>CAWUFW010006805.1:600000-1097141 GCA_963921515.1 Calotriton arnoldi
ATCCACAGTTGGCCAAAATCATGCACAACCCCGTACCCATATTGACTGTCCGTAAATATGGTTACCTTTAGATTTTTCCCAATTTTGGAGGCTTTGATCAAAGCAATTAATTCAGCTACTTGTGCAGATTTGACTCCTGGTAAATAGGATGCTTCGACTATTCCAGAAAGTTAACATACAGCATAGGCTGCACTCAATTTCCCATCCTCATATCTTAGGCATGAGCCGTCCACAAACAGCTCCCTGTCTGGGTTTTTCAGGGGCATTTCCTGTATGTCAGGACGCGGTTTGGAACACAACTCTGTGACCTGTAAACAGTCATGTTCTGGATCGTCCTTAACTTCTTCACAATATGGATCTGGCAATAATGTAGCAGGATTTACAACTGTGCACCTAGCTATTGTCACATTTTCAGCTCCTAGAATTATTCGCTCATATCTTGTCATCCGACTAGGTGTGAGATGCTGAGTTCTAGTTCTTGTCAACAGGATCACCACTGCATGTGGGACAAACACTTTAACAGGATATCCCATTACTATTGACTCACTTTGTTCAATGCTCATACAGGTAGCAGCAACTGATTTTAGACAGCCTGGCAATGCTGCAGCCACTGGGTCCAATGTAGCAGAAAAATATGCTACAGGACGCCTGTCTAGTCCATGTCTTTGGGTTAGTACTGAAAGTGCACAATTTTCTCTTTCATAGCAAAACAGTTTGAATTCTTTTGTATAGTCAGGCATGCCCAGGGCAGGTGCTTCACACAAAGCATTTCTTAATTTTACAAATGCACTGGCACTTTCATCATCCCATTCAACTGGATCCTTTGCTTTCTTTTTGGTTAACTGAATTAAAGGGTTTGCTAGTAGTGAAAACCCTATAATCCATTGTCAACAGTATCCTACTATTCCAAGAAACATTCTCACTTCTCTTTGTGTTACTGGCATTTTCATTTGCTTAATTATTTGTATTCTTTCAGACGTTATTCTTCTTTTCCCTCTTTCAATTTGGTGTCCCAAATATTTAACTGCTGTTGTACAAAATTGTAACTTCTCAGGTGACACGTTGTGTCCTTCCTCAGCCAAATGGTTGAGTAATGCAATTGAATCTGCGACACAATCATCATGAGTTCTTGACGCCACCAATAAGTCGTCTATGTACTGCACCAGGACTGAGCTCCTGGGCAGTACTAATTTTTCTAGACACTTTTTCAGTATTTGATTAAAAATAGAGGGACTTTCTGTGTACCCTTGAGGAACACGATTCCACACATAGACATGGTTTTCGAATTTAAACGAAAACAGATATTGGCTATCTGGATGCAATGGTTTTGAGAAAAATGCTTGGCACAGATCAATCACGGTAAACCATTCTGCATCCGATGGTATCTGGTATAGGATCACTGCAGGATTTGGTACTATAGGACAACAAGGTACTACAATTTTATTAATTTTCCGCAAATCCTGAACGGTCCTATATTTTCCACTGGGCTTTTTCAAACCCATAATTGGCGAACTACAAGGGCTACTCAGAACTTCTTTTAATATGCCTTGTTTCACCATTCTGCAAATTTCTTCAGTAACTCCTGCTTTTACTTCTGCACTCATTTTGTACTGTCTGGTATTTGGGAAAATTGCGCCTTCTTTTACAGTGATCTCCACTGGGTCTATTTTCGCCATAAGACCAACTTCTTTCCCAGTAAAATCCCATACCTTAGAGTTCACTGTAGTTCTTAACTCTTCTGGTAACTCATCTTTGGTTATTAAGGAGAACATCTCATCTACTTCCGTACCTTGCTTGGCTATCATGAATTTGTATACATGATCTTCATCCGGGGTCTGTATTGCAACACCATCCGGTGTGCAAAAAATAGTGCAATTCATTTTGCACAGTAAATCTCTGCCCAGTAAATTTACTGGACTGGAATCACATACCACAAATTGGTGCATTTCTCAGAAATTTCCTATTCTTACTTCCATAGGCTCAGTAAGAGGTGTTCTGATCTTTTGATTTGCTACACCTACAACTTGGATAGATTCTCCAGAGAGAGGGAGGTCTGGGATGTCTGCCGTTCTCACAGTAGAATGGGTAGCACCAGTGTCCAAAAGAAAAGTGATATCATTACCTTTTACTTTCCCTTCAACATATGGACCTGACTGATCTACCGGTAAGGATGTGCCAAGTACGCACTCCTTCTCCCCCTGTCCTAGGCACCGTCATTGATAACTATATGGATTTAAATCATCCTGTAAAAGAAATTGTGAAGTTACATATTCATTCTTACCACTTCCTCCTTGATATCCGACGTCTGTACTGTGCTTTGCTCTGCTTACATTACCCTGTGTAGGGGCAGGTGGCAACTGACTCTGAGGATTTACACCCTGCTGTGAGTCATTCTGTGTCTGTGGATTTAAATTATGATTTGGGCCATTATTATTTTGAATCTTTTTACATTCATTCTTCCAATGTCCCAACTTTCCACATCCATGACAAGGAAATTTCTTTTTAGCCTCTTCTCTACTCATTCGTCCTCTCACTTTTCCACCATTCCCTGTGTCACCATTCGTTCCAGATTCTTTTCCCTGACTTTCTGTTGGATTATCCAAATTAATTCCCTCTCGCTCAGCCATTTTCACTTGAGCCCACATCACCTTTTCTTGTAGTTTCTTGTGCCTGTCTTCAATGTCATCTCCACAATATTTAGCATATTTCAAAATTTCATCAATAGGCTTTCCCTGCCGACATAACATGTGTTGCTTAATCATCTGACAAATCTCTGGTTTTAGACCATAAACAAATCGATAGACAAACTGACTCATATTTTTGTCCCCAATGTCTCCGAAACCACTGTACTGCTTAAACACCTGTAATAGACGTTCGTAGTAGGCGTGTACCGATTCATTTGCCTCTTGAGTAGTCCTGTCTATTTTTACCCAATCTGTTTCTTTTGGTGGTATTTTCCCTTTCAAATAAGTTATTACCTGGTGATACTTTTTCATCACATCATTTGATGGAGCACCTGTCTTTGCATCTCTAGGATACTCTTCACTAGGCCAGTCGATTGTAATTTTACAGTCTGTCCTTAAATCAGCAGGTACTACTATGTCAAACAAACCATCCAGGTCCTTTAACAAAACCTTTGAAACCTTCACAAACCTCTCAACCTGCTTGTACCATTCAATTGGTTTTTCTCTCAATTTTGGAAAATCATTTGTAAATGACAAAATGTCTTGCCTGCTCCATGGGACATGAACATAACCTCCTCCTGGAACCTCCCGCATCGGGTACATCTGTTCTACTTTTCCTGTTTCCTTCAGTAAATATTCGGAATTCGTTCTACTGAAACGTGCCTCTTCCTTTTTCTTTGTCCACCTAGTTTTCCATTTATCCAATTCTCCCCATTTCTGTAATACTGACATTAATTCTTTCACTTGTAATTTCCTACCAGATGCATTCATATTTTCTAAATCTTTGTCAGTAAAATCTGCTCTATATGGTTTCTGTAGTACTTTTGACTTTCTTATTTCAATTCCCAATTCTGAGGCCAAATCCGTTAACTTTTCATGGAATATCTTTACATTTCTCGTTATGCTCCTACATACGAACAATAGTTCTTCTTCACTGTAGGTATTTAAACGATCTACTCCTACATTGCCTGCTATCATTTCTTCTAACGCGACTTTTAATTTATAAATGTCCAAAATCTTTGGGGGTGAACTTTGTCTGTCTATTCCTTGTGCCCATCTTTCTAAGTCTTCTGGAGTTACTACTGTTGCACTTTTAGTTCCTGATGATGTTATTATATTCACATCCTTTGAGCAACCAGGTGTGACTCTTCTGGGGGTGCTATTTACTGAGTCTCGAATAGGTAAATCCATTAGTGAAATCATAGATTCACAATCACTGATATGATCATCAATTATTACAGCTTCATGTTTAGGAATGTCCACAGGTGTAGGCATAACTAGAGGTTTCGGACAATTTAGTTTGTCACCATATAAAGGGACCACGGGATCAATGGTTACAGGTATGGTCAGAGAATCAGGATGTACATTCAACTGTGTTATTTTCTGTATCAATTCTGCTCTGTTTCTGTCTACAGCCTCTCTTTCCTTATCTTGAAGTACCCTATTAACTGGTGGATTATGCAGTACTTGAGGTACCAATGGTGTTCTCAAAATTGGTGCACTTGGGGAACATCCACCCAACCCTTCTTGGTATGGTGGAGGATTCTTTAATATTTCTTCCATAAATTCATCTTCGGATTCTCCAAACCCTGTCATGTGTTTTGTCTTTTCTTTGCATTTGCTCCCTAATGGCTCATCTGCCATGAATACTGGATACAAACCCTCGGTAAGCATCGCTCGCCTCCACTGTTTCATCTGACTTTCTCGTGTCTCATTTTGGTGTCTAGGGAAAAATCCCCTATAACCCCTATTGCTTCTGGGTCTATCACGTTCGAATGCCTCTGTTTCCCATTCTTCTAGGGCTTTGTATTGCGTTAATCTTGGTCTGGGTTCTAATTCATTCATTCTTATTCTTAAATTTTGAAGAATTCTCCCATTGAAAGTACCATTCTCTGGGAAAGCTAATATTCTGTCATCTTTTGTATATTCTATCCAATTTTCTAATCATACACAAGTATGATAACCCCTCTCCATCATCATGAATGAGGCGGGCGTTTTTGCTGGTGGAATGATAATTCCTTCCCTAGTTTTGATTGGCTTATCCTTCTTAAAATAGTTTTTAATCTTTTGTAAAAATGACATTTTTCTCTTCTCTCCGTACATTTTGGGTAAATATCTATTTATTGAATTATATTCGGCAAAACCTAGGAATCTCCTGTCTGGACGTGTTCCTATTAACGTCGGATCGCGTTTCCACATATAATCTACACTGTCCACTAAAATTCCGACTTCTATGCTGACAACCAATCAAATTTCAGCTAACATTTGTCTCGGGGCCAATCCTAGCGCGGCTTTTCTGTGACGTTTGTCTGACGACCCCTCCTTTACAATCTGCGCTTCTCTGTCCCTCGCTGTTTTCAACCAATCCCAGCGCGGCACCTGTGACGTCAGTATTACTCCTGACTACCGACCCCTCCTTTACAAGCTCGCTCCACGCCCGCTGTGTTGACCAATCCCAGTGCGGCGTTTGTGGCGTCAGCCTTTAATCCGACAGCTGACCCTCCCTTTACAAAAATCGTGCGCAAAACTTTCAACGCTTCTTATTAAAATTCAGTTACAACATAAAACATTCGCTATCGTGCCAGTTTCTCTAAATTGGAAAAGATAGATTTCTCTCACTTCTTAGTAAAACCCTTCCGTTTACTAACATACACTACGAGTAAAACCCTTCCGTTTACTCTTCAGATAAGCTTCGGAAATACCTGCTACTCCTTCAATGTTACCCTTTCTAGGTGATATAACATCAAATTTTCACCAGCGTATTCCTTTGCTGTCACTCACACGCACAGAGTCCCTAACAAGTACTGATAGCCCTGCTTAACTTTTCAGTACTATTTCTGCCTGACAGATAACCTCACTGCAGTATGGCTTCCACTTACCATCCGCTATTCAAATTCCCCGGGGATTCTAGACAACATAAAACAAAACTTTAAAACAAACGGATGTTAGTTCATAAAAATAAATTCTCATTACCCAACTAACAAAGTATAACCATCCTCTGATAACCAGAAAACTGATCCAGCGGGTTACTAGCAACAAGCATTCATACACTGAATACTCACCTGGGCCCATTCATTCACACTAACTAGCAATCACCGCTGGGGGGAATCAGTTGTACTCTTTATCAAATCCCTGCTACCAATTACCTTTCCTGATTGAAGAGTTATAATTGGGGATAAAATGAGAAAGTACAAAACATAATTTTCTTCAACCACCTGAAATAATCACTGACTCAGGAAGTTTTAAAATGTTTATCTAAATTATTTAGCAGAGTAAAATTACAAGCCACATAACACTTAATCGCATATCAAGGAGGAAGTATACTATAATATCACCTATTAATCATCAAATGACGGTCCCTCAGAAAGGAGAAGATAGAGACAGCAGTACAAACTAAAGATTACGCCTTTATAGTTACCTAAAGGTGTGAGAACCAAACCCCTTGGCCAAGGAGTTGGGAGAGGGTCACCAGGAAAGATGAAGACCAAAGACCTCCGGACCAGGTTCAAGACAGGATCAGATGACCTCTCTACCAACGACGCCTGCGTCGTTCCCTCTCTGACACTTCGTTTCCTCCTCGATTCTTCTGTGTCTTCTTTCTAATGGAATCCGCCGCCCCCACCTCAGGACCTCTCTGGACAGCGGTTCAGTCTGCAATCGATCAGCTCGTCTCTGTGGTCCTAAAAGCTGACAGCCTGAACGCTAACTAATTAGCTAATTCTATATCTATTATACCCTTCTACACCCAGGTACCTCCCATTAATGTTTCAAAATTATGGGCCCACTACTTCTGATTGGACAGGGACAGGGGGTTGATCCTCACACCATGACAATTTAGTTCAATTTCTTTAAGCCCATTGTTTTAAAATACCGCCCCTCACAATTAATACATTTGCTTTATTTCCCACCCATCTCACGACAATTTTCAATACAAAGTGTATACAATATGTATCAAATTTAGGACATCTCAGATGTACGGTGAAGGTGATCAGCGGGTCATGTCCTTGGACATCTTCCAAGTTGACTTCATCGCTTTGTCTTGTTAGTTTCAGAGCGCATGCGCAGGTTCCATGGCTCTTGAGCTGCTGTTCAGTTAACCCAGGCCCAATTTACGAACTAATAGAAATCAAAGAAGAAACATATTAAAATCAAAAATAAATGTTTTCACTGTATACCCCCTACTTCTACTCTATTCCCATTTAATTATAAAATCTATCCCGCATTAATAGCGTTAGAATACCACATTATTAATTTCAGCAACGCGAAGGCTTTAGCATGTGAGAACATAAAGCAGCCATTTTAGCATACACTGCGCAGAAGCAAAGATTCCCTCCAAGCAAAGAAAGACGTCATACCATGTGACATGGTTGACACATGCGCAGTAGAATTCCCGCGCTTTAGCGGCCATTTTGCATTAGGCAAGGATTACTTATTAGTGAAAACACATAGGCAAGCGTCTCTCGGATAAAATGTAGTGTTTGCATATTATTAATAATGACATTACAATGTTTAATACAAACTAATTAATTTTGTGAGACGATTGCTTACGAGCAAGTCTCATTGTGAGTCCTTGTTCCATCACCCTCGAAATCCTCTTTTGGCAGCCCTGGCCTTGAAGATATGTTTATGGGTGGAGGAGCACACTCTCCATCCATAAACAGCAGTCTATCTGTCAAGAATGTAGAATGGACCTGCCGCCCTAAGAGCAGAAAATGTCCTCAATCAGGTTCAATAAGCGTATCTCCTCTCCTTTTTCAGAAGATTGTATCTCATTTTGTTCCTCCTTGGGTCAACTCATTTGCATCTGAAGACACTGCCCTTCTTCTGAGACCTTGTTCTCTGATTCCTTGAAACAAGGTGTTGCATTTTCATCTCCTAGGTTGATTATAGAACATGGAATGTGGCACGTTGTGGAAAGGGAGATTCTGTGGGGAAATTCTAAGGGCGGCAGTTGCTGCTGGGCAGGGAAGTTGGAAGACGTACTTATGAACTGAAGAATAAACATGTTACTACTTACCCACTATGTGTCTTGGATTTAATAGTGGCGACGAGCGATGACCTGTCCTCCAACAATCCTGTGACTCTTAAATGCTTGAAGAGGAAATCTGAATGCCGCAGAGGTGCCAGCGAGCCCGACATTCGTAAGTGGCGTGGAGGTGTCAGCAAGCTGACATCTGTTTTCCCGATCGGAGACCAGAGACCGTGGTGTTGTTGTGCCGATAACTGTAAGTTATTTTTTTTCGGAGTCGTTGATAAAAGCACTCAGAGAAAAAGTGGTGCTCGCGCTCTCTCACGAGCGTCCATGCGCACACTCTGAAAGTAGCAGACCTTGCTAAAAAGAGATCCTCACGTCATGGCGTCTACGTTTGGCGTCATAAACGAAGCTACATCAGCACACAGAGTTGTTTATGCGGCATTGTCAAGGCTACTGTTGCCTGACTCTGTTTCATGACCGCACGTCAAGTGCAAGAGATCCATTCTACTTCGATGAGACGTGGGAAATCGTTCTGTCTCAGCCGTGACTGAACCTTTTCCTTTCAGGTATTTTTTAATTATATTTTCTCGTGTTTCAAAAATAGCAGCAACAGTGTTGAACCCATACATAGTATAATGGCCGATTTGGATTCCATAACACCCCCACCAGCAATTTTATCATCTCCTGGTAATCCACCAATGTTGTTGGAGGATTGGCAAGAAGCTTTTCTAACTTATTTAGATGCCACCAGTGGTGATATATTTGTGCCTAAATGCAAACTGGCAATTTTAAAACTTAACTTAGACGCAGTAGGGAGAAAAGTACTAAAGCAATTGCCAATTCCACCTTGTGAAGCACAAGAAAATGAGGCAGATGAGGAAGAGGATGATGATGAGTCTGCGCAAGCCATGAGAGCATTAGAAGGCAATTACAAAGCGAAAGTGAATATTGTGGTGGAACGCCATAGATTCTTTTATAGAGAACAAATGGTGGGGGAAACTGTCGATCAATACATTGCTGTATTGAGAACATTAGCATCTACATGTAATTTCCGAGTGTTACGAGATGAGATCATAAGGGATCTGTTGGTAAATAAGACTAACAATATGAAAATTCAAGAAAACTACTCAACGTGACGGAACCTTCCTTAGAGAAAGCTATTCTTGCAGCGAAAAGAGTGGAGAATACCACACAATATGTGAAAGAACTAAAACAAAAGAATGTGACAAACGGGGAGATACGTAAAAACTGTAAATGTGGTACAAAAGTTAAAGAAATTGGACATAAAATCAACAAATTCACGTGATGAGGAGATGATGGTGCCAGTGAAGCAAGGATTTAGAGATAGTAGAAAGACTACAAGTAAATGTTATCGATGTGGTGGTGAAAAGCATGTTGCTTCCTTTACTAATTGTCCAGTAATTACTATTAGATGCTATAAATGTAGACAAATAGGTCATTTTGCTCGTGCACGTAAGGAGCGGGAGTGGAGAAGTAAACAAAATGTAAATGTTATTCACAAAGGTGAGGAATCTGATACTGAGGATGATGAGGTTTTGGTCATTGAGGAGGCATCAGTGAATTCTGTGGGTGAATCTTATCGTCCGCCGAAGTGTAGAGTAACCATTTGTGGAAAATTAGTTGATGTGTGGGTGGATTCGTGTTCCCCATACACAATCATCGATGTATTGACATACAAAAGCCGAGGTCATGCACAATTGGCAGCTACTGAGAAGAATCTCGTGGGTTACTGTGGGAATAAATTACCTATGTTGGGGTGTTTTTCTACTAATACTTTTTAAGGGACGATCTGTACAGTCCAAGGTTTACGTTGTCAGTGAGGGGAAAGAAAAGATTGAGGAGCAGAGTGGTGAATGTAAATGGAAAGATGCATTTCCTAATGTTTTTGCATCTAAATTAGGTTGTTTGAGGTGTTTCTGTCATAAAATAATTTTGAAGGAGAATGCCAAACCAGTTATTCATAAGGTGAGGGGTGTGCCCATTACTATGAGACTTGCTGTTAAGGAAGAATTAAGTTGGTTGGAGACTGAAGGTATTATAGAGCAAGTAGAATCTGCTGACTGGGTAAGTCCCATTGTTTTGGTGAGGAAATCGGATGGGGGAGTCCGCATGTGTGTTGACCTCCGTGACTTAAACAAATCGATTTGGGTAGATCAATATCCCCTCCCTAATATTAATGAGCTATTGGCAACCATTGGTCATGCAAAAGTGTTTTCAACATTAGATTTATCACAAGCATACCATCAAGTTAAGTTACATCAATCCTCAAGGCATCTTACAACATTTAATACCCCAGAAGGTTTACAGGTTTGTGCGCATGCCATTCGGTTTAGCTTCCGCCTCAGCGGTTTTCCAAAGAATTATGAAAAAGTTGTTTGACGATTAATCTAATGTAAAATTCTTCCAGGATGATATATTGCTGTGGGGTAAGGATGAACAAGAACATGACAATATATTGCAAAAGGTGTTGACAAAATTAAGTGATGCTGGTTTGACTGTGAGTTTGGGCAAGTGTAAGTTTGCAGTAAAGCAAGTGGAGTATCTAGGACATACCATTTCTGAAAATAGTATGAGTCGAAAGTTGAAGCTGGTGGAAGCAAGAAAGAATGCTCCTTCACCAACAAATAAAGACCAGCTTAGATCATTTTTGAGTATGTCAGAATATTATGCTAAATTCATTGATAATTTTTCTGATATTGCGAAGGAATTGAGGGTTTTGTTGAAAAAGAATACTAAATTTGTTTGGACACCATCTTGTGAAAATGCTTTTGTGGAGATAAAATATTGTATAATTAATGCTGTTAATTTAAAACCATTTGATGTGAGTGACCAATCCATTATAGTGACCGATGCAGTCTGTATGGGCTGGGTGCAGCTCTGATGCAGAGAAAGGATGGAAAATAAAGAGTTGTTGTTTTTGCTTCTCGTGCCCTCAGAGGTGCAGAAGGAACCTATAGTGTCATGGAAAAGGAAGCTTTAGCGTGTTGGTGGGCAATCAAGCACTTTAAGAACTACATATGGGGACGTTCATTTGAATTGAGGACGGATCACAAACCATTGGTTGAACTGTTTTCTACAAGAGGAGCTGGAAAAGCTACACCCAGATTAGCCAAATGGTTGTATTATTTACAAGAGTTTCCATTTGAGATAAAATATGTTCCGGGACATACTAATGTTAATGGAGATTCCTTGTCACTTTTGCCACTACTAATTAGCGAACAAGAGATGCAAGATGGAGCTGATGATGGTGACGATATTGTGGTTGCTTCATTATCAGAGTGTGGACAAGGTAGCTATTCTAGAAGATTAATGGTTATCGAAGATGTCAACCGATAATGTCATGAAAACCATTAAAGAATGTTTGTCAGAGGGTTGGCATAGGGATAGGTCAAAAGTGGTGGTGTTGAATGAATACAGAGGTGTATGGGCCGAGTTGGCGTGGTTGGATGGCAAATTGTATAGAGGTGAGAAGTTGGCTGTTCCTGAAGAACTGAGGGGTCAAGTGTTAGATCTGTTACACAATGGCAAGTCTGGAATGAAAAGAAAGGCAAGAGAACATTTTTGGTGGCCAGGCATGGACCGTATGATTGAGAGGAAAGTGAGAAATTGTTTACCATGTGCTAGAAGTGATGAAACCCATAAGTCACAGGAAACGCCAATGACTCCTGTAAAGTTTCCTGATTAGCTGTGGAAGAAATCAGGCATGGACATCTGTGGACCTTTTTCTACAAAAGGGTGTGTGGGAATGTATGCGTTGGTGTTAATGGATTACTTTTCTAAATGGCCTGAAGTCAAGTTTGTTAGTTGTGTGAATACTGACGCGTTGATGGAATTTTTGACTGAGGTATTTATGCGTGAAGGGTGGCTGAAGGAGATAGTTACAAACAATGACCCACAGTTTGTGTCTAGTCAGATGGAGGAATTTTTGAAGACAAATGGAGTTGTGCATCAATGTACGGCGCTATATCATCCCAGGGAGAATGGTTTAATTGAGAAGTTCAATCGCGTTTTGGTGGAAAGTATGCAATTGGTTGTACGTAGTGATTTGGACCGGAAGCAAGAAATGCAGAAGATGCTAAGGAATTATAGAACGACTCCCCATTCAGCTACGGGTGTCACACCTTTTTGTTTGTTAAAAGGAAGGAATCCACACTCATTGGTGTATCCGGGATGGATGTGCAAAAATGAA
Source organism: Calotriton arnoldi (assembly GCA_963921515.1). Lineage (NCBI taxonomy): Eukaryota > Metazoa > Chordata > Amphibia > Caudata > Salamandridae > Calotriton > Calotriton arnoldi. The sequence continues at coordinate 611,870 of CAWUFW010006805.1, forward strand.
ATGGTTGCTCATGATGTTAATGCCACAAGGGACATGGTTAAGGACAGAGTTGAGAGATATCAGCAAGGATATCAGTTGAGGCATGAAAATTCAACTAATTGTAAAAATACCTAAATTAAGGTGGGTGATTGGGTTAGGTATAGGAAAGGAAGTTTGGGAAGGAAGGGTGTATCTGTGTGGTCAACTCCATGTAAAGAGTAAGGGGTAATACGGTGGAGCTAAATTGTGTTAATGTGTGGAATGCCAGGAAATTAACGAAGTGCCATGACACTGAAGTTGAATGTGGAAATTGATGTTCATGTTACAATTACACTTTATTACTTCATTAATTCACTTTATCATTATATTTTGTACATAGTTCTAACATCTAAAATGTTTATTTAACTTACGTCAATGAGTGTATTTTTACTGACAACAATATTTTATTTAAGGTTTATTAAAGAGAGGAGATATGCTGCATTTGCATCTCCTAGGTTGATGACAGAACATGGAATGTGGCACGTTGTGGAAAGAGAGATTCTGTGGGGCAATTCTAAGGGTGGCAGTTGCTGCTGGGCAGGGAAGTTGGAGGACGTACTTATGGACTGAAGAATAAACGTGTTACTACTTACCCACTATGCATCTTGGATTTAATACAAGGCATGGGGAATAAATACTTGGTTAGTCCCTTGACCCCAAGAACTTCTTTTTGCTTTCCCCCATTTCCATTAATTCAAAGAATTCTGCCAAAGCATCAGGAGGAGGGGGAAGGCGTAGCTGATTGTGCCTTGTTGCCAGGTAACAGTGGATTCCTTGCCTGGTACAATTAAAATACTCTCCACCTTATAAATTCCCTCTTGGTCCATCTCCTCTATTGTTTCCTGTTCTTTTTGGCCACCTGCATCTGGGGGTTTGGCTACTGAAAAGACAACTTTAGAAGTAATAGGTTGTTCATCAGAAGTGGCCCAATACAGTCAGCACTCCAGGAGACCAGGGAAACTGAAAGCTTATAGTAGTAATAGGGAACATTTCGATAACTGACAAAGGTCAGCATGCCTCTTCTTGTCACAGGAAATGTAATTCTTTTTTTCTTGCAAGTTGGTTTCCTTTTAGGGTTGGTAGTGTTAACCCTGAGGAGCCAGTGGGCCACAATTAAAGCCTTCAGAGGCGAAGTTGTTCTCCTAGATATTTTAGCCTGTAGACTTCAGCAAAGTTTCCTTTTGAGACGTCCATTTGTTCACTACCTGATCCTTTCTTGAGATCGAATTCTGGTCCTGAAGGCTTTACAAGAACCCCTCTTTGAACCTCTTCACATGGGTAGATCTCAAATTCCTTTAGCAAAAGTTCTATTTTTGGTGCCCCTTTATTTGGGTCAGAGGGTTGGTCAATTGGGGTCTATTTTGTGTGTAGAGCCATTTTTGAGATTTTTTTCCTGATAGGGCAGTTCTTCGTATATCTCCTCTTTTTCTTCCCAAATTTCCATCTGTTTTCCATAGTTCCCAAGATCTCGTCTTTCCCTCTTTATATCCTGACCACTCCTGTTAGTTAGAAAAAGGGTTGCATTCTGTAGATGGTAGGCAACCCTTACCTGCTTGCCTCGAAAGGTCCTCGGGTTTTCGGAAAACAAATTTCCTTTTTGTAACCTTTTGGGTCTCAGGAAAGGGAAAACGTTCTTATTCAACCATAAGAAAGTGCATGCATTTTGCCATTTATTCAGCCTATTAATCAAAAGGGGTGGTATTGCCAAACTCAGTCCAAGGACACTCAACTAGGGGCATGTTCACTTCGTGGGCAGCATTTAAGGGTGCGTCCTCAAAAGATATCTGCAGTGCTGTCACTTGTGATGCCCCTCACACCCTATAGCCCATTATCACCTACAGGCAGATGGAAGATACGCAAATGATTTTGGGAATCATATTTTGAGTGCTTTTGATTCATATTAGCATGTTCTTTAAGTTTTGATGTTCTTTTACTCTTTAAACTGAGCATACTTATGCTGTAACGTTTTGAGTTTATGTACACTGTGGCAACTTTCCTTCACTTGGGTTTAACTCACTGTTTTTTCGGACAGGGCGAGGAAGATAGGACATCTACATTCCTCCAATTCCAAGTCCTCTTCGCGACAGTCCTGAAGTTTACCACCCACTCTGCCCTGTTTGTTATTACAGTGTTCTTCAGGAGAGGGTGGTAAACTTGGTAACTTCAGGAAGTGCTGGTTTGGTCAAGTGGTTTACATACTTGCCTTGTGTTGGGAGTGGGCCTAAGACTCGGAATGCAGCACGGTTGCACAGGTAGAATTCGTTCATTTTGTAAATTTACTTGGACATCATAATCTGTATTGGCAGGAACAGAGCTCACTTTGTTTAGGACTGGGGCAAGGACGACTTGAGCATCCAAGATTCCCAGAAAGTAACTGGTCCATTTAGTAGACAATTGGGAGGCATATTTATGAGCCCCTTTGCGTCGCTCTGCAACCACGCAATGTGGTGCAAGAACAACACAAATTTAAAATGAGATTTATGAAGCCACGCAAGGCAAACTTGCATGGCTGTGCGTGGCTTCATAAATCTCGAGTAATGTAATGCAGAGCAAATCTCTGCATTGCATTACTCTGCAACAGGGAGGCGTTTCCATGGGTGTTCCCATGCAGCATCCTTGGATTTTGACTTACAAGAACAGGTAAAGCTGGGAATGCACCAAAAAGATATGCCTCCCCAGTAGAGGAGTGGCATAACCGGGAGAAATATCTTTATTTCTCCTCTTTTTTTCCTCTTTCTATGTGTGCATTCTGCAGCACACATAGAAAGATGAAAACGCCTATGAGAATTGCTTTTGTGCAGGAAGGTGCCCCTTCCTGCACAAAAATAATCCTGCCTGCAACACAGGCATCCTTGCACCATAGTGCAAGGTTGCCTGTGCTGGCGCTAGACTCCAAAACGGTGCCAGCGCAAGGGAATAGGACAGGAATACCCCATATTGAATAAATACAGCACATACCTGCTCTTTCCCTGTGACGCAGGGCAGCGTAGCATGGTGGCTTGCTGCGCAGCCTGCAACACAAAAGTCATAAGTATGCCCCTTAGAGTATTACTCTTCAGCAGGCAAAACAACTTAGTTGTCATGGTGAATGCTGTGTGGTATAAAAACGAAATTATTCTTACAGAATATTTTTCCATTTTATGGATAAATGTAAATATTAGGAAATCATAAGTCAGCAAGGGAGCACACCTGCTAGCAGATTTTGGGCTGAAAAGGAAAGTTTATGGCTTGTAGTGTAAAAGCTCTCCGTGTTGCCTCTTTTTTTTCAAGATGAACGAATAGATCAACAACCACAAAGGAGATACATTATGAATACTGGTGGAGCAGCATAATTTGGGCTCCAACCTTTATACATCCTGAATACACATTTATATACTCATAAATGACATTTATACTCAATGTGTGATTTAACTTTATTAACATGTGAGTTGCATTAAACTGAATCAACAGAGTAAATTCATTTCCACACTAAAGCTATAAGTGTGTGTGTGTGTGTGTTAAGTTGATCAATGGACTGCTGTTAACACTTTATGCATATTCACACTTAACATTGATTATTGTTTTCACCTTTTATGTACTTCATATTGTAATTAACGTCCATGTTGATTCTGGAAAGTTTAACTTGACCTAAGGCCTTGAACGAAAAAGCTTTCTTTAATTTGCCAGTGTGTTAACTTTTCCTTCTGCAGGTGCCTTATATTACTTCTTGTAAGCTAGAGAACGGCTTTTAGCTTGTAGAAGAAGACTGCTAGAGAGGCCTGCGGGAAGGAAGTTGGCAATGAGCTCAGAGAAAATAATGGTCAAAGGAATCCTTCTGTTTATCGCGTACCAGGCTGGTGGGGTACTCAAGGTTGGCGGCCGCAGCCTCAGTTTTGATGAATTGGGAACTTAGGCAGTATGTAGACTCCCCTCACATCCAGCTTTTTGGTTGGTTCTTGGTGGTAAGAAAGAGATATGGATGTTTTTGAAGCTACTGTTATATTTAATTGGTGTTTCCATAGCTAGTTAGGCAGACTTTCCCTTGACTCCAAGAGGGAACAGATCTCTCTCTGCTGGGCTTTCCTTGAGTGTGAAGCTCAATGCTGAACACTTCTCTTATTTTCCAGAACTTCCACAGAAGTTCCATTCTATGCTGACACCTTCTATACTCCTCTGATAAAAATCCCCATTAGCTAGCCCTGGCCTTAACCTATGTTTAACACACAAGATGATGGACGGAATGCTGCACATTGGCAAACATTCACCCCCAGTCACAGATCTGGGTTTAATCCATCGTTATTTTGCTTCACCACGCCACCCCAGTTCAGACATAGCCATATGCAAATCAGTCTTGACCCTGTGCCTCAAGGGAACAGTCCAGACCGAACTGCCAAGCCATGTCTTCCCTGGACCAGAATCAAGCATCCTAGGACCGGTTTCAGGCTATCAGCCTTCATCAGCCAGGATAGCTTGACTCCAGTGGCGTAGTGAGCACGGGACCCATGTCTGGGCATACCCTTCCCACTTAGGGCGAAATGCAAAACACACAAGATGATGGACGGAATGCTGCACATTGGCAAACATTCACCCCCAGTCACAGATGTGGGTTTAATCCATCGTTATTTTGCTTCACCACGCCACCCCAGTTCAGACATAGCCATATGCAAATCAGTCTTGACCCTGTGCCTCATGGGAACAGTCCAGACCGAACTGCCAAGCCATGTCTTTCCTGGACCAGAATCAAGCCCCCTAGGACCGGTTTCAGGCTATCAGCCTTCATCAGCCAGGATAGCTTGACTCCAGTGGCGTAGTGAGCACGGGACCCACGTCTGGGCATACACTTCCCACTTAGGGCGAAATGCAAAACACACAAGATGATGGACGGAATGCTGCACCTTGGCAAACATTCACCCCCAGTCACAGATCTGGGTTTAATCCATCGTTATTTTGCTTCACCACGCCACCCCAGTTCAGACATAGCCATATGCAAATCAGTCTTGACCCTGTGCCTCATGGGAACAGTCCAGACCGAACTGCCAAGCCATGTCTTCCCTGGACCAGAATCAGCATCCTAGGACCGGTTTCAGGCTATCAGCCTTCATCAGCCAGGATAGCTTGACTCCAGTGGCGTAGTGAGCACGGGACCCACGTCTGGGCATACCCTTCCACTTAGGCGAAATGCAAAACACACAAGATGGGGTGAATGTTTGCCAATGTGCAACATTCCGTCCATCATCTTGTGTGTTTTGCATTTCGCCCCTAAGTGGGAAGGGTATGCCCAGACGTGGGTCCCGTGCTCACTACGCCACTGGAGTCAAGCTATCCTGGCTGATGAGGGCTGAAAGCCCGAAACCGGTCCTAGGATGCTTGATTCCGGTCCAGGGAAGACATGGCTTGGCAGTTCGGTCTGGACTGTTCCCATGAGGCACAGGGTCAAGACTGATTTGCATATGGCTATGTCTGAACTGGGGTGGCGTGGTGAAGCAAAATAACGATGGATTAAACCCAGATCTGTGACTGGGGTGAATGTTTGCCAATGTGCAACATTCCGTCCATCATCTTGTGTGTTTTGCATTCCGCCCTAAGTGGGAAGGGTATGCCCAGACGTGGGTCCCGTGCTCACTACGCCACTGGAGTCAAGCTATCCTGGCTGATGAAGGCTGAAAGCCCGAAACCGGTCCTAGGATGCTTGATTCCGGTCCAGGGAAGACATGGCTTGGCAGTTCGGTCTGGACTGTTCCCATGAGGCACAGGGTCAAGACTGATTTGCATATGGCTATGTCTGAACTGGGGTGGCGTGGTGAAGCAAAATAACGATGGATTAAACCCAGATCTGTGACTGGGGTGAATGTTTGCCAATGTGCAACATTCCGTCCATCATCTTGTGTGTTTTGCATTCCGCCCTAAGTGGGAAGGGTATGCCCAGACGTGGGTCCCGTGCTCACTACGCCACTGGAGTCAAGCTATCCTGGCTGATGAGGGCTGAAAGCCCGAAACCGGTCCTAGGATGCTTGATTCCGGTCCAGGGAAGACATGGCTTGGCAGTTTGGTCTGGACTGTTCCCATGAGGCACAGGGTCAAGACTGATTTGCATATGGCTATGTCTGAACTGGGGTGGCGTGGTGAAGCAAAATAACGATGGATTAAACCCAGATCTGTGACTGGGGGTGAATGTTAGCCAATGTGCAACATTCCGTCCATCATCTTGTGTGTTTTGCTTAACCTATGTTTAGACTAGAAAAGGGAAGTTTATTTATGGAACACCTTATTGCGACAATTTGCTTTATTTGTGATGTGGCTGTCACTATTCTGTATCTCATTTTATTACGATTTAATTTACTGGCACGTTTCAGCCTGCAAAACATATTGCAGTATCTTGTGAACTTATTTCTACTCTGTCTATATGCTGGATGGATTAATATCCTAAAATAAACTAATTTAATCCAAATTGTTGTTTCTTGGTCCTTATTGTGGAGTCACAATGGCTTCACCAATTTGAAATGTATTTCTAATGTTTACTCCCTTACAGCGCTTTAAGTCGACTAACAAAGGTCCATACGACCAATAGGGGAAATATATTTGATGATTTCACCAAGTGATTGAGGTGTAGATTCCAGCGTGCCTTCACTGGGAAAAAAGTCTGGCCTAGTTATAATGCTTACATTTGTATTCCTTTATCCACATGTTCTAACTTTTCACTGATAGACACCATTAAAGCTTAGGTGGTCTTTGTACGGCTATAGGACCTTGGTCCTGACGAAAGCACAAGACCTGTTGAGGGCTTACTATAAGGGCAAAAACATTTCGGCCATAAACTAGGATTGACATTTCCCTTTTATTTTAGACTTACCATCTGATGACTAGAATAACATTATAGGGACAACTATAAGGTACTTTTAGTCTTTGTGTTTGGATCCACATTCCCCTTCACACATAAAGGAAATATGGAGATAGTGTTAAATTTTTATCACTCATTAGCATCATTGGCTTAATTATAAAACGTCCTTTTTATATGATGAAGCATGCCCCTCTGGCATGGGCGAGTGCTCAGCCTCCTTTTAGATGATGGACCCAACTTATGTTGCCACCCTTTGGTTACTTAGTAATATAGTAACATTTGCTCTTCTCACATGTGTATAAACATTGTTGAGCAAGCATTCCTCTTTCCACATTATCATGCTTAGAGAGGATGTATTGTGGGCAAGTTCTTTCCTATCTCTCCTCGTTAGTATTTTGATAAGTAATGATTGCCATATGGATATGTTATAGACAATAGCCAGAAATGGGATAGCACATTCTTCTGATTTGAATGCCAAGACCATATTCAACATAGAAAACAATTTTGCAACCATGGATGACAGTGCATGTACTCAGATGCTTAAATTAGACATCAAAACCTGCAGTTCAAGAAAGGCCACCACATTGAATAGGGTAACTGAATTTCGCCGGGCTAGAGAAGAAACATGGCAATTGGTGCTTGAGCAAGAAGTTCTGCCTCCACAGTGAGAGAGACCTTTAAGATGACCAAGATGCCACCTGTTGAAGCAACAAAGCTCTGGAGGATAGGACTCCCAATTACACATCCTGATTGGTGCGCCCATTTTACAGATAATGGTATAGGCCCATGACATTGACCCAGAGGTCTGGAGAAATTAAGTGTCTGATAGGGTCTAATCAAGAAGACGCTTCGATCTGCAGAAATCTGGGAGGTGTGGTAATAGGATATCATTGTCAGAATATTGTCTAACATATATATTGTGTCCTAATTTTGTCTACCAAAATATCGCCCCAATGGGATGATATTTTTCTACACAATAGTTAGGACACAATATTTATGTCTGACAATATTTCTGTATACAATATTCTGAATGTAACCTATTTGAAGTGACCCTCTAGACATGGCATTGGAATCCTGAGGTGCTATAGGAGATGTTTCCCACTGTCACATCCTGGTAGATAGCCCCATTGCACTGAAACTACAAAAGGGCCTTAGGCTTATGCAGACTGTGTTAGTGGGGTGCCAATGGTCAATGGTGCTAGCACATCACTATCAGGAAGACAGGACTCTGGCCAAGCACAAGCTCTGTTACTGTGGAGAACAGCAACAATTTCATTGCTTCAACTGATCTTTGGTCGACTGGTTTGAACTGTTCTTTGTTGTTGAGACCACCACCACAGGGGGAAGAGTATCTGTTTCACAGAAATACAGAGCTGAGGATTTATTGTTGGGCACATCGTGGAATATCTACAGCAGTGTAATGGAACTAGAGCAACTGTTTTCTCCGAAGGAACATTTTAAGAATGCATGCTCTATATATAGATATGCATGACAGTTTATACAAAGCATCTTGAAGTAACACTTCTCTTAAGTCTTTCAGAAAATACGTAATGAGGAAGTCTTGTTTGTGTCTGAGAGCAGATATTTTAAAAATGTTTTGCAAGCTGCTGAGAATCCATAATATTTCTTTGCAGCCTATTTGAAATTGGGATCATGGCCACTTCATCATCTTCCTTTGACGTACCTAAATGCCTCAATATAGGAGAAAACAATAGTTTCCTCCTTTGTTAAGGAATTTAGATACTTCAGAGAAAATAGTTGCTACTCCAAGTAGTTTGGTATAACTGTCATGCAAATGGTTGAGGCAGAATACGAGTAACAGAGGCAGGTTTGCATGCTTCAAAATGCATGCTGCATTCTGTAATACCTGAAGGCACATCAAGAGAGTTTTAGCAAATATATTTTAGCAAAATGTCATCAAATCAATCTCCATGTCCTGAACATTACAAAAAATTAAATATAAGGGGGTAGGGTAGTGGTACCCTGACCCCTGGGCATTGTGAGGGGGTCTAAATGTAAAATAAAAATTATGAATTGTTTGGGGTTGCTGCTATCCTACAGGACTCTCACAAGACCCAGCATGACTCCCCTTACTCCTGCAAGAGTCCCATAGCATTGAAAAAAAACATGTTTAAAAAGAACACGTGGGGTGGGTGTCCCTTGAGGCAGGCCGAGCCCTAGGCCAACGACACACCAAGGGGCCGATTACGATGTCATGCGGAAACTTTCTGCCCGACCCCATCTCGGAATCGGATCCGACCAACTCGCGATTTGCGGTTCCGCCCAACCGATTACGATGCTACCGAACACTGTTCAGTCGGATTCCCATTAACTTCTATGGGAGCCCGTGTTCCACCCGACAACACTGGCTCCTTTGGGGAAATGGGGTGTTTGCGGAAAACCCTGCATCCCACGGTCCCTGCCACACAGTGCAGGGTATTATAAGGGGGTCCCTTGGGTACACCCTCGGACTCAACCAAGAGGCCACAGGATGATGGGGGGCCTGCCAGGGGCCCCGAAAGTCAGTTTCTGACAGCCTTTTTGTGTCAGACAGGCCGACTTGGAAAGGCTGTTGGAAACCGACATCATATTCGCTCGGTCAGAAACACAGTCCGTAGAGCTGTACGATGCGGTTCCGACTGACACGAATTCTCCAAGAGCTGGTTAGAACCGATTCAGAAAGACCATGTGGTTTACAATCCGACTGCGAACATCTTAATCGGTCAGGTGGATTGTAAACCGACCGAGTCGGTCGGAAGGGTTCCGACACTGTCTAGGAGGAGGCTTTCCGCCCGACATCGTAATCAGGCCCCAAGTGTAGTACGGACCATGGTGCCACTTCACGTCATGCAAAGAGCATCATTTTCTACTCAACTATATCTATAAAATATGCTGTTTTTGTGATGTGTTCCACACCTTTTGCTCATTTCCTTAGATACAGACTTTGTCGGTCCTCTTACTGACTCTATACTTAGATATTTCTCTTAAATTGTAATTAGGGCTCCAGGTTTTATGGTATTTATTTTTTTAACATGTCCATCTGTATTTTTCGATATTTATTTTTTGGCCATCTTATTGGTATTTATCCAAATTTATTTTGTGTTTTGTGAATAAATGGAGCTGTAAAATGGTATGTTTCCACATTTATTTAACTCTTGGACATGCACTCATACATGGATACCTGTCACATTTTAGCAAATTAAGCAGCTACGTATAACAAAACACTACAATCACAGGTACATATTAGTGTTACGCTACAAATATATGTGAACATATGCCTGTAGTTAAGGAAATCTCATCCTGTTTTTTTAAATCTCCATGCTGTCTATCTGCTCATTTGTTGCCTGGAATTCATGAATAACAGCATGATGAGTCTTTCACAAGACGCACCATTGTGAGTATTTTTCCACTTTTAAAAATAAATACAGACAGGAAACATATAGTTTTCTGTCTGTATTTATCTCTAAAAATCAGTAAAAACTGAAAAACGGAAGTCATAATTATGGTACATATTGATGCTAATTTGAATTGACTAACCAATTGCATTTTTCTTTCTGTAATGATTCGTAATTTTGAATAAGCCATCATGGTTTGGACTTTGAATCTTGTCTTGTGTAGGTTTCCCTTCTTTTTTTTATTTTATTTACCTGGGGCCCTCATCCTTTGGGACTCACATGCACCTGGTCCTTCCAATCAGCCCTTTGACAGTACAAAGCACTCTCATACATCAGATGAAAGATTTTCGCTGCACAAGGGTCCAGAGGAGGCCCAGACTTAGAAGCAGACTAATGGTCCCTATCGGCCTCATGTACTAAGAATCCATTCAGTGAAAGTGGTGAATATTGCACATCGACATTTACTGCATTGATTCTGATTTTGGAAACCAACCTATGTAATAAAAGGTTGATGTGCAAATCACCATTTGTAGTTGGTCGCAAGCTGGCCTACCTCATTAATATGGATGAGGTAGGTTGCGTATTGCGAAACACTACGATTGGCATCAATTACAGGGATGATGGTCTGCTGGGGTCAGCAGATCACCATTTCTGTCATTGATTCAAAGAAATCCCTTTTTCTAAAATTCAGCCGATTTTCCTAAAAGGAGAACAAGATGCGCTTAAAAAAATCTGAAAACTATTACAGACATTTTTTATGAGTGGCCAATGGTCCTAGGGACAGCTGACTACTCCTAAAAAATGTTTTTTAAACATTCACAAAGAGAAAGGTATTCTTTTCTGTTTGAGAATGGATTACCACCTTTTTTGATGAGTTAGTAAAACATTATTGTTTTGCGACCAGATTTCAGCTGTCGAATATTCATATATACCATAAGGAATCGATATTTTGATGGATGCCCTTAAACACCTCTTCCAAATAACGATTCGCAATGGTTTCGTAAACCCAATTAACAATTTGGAAAACCTTTTCCAAGTCATTAAATGGGCTTAGCAAATTTCAAAAAGGGTTTTAGCATTTGTGAACCCTCTGATGTACTGAATCAGAGTGTTTGCTAAAGCTAAAACCTTTAGTACATGAGGCTCTTGATGGAGTGAGGTTTGTAAAATACTTCCTCATGAAGTTAAATAACTCCATAATAATGTATTGATTGCATGAACTAATCAACTCCGGATACACACATGTACACAGGGGGCAAACGCAATGTACATAATATGCTAAAACATGTTGGCATGAGTACGTATTAACTGTTTGCGCTTTGGAAAACTGTATTAATGCGTGTCTATGCTGTGTTGTACATTGCACATTTTGCATGTTGTGCACGAATAATGAGAAGTTTGCTTTAAACTAATAAGCTTTCGCTAGGAATTGTGTAACACAGGGCATTAGTATGGGGGAGGTAAACATAATGGGTTTATTTCACTAATTAATATTCTTTTGTGTTTGTTTATTTTAGTACGGGATTGGGCTGCATGAAAATGGCCTCTCGTTCAAGCCAGCATGTGGTTGGACTGCTCGGTATGGAGTGTGCATGTGCCAAGAGGGGTTGCCTGCTCGCAGACTGCTGAGTGTACCCGATGATGCAATCCGTGTGAAGGCCATGTTGACCTGCGTCTTATTGTTTATGTGCCAAGATGAGACAGCGACTGTGGGAACAGCCATCACTACGTGAAATGCGAATGTGAAAGCGGATATCATAATAGACATTGTAGCTGAATGTATAACTATGAAGGTTAGCAATATACAAATTCAATAGTCTTAAATCCTTCCTTTGTCAGAACCGGTATAGGATGGATTTGTGGGGAGAACTGGATGAGACGACCCTAGTGTGATTTTCGACAACCAATCACAGACTGAGTTTCGACCGATAATGCAACATTGTAAGATAGTGAGTTAAGCAGAAAGGTATAATTGATATCCCAAATGGGGTGTGTCAGATGAGAGACCAGACGAGAGGAGACGAGACGGAATCAGAGGGAGAGAGAGGAGAGAGGAGAGAACGCAGAACAGAACCCATAGAGAAAATCCAAGACAGAGAGAGCAGTCCTGCACAGAATCAGAGAACTTTAGGTACGAGAACGTTGCGGGAGTGCGGGGAGGAGACTGCGACCGAGGAGGTAGATTAAGTGGGAGATTAATTCTAGTGGATAGTATAGAAAATTCTGCTGCATCTGTCCTGTTTAACTTTGTCCTCCGAGCCTATCTCTGGGGACCTCTTACCACAACCTCGGCCAAGGAAGTGGTTTCCTATTTCTTTGGTGGGTATTGCCCTCCTTGTTTGCTTAAAGTTGCAAATATATTTTCTGCAAGTATTTATGCTGTACCTTCTTTCCCCTTCCCATGCATTGCTTTGATATCGGTGTAGATGATTCATTTTGATTACATTGCTTGATAATTTGTTCTCTTATATGCAATCTTGTATGTGCACTGACAATTTCCATTACGAGCATTATTAAGATAAAATTATTAACTGACGAAATGACTTTGTGGTTATTTAGTTAAAAGTTACACTGTTTAGTTAATCATAGTCAGCATCAACTCTTCAACTAATGGTCTATCGACCAGAAGAAGAAGAAGTTGAATTACTAATAGTTAGGAAAGATACAAATGTTATAGATGTGACGTATAGTATTTAATAAAACTGACAAATTAAACCTCCCAAATCCAGCGCCAGTCATCAGGGATCATTTATGGGTAATGTGTGATGGGCCCGTTGTTTGATAAAGAAATTTATGCATGACAAGATTTCCTTTGGTCCCTGACAACAGTAATTTAGGGGTTGCGCTGGATCAGTTTTTCTGGTAGCAGAGGATGGTTATTCTTGATTAGTTTGGTGATTTATTGATTATTGATTATTGATTAAATGTTTAACAGTCTATGTAAAGTGGGTTAGTATTGTGTTTTATGTAGTCTTTGGAACACAGGTATAGAAGGGTATCTGGGAAGCCGGCAAAATAAAAGTTAGCCTGAAATAAGGCAGAAGAAAAGTGTGAGAAGTGAAATCACAGGGGAATAAGTGCATTGTCTGTTTAAACTAGTGCTGCTATTTCGCGTATAGGTGAAGATAAGAGTGAAATAGCGAAAGGTCCACCTGTGAAAATTTGGCCTTATCCCTGGAGGAGTAGCGAGACCTCCTTTTCAATAAATGGTCCTCTTGTGAAATTTTGGCCTTATCCCTAAAGAAGTAACAGGTCCTCTCTTAGCTTGAGTGAAGGGAAGGATAGCGGAATTGTTATACTTGCTCGTATGGTAGCAAAGTTCTTGAAAGTGAAAAACTATCTCGTTATTTAGTAAACAGACAGTGTGGTATTGTTTTATGTTGTGATTAATAAGTTATTGTAAAGAAAACGGACTTAGAAAAGTGCCGATAATTTTTGTAAAGGGAGGGTCAGCAGCAGGAGGAGAGGCTGAGGTCACAGAAAAGCCGCGCTGGCATTGGTCAGTCTGTAAAGACAGAGTGAGCTCAGATTGGTTGGTTGGTGTGAGCTGCGCTGGCATTGGACAAGATAGTGGAGACGTAGAAAGCTCCGATTGGAGGAGATAGAGTGTGCCACGCTGACATTGGTCAGGTATTTAGGGAAACAGAGGAGTTCGAATTGGTGAATTAAAACGGATCGTATTGATAAAGATTTGCATTAAGCAAAGTCGTTGACAAGCAACAAAAATTTATTTTGAACAACCGAAGCAGGAGAAATTGACTTTGTTTGGGAAAATTAAAAGATTCTTTAAAAAGGACAAGCAAGTAATAACGAGAGAAGGAGTTCCTATTCCTCCACCAAAGACACCAGCGGCTTATATGATGTTAAAATATGGTTATCATACATGTATTTGGCTAGAAAATTGGGTAGGATATACGAAGAATGATGGTATACTAGCTTTTCCAGAGCATGGTTCTTTTAATTTGGCAGTGTTAAGTAATTTGAGAGAAAAGATGATGAAATTAGATCCCAGACCTAGACATACACAGTTTGAAGCCTTTGTGTAGTGGGAAGATGAAATGTATGAAAGAGAAAGACACAGAGGTGGTAGATTACATAGATTTACGTTTGGAAGATTTCATGATGAAAAACATGAGGACAGAATGAAAAGATGGAGGAATGGAGAGATTACTGAAGGATTGTATCCAGTTTTAATGGTAGGAGAGACTGCAGGAACTAAATGTAAAGAGAAAAGAGACATTTAGAGCAATTTGGTTATGGGTACAACCCAAATGAATCTGATGATGAACTGCTGGATGATATATTAGTTAAACGACAACCACCCTATCAGGAGAATTCAGCGATGGTGACACTAAATGCACCATCAATGGAAACCCCAATGACATCTCAAACGACACCAGCTCCAATTGAAAGTGAAGTAGAGTAGGAAGGAGAAGTTGAATTTGCCATACAAACTAAAGAATTAGTTGAAAAATTGAATCAGATGAACATGAAAATAGATGCAATAACTGTGCCAGTGACTATAGGTCCAGCAATACCTGTATTTGAAAATAGACTTATCCATGAACCTTCTTTAACTGTCCCATTAAATTCAGCCATAACATCAGCTAATAGTAGAATTAATGATGTAAGTATTCAAAATGAACAACCCAATACAGTTACTAGATCAACACCTCCGACTAACTTAACAATTATGGAGACACCTTGGGGAATAATGCAGTTTCAGCCTAAAAGGATAGAGTTGGATGAGATTCCCGGAAGTGAAGTTCTAATAGGACCAACTACTGAAGAATTAGATGATTGGGTGAAGGGATTACAAAGGAGAAAGACACAGCCGCAACTTATAGATGTATGTAAGTTGAGAGTAGATTTGGAGGAAATGATTATTGGAACAATGAGTCCAGACAGGTTAAAGACGTATCAAGATGATGAATTGATGTATCTGTGTAAGAGTATTACTTGGAAAGCGAAAAATCTACATGAGAGGTTAGTGGAAACCGCAGAAGAATTGGGAATGGACATAAGTAAATCAAAGGTGTTGCAGAAGACATATAGAGAAGATTTTACTGAAAAAGATATAGAGAATATGAATACGTCTGGTAGACGATTACAGGTAAAAGAGTTAATGGTTGTTTTGAGAAAATGGGGAGACGTAGAAAGATGGAAGGGTAGATGGATGAGGAAGAAAGAAGAATTGGCTGCTAAAGAAGTACATTTGCGTCCAGTAAGAGAAGTAGAAAATGTAGCTATGGAATGTCCCATGAGAGAAGTTCCAGGAGGAGGTTATGTGCATGTTCCGTGGACTAGACAAGATATATTATCTTTCACCAATGAGTTTCCTAGATTGAGAGAAAAGCCAGTGGAATGGTACAAACAAGTTGAGAGATTTGTGAAGGTGTCGAAAGTATTGTTGAAAGATTTAGATGGATTATTTTAAATTGTTGTCCCTGCAGATTTATGGACTGAATGTAAGATTACAGTTGATTGGCCAAAGGATGAATATCCTAGGGATGCCAAAACAGGCGCACCTTCGGATGAGGTGATGAAAAAGTATCATCAAGTGATTACTTTCTTGAAAAGCAAAATTTCCCCTAAGGAAACTGATTGGGTAAAAATTGATAGAACAACCCAGGAACTGAATGAATCTGTTCATGCCTACTATGAGAGGTTATTGCAAGTTTTTAAGCAGTATAGTGGTTTTGAGAATATTGGAGTTAAGGATATGGGTCACTTTGTGTATAGATTTGTGTATGGATTAAAACCCGAGATTAGCCAAATGATACAGCAGCATATGTTGTGTTGGCAAGCCAAAACGATAGATGAAATCTTGAGATATGCTAAGTATTGTAGTGACGACATTGAGTCTCGTCATCGTAAGTTAAAAGAAAAGGTGATGTGGGCACAAGTACAGGCAGCAGAGCAGCAAGAAAATCAGTTGAATTCTCAGGGTACAAATCAAATGGGAGGAGTTAATCAGAATGCTCAGAAACCAAGTGGAGGTAGAGGTAGAGGACAAATGAGCAGAGAAGAAGTGAAAAAGAAATTTCCTTGTCATGGGTGCGGAAAGTATGGACACTGGAAGAATGAGTGTAGATTAGTGCAGAGAACTAATGGAGGAAATCAAATTTTAACCCCACAGGTGCAGAGTGAGATAGTTGTGCAACAAACACCGCAGCAACAGGTAGTTACTACTCAATATCAGGTCCCGCAACCACCGTTACCACATAGTGTAAATGCTCAAAGGTACAGTGCGGATACAGGGTTTCACGGAGGAGACCAGGTTGGTAAAAATACTAACACAAATGTGATTCCCCAATTTTGGATGCAATGTGATGGAAGTGATGTTGAATCGAATCAATGACGGTGCCTGAGGGGGAGGAAGAGTGCGTGCTTGGCACAAGTCTAGAGGTAGATCAGTCAGGTCCCTTTGTTGATGGAAAAGTGGAAGGAAATGATATCACCTTTCTTGTGGACACTGGTGCTACCTGTTCTACTGTGAGAGCAGCAGAAATTCCAAACCTACCCCTCTCGGGAGAAACTATCCAGGTAGTAGGAGTCTCAAATAAACAGATAAATACTCCAGTTACTAAACCAATTGAAGTACATATCGGTTCCTTCAAAGACATGCATAGGTTTGTAGTGTGTGACTCGAGTCCAGTTAATTTGTTACAAAGGGATTTGCTGTGCAAAATGAATTGCACAATTTATTGTACACCGGATGGTATTGCATTTCAGACACCAGATGAGGATGTCGCGTTTAAAATGGTGCTAGCAAAGCAAGGAACAGAAGTGAATGAATTATTTTCACTTCTTACAGACAAAAGTGTGCCTGAAGATTTGATGAAGGTCGTAAATTCAGAGGTATGGGATTTCACAGGGCAGGAGATTGGATTGAAGAAGAAAGTGGATCCGATTAGAATTACAGTGAAAGATGGTATTGACTATCCAAATACACCACAGTATAAAATGAAGCCAGAAGTTATAGCAGGAATAACTCCTGTGATTGATCAGATGATTGAACAAGGAATTTTAAAAGAAATAATGAGTAGTCCTTGTAATTCACCTATTATGGGATTGAAAAAGCCAAATGGAACATATAGAATAGTACAAGATTTGAGGAAAATAAACAAAATTGTTGTGCCTTGTTGTCCAGTTGTACCAAACCCTGCAGTGATTCTATACCAAATCCCACATGATGCGGAGTGGGATACTGTGATAGATTTGTGTCATGCATTCTTTTCAATTCCTTTGCATCAAGATAGCCAATACTTGTTTGCTTTCCGGTTTGGAGATCGTGTTTTGGCATGTGCCGAGTTCCTCAAGGCTATACTAAGAGTCCTTCAATTTTTAATCAGATATTGAAAAAGTGTTTAGAAGACTTGAGAATGTCTGAAGATTCTGTTTTGGTTCAATACATTGATGACCTACTAGTGGCATCAAAGATTCGAGAAGCCTGTGTTGCAGACACAGTCGCTTTGCTGAACCATTTTGCAGGGGACATAAAGTGTCCCCTGCAAAATTGCAATTCTGCCAACGAGAAGTCCAATATTTAGGTCATAAGATTGAGAAGGGAGTTAGAAAGGTAACAACAGAGCGTATTAGAGTGATTAAGGACATGAAACCGCCAACGACACAAAAGGAAGTACGAATGTTTTTGGGAGTGGTTGGATATTGCAGACAGTGGATCAGTGGATTTTCACTGATGGTAAAACCTCTACAGAAGTTGACGAGGAATTATGTGAAAGATCCAGTTAAATTGGATGAAGAAAGTATGGATGCTTTTGTTAAACTGAAAGATAGTCTGTGTAAGGCTCCGGCATTGGGAATGCCTGATTATTCAAAGGATTTTGCATTATATTGCAGTGAAAGAGATGGATGTGCACTTGCAGTTTTAACTCAAAGGCATGGAATGTCAAGACGGACTGTAGCCTACTTTTCAGCTACTCTAGATTCAGTGGCTGCTGCATTGCCTGGATTTTTGAAAGCAGTAGCTGCTACTTGTGTGAGTCTGGAACAGAGTGAAGGGATCATAATGGGTCATCCTGTAAGAGTGTATGTGCCACATTCAGTTGAGATCCTTTTAATAAGGACACGGACAGACTAGGTATGAGAGAGTGATTCTGGGGGCAGAAAATGTGACAATAGTGAGATGTACGAATGTGAATCCTTCTACTCTATTGCCGGATGCTTGGGATGAAGAAGTAAAGGATGAAGTTGAACATGATTGTTTGGATGTGACTGAATTTTGTACCAAACCCCGTCCTGATATAAAGGACGTTCCTCTTGAGGAATCAGATCGAGTGATGTTTGTTGATGGCTCTTGTTTGCGAACTAAAAGAGGTATATTGAGTTCTGCTTATGCTGTTTGTACTGTAGCGGAAATCCTGGAAGCATCCTGTTTAAAAGGGATAAAATCTGAACAAGTGGCTGAATTGATAGCTCTAATTCATGCCTGTAAATTGGAAAAAAGTCAGAAAGTGACCATAATTACTGATAGTCAATATGGCTTTGGTATTGTGCATGATTTTGGAGAACTGTGGATGCAGAGGGGATTCTTGACCTCTTCAGGGTCCCCCATCAGGAATAGTGAATTTGTAAAAGAATTACTAGAAGCATTACAATTGCCAAAAAGAATTGCAGTGGTCAAATGTGCCACACATAAGTCAGGAAATGATTATGTGACTCAAGGCAACAGATTTGCTGACCAAGTAGCACAATATTGTGCAAAGAATGAGACTTCCATAAATCGGGGAAGAGCAAAAGAACATACGGTTTGTCAACTTATGTTTACTATTGAAACATGAGATGAAGTGAGACAGTTGCAGGAAGAGGCAGATGATGAAGAGAGACAGCAATGGGAAAAAGTATGATGTAGGAGGCGAGAAGATGACGATGTATGGGTATACACTGATGGAAGACCAGTCATGCCAGACAGTTTACTTTCTCATATGGCAAGTATGTATCATGGAATGACACACATAGGCAGAGACGCCATGGTTAGATCATTCCAACAGACATGGTTCAATCCTAAGTTCAGGACTATCGCAGAGAGCCTTTGTCAGAGATGCCTGACGTGCCAACAGCAAAACCCAGGAAGAAAAACAATAGTTAGTATGGGAACAATAGGGAGAGCAGGAGGTCCTTTTACCAGATTGCAACTCAATTTTATTGAGTTGCCTCCCTGTAACAAGCTTAAATATGTGTTAGTAATTGTGTGTTTGTTTTCTAGATGGGTAGAAGCTTATCCCACAAGGAGGAATGACAGCCTAACAGTGGCCAAACTTTTGTTGAGGGAATACATTCCTAGATATGGTTTTCCAGTCACGATGGAAACAGATAGAGGAACACATTTTGCTAGTGAAACAATCAAACTGATTTGTGAAGCATTGAGTATTCAACCAAAACTTCCTTGTGCTTATCGTCCAGAGGCTTCTGGAATAGTAGAGCAGATAAATGGCACAATAAAGAGTAGGTTAGGGAAAGTGTGTGGATCCACAGCACTGAAATGGCCTGACACTTTACCCCTAGTTTTGATGAGTCTCAGAAGCATTCCTGACAAAAAGACAGGACTAAGTCCTCACGAAATATTAATGGGAAGAGCGATGAGACAAGCGTTTGTACCTGCGAACAAATTAATGAATATATCTGATGATCTCATCCTTGACTATTGCAAAGGACTGGCTGATGTAGTACGTTCTGTGTTTCATCAGGTTGGAGCTGACACAACTACAACACAACAGACTCAAGCGCATGATCTATGTCCTGGTGAGTGGGTTCAGGTGAAAAGGCGTGGAAGAAAAACTTGCCTAGAGCCCCGCTGGGAAGGACCATATCAGGTCATATTGGTGACAACCACAGCAGTAAAGTGTGCTGGTCTACCGAACTGGATCCATGCCAGCCATACTTATCGAGTCCCAAATCAACTTGAACAACGAGTAGAGCGGCATCTGGAGATCTCAAGTACAAGCTCTGAATCAGAGGCTGAAGCAGAAGAAATTGGTGAAGTTGGAGCACTAGACTCTGAAACCGGTGAACATAAACTAAAAGAATCTGGAGAGCAGATTGAGGAAGAGTTGCCTAGCTCAAGTCAAGTAAAGTGGGTACCAGCTACTTGGACTGAAGAGACTGCTGTTGAACGAGAAGAGAGACAACTTTCTGATAGAAAAGAAAAAGATGGAAGAGAAATAAGTGAAAGAAATACAGAAGAAGAAAAAGAAAAAGAAAGCAAACTGAAAGCAAAAGCAAAGAAACAAAGGTACGATTTGAACAATGAAGAAGAAGAAGTACAACCAAAAAGGGCAAAGACAAATGATCATTGGCCAAGTGGAGTGAAAAGACTGAAATACAGAGTGGTAAAAAGAAGACCCGAGAGCAAGTTGGAACCGAAAAAAGGAAGTTACAGGTGAAATAGAACAAGGAGAGTCGAATGACGAATCAGTGCTGCGACCAAAGAGAGTGAGAAAACCAAACAAAAAGTTCAAGTCACCAGACTGGATTTACATAGTGTTGGAAGAGATTGAAGAAGAAGATTTAAACAAAGAAAGAAACAGCACTGACAGCCAGAAAGAAGAAAAGAGTGATCTAGATCCACCTTAAGAGACTGTAAACAAATTAAGGTGTCACGCTAGCAACTGAAGAGAATTTCCTGAAGACGTCTTGGAGATTTGGATTAGTTAAAATAAAAGAAGGGGTAAAGAAGAAAGCTTTAGAAGTGTGGGATCATACAATATTTTTATTTTTGAACATATTTTTGATAGAGTTAGAAAACATTTTAGAAATATATAAAGATTAGTATTACTATGGCAGATACACAGGAAACAAGATCTAGATGTAGTTTTATGCGTAGGTGTTATAAAGCCTGTCTATGTTTATTTTGTATATTAATAGTATTTTGGATAATATTAACAATTATAATACCTTTACATTTGATTAAAGAAGATACAATACATTCTAATAACTTGACAAGTCCAAAGGTAGACACTGACAGTAAGCAAATTCCAATTACTCATTTGAAACGGATAGACGCTAATAGTTTGCATCATGATAGATCAGTTACTAATTTTTCCTCAAATGTTTTCACTAAACTACTCTATGAATATGTGGAAACAATGGAAGTGAAGGATTGTTATGTATGTATTCAGTTACCATTGTCTGTTTCAGAGGGTGTGACATATCATCACCTTCCTTTGACATATGGTGTGACCTGTAGTGTTTTAACAAGCTTATTGTATAGAACAGGAAAATTAGATTATTACTATTCAAATGTAGATACCCCTGACCTTGACTGGTAGGTCGCTCCCCCACCACACAGCTCCGTCTGTGTGCCCTGCTGCTGCCCCTGATTGTGCTCGTTTTTCCTTTCTGTGCCCCCTTGCTGCCCCTGATTGTGCTCGTTTTTCCTTTCTGTGCCCCCTTGCTGCCCCTGATTGTGCTCGTTTTCCTTTCTGTGCCCCCTTGCTGCCCCTGATTGTGCTAGTTTTTCCTTTCTGTGCCCCCCTTGCTGCCCCTGATTGTGCTAGTTTTTCCTTTCTGTGCCCCCCTTGCTGCCCCTGATTGTGCTCGTTTTTCCTTTCTGTGCCCCCTTGCTGCCCCTGATTGTGCTCGTTTTTACTTTCTGTGCCCCCTTGCTGCCCCTGATTGTGCTCGTTTTTTCCTTTCTGTGCCCCCTTGATGCCCTGATTGTGCTCGTTTTTTCCTTTCTGTGCCCCCTTGATGCCCTGATTGTGCTCGTTTTCCCTTCTGTGCCTGTTTCCCGCCGCTGCGCCCCTGCGGCCCCACCCCCTCACTGCCCATTCGTTGCCCCATTCCCTGGTCCTCCCTCCCACCTCCCCATTTATGGCGGCCGCTGGCGCGCCGAAGGCGCGCCTAAGTCAAGCCCGTCTGCGCCCGTCCGCGCCGTGACCGCGCCCAGCGCCAGACCCCCTGGTCAGGGCATCCCCCGTGCCCGCCACATCAACAGACGCCGATACGACGCCAGCACCCTCCACGCACTCAACCCCGGAAAGATCACGCCTGCTACCAGGCCACCCCGAAGCGCACCCAAGGGCCCTTCACCTGCCGGAACTGCAGCTTCGCCAGCACCCGCCCCGCCAAACCACCGCCCAGGAAAGAACCCAACTACCTCAGATGCATCCTCCTCAACACCCGCTCCGCCCGCAAACACGCCATCGAACTCTGGGACCTTCTCGACTCAACCTCCCCAGACGTCGCATTCCTGACGGAGACCTGGCTGAATCCCGCTTCAGCCCCCGACATCGCCATTGCCATCCCGGACGGATACAAGATCACCCGCAGGGACCGCACCAACGGAGTCGGAGGAGGCATCGCCATCGTCCACAGGAACACCCTCAGAGTCTCAACCAACACCGACGACACCCTCAGCACCGCCGAACACATGCACTTCCAGATCCACACCGATCCCAACACCACCCTCAGAGATACCCTCATCTACAGACCCCCCGGACCCCGACCACAGTTCAGCGATTCCATCGCTGACTTCATCAGCACACACGCCATCGCCTCCACGGACTACATCCTCCTCGGAACCTGAACTTCCACCTCGAGAACAACAAGGACACCAACTCCACCACCCTGATCGACAACCTCGCCACCCTCGGACTCAGACAGCTCGTGACTACACCCACCCACGCCGCCGGCCACACGCTAGACTCCATCTTTTCCGCAAGCCCACACGTCTCCTTCAACCACACCTCTGAACCCCACTGGACTGACCACCACTGCATCCACTTCACCTACAGGAAGCCCACCACGCACCACCGCACTGAACAAATGCCTCGCCGCTGCTGGAGCAGAGTTACGGAAGACCAGCTAACCACAACCCTCGCCCTGAGCCCACCCACCGAACCCTCCGACCCCGACACCGCCGCCCGCAACCTCAGACAGTGGATCGACGACTGCGCCAACACCCTCGCCCCGCTCAAGAATCCGCCCAACAGCCACTCCAGCAAGAAAGCCACCTGGTTCACCGAAGACCTCCTGGCCTCCAAACGAACATGCCGAAAACTGGAGAAGATCTGGTTCCACGAACGGACAGCGGACAGCTACGCCGCCCACAAGAGCGCCACCCGCAGTCACCATCACCTCATCAGATCCGCCAAAAGGGCCTCACTCAAAGACCGCCTAGACAACAACGCACACAACAGCAAAGAGCTCTTCAACATCGTGAAGGAACTCTCCAACCCCAGCTCCAACACCAACGACATCCAGCCGTCGCGAGACCTGTGCGACTCACTGGCCACCTTCTTCCACCGCAAAATCGCCGACATCCACGACAGCTTCAACACCACGACCGCCCGGCAACCACCGAGACCACTGCCCCCACAACCACCAACCGCCTGCTCTCCTGGACCAACATCAACGACGAGGACACCAGCGAGATCATGAACACCATCCACTCCGGTTCACCGCTAGACCCGTGCCCTCACCACATCTTCAACAAAGCCAGTACAGCCATCGCACCCCATCTCCGGAAAATAATCAACATCTCCTTCGAGACAGCAACCTTCCCGGAAAGCTGGAAGCACGCCGAGATCACCGCCTTACTCAAGAAACCCAAGGCAGACCCCAAGGACCTCAAGAACTTCCGACCCATCTCTCTGCTCCCGTTCCCCACGAAGGTCACTGAGAAAATCGTCAACAAACAACTGACCCGCTACCTCGATGAGAACAACATCCTGGACCCTTCCCAGTCCGGCTTCCGCAGCAACCACAGCACCGAAACCGCCCTCATCGCCGCCACCGATGACATCAGGACCCTGCTAGACAACGGAGAAACAGCAGCCCTCATCCTCCTGGACCTATCAGCCGCCTTCGACACGGTCTGCCACCACACACTACGAACACGCCTTCACGACGCCGGGATCCAAGAGAAGGCCCTGGACTGGACCACATCCTTCCTTTCCGGCAGAACACAAAGCGTCCGCCTCGCCCCTTCCGATCCAAGGCCACCAAGATCATCTGCGGCGTACCCCAAGGCTCCTCCCTCAGCCCAACGCTGTTCAACATCTACATGGCACCCCTCGCCCACGTCGCCCGACAGCACAACCTCAACATCATCTCCTACGCCGACGACACCCAGCTGATCCTCTCCCTCACCAAAGACCCTCACACCGCCAAAGCCCACCTCCACGAAGGAATGAAGGCCGTCGCCGAATGGATGAGGACCAGCCGCCTGAAGCTGAACTCGGACAAGACGGAGGTCCTCATCCTTGGTTCCAACCCTTCAGCCTGGGACGACTCCTGGTGGCCAACATCACTGGGAACAGCCCCGCCACCCACCGACCACGTACGCAACCTAGGGGTCATCCTCGACCCCACCCTCTCCATGACTAAGCAGGTCAATGCCGTTTCCTCATCCTGCTTCAACATCCTCCGAATGCTCCGCAGGATCTTCAAGTGGATCCCCACCGAAACAAGAAAAACAGTCACCCAGGCCCTCGTCACCAGCAGGCTGGACTACGGAAACGCCCTCTACGCAGGAACGACGGCTAAGCTCCTGAGACGGCTGCAACGCATCCAGAAAGCCTCTGCACGTCTTATCCTCGACATCCCCCGACGCAGCCACATCACACCCCACCTGAGAGACCTGCACTGGCTCCCTGTCAACAAGAGGATAACCTTCAAGCTCCTCACCCACGCACACAAAGCACTCCACAACTCCGGACCAGCCTACCTCAACAGACGACTCAGCTTCTACACCCCCACCCGCCAGCTCCGCTCGACCAGCCTCGCCCTCGCCACAGTCCCCGCATCCGGAAACGACCGCCGGCGGCAGATCCTTCTCCCACCTCGCCGCCAAGACCTGGAACACCCTCCCCACCAACCTCCGACAGACCCAAGACCTACTGGCCTTCAGAAGACTCCTCAAGACCAGGCTCTTCGATCAGTAGCAGCACCACCCCCCTCTTCCCCCAGCGCCTTGAGACCCTCGCGGGTATGTAGTGCGCTTTATAAGTGACATGATTGATTGATTGATTGAATAAAGTCACTGTAGTACCAGAGTTGAATAAGACGACAAAGCCTTTAGATATAGCTTATGCTAGTAAAAATAACTTAACGTGTAGATTGGAAAGGGAAGAGAAAATATTTTTGGAGATGGTAGAAGAAAGAAGGGCTAAGTTCCAGAGAAAAGCTGTTGAAGAGAAACTGAAAACACCACCTTGGGTTTTCAGAGAAGGCAACTATGACAAAAGCGAGACTTATGCTGCAATGGCTCTGGATTGGTCACAGAAGGGAAAATTATGCTTACCTAGGGAGAAGTCTAATTATAATTCCTATTTCATCGGTTCCAGTGAATGTGAAGATACCTATAAAATTATAGGGGGTTGGGGATTAAAGGGAGGAACTGATCCTGTCTTGCCAGGTATATATTATGTCTGTGGGAAGAAAGCCTATTATCGACTGCCAGATCACTGGTACGGGACATGTTATCTTGGGATTGTCTTTCCAAAAGTCTATTATGTAGACAAAAGTACAAATGGAATCGATGAAGTAAGGCAAGGAATAAACCGTGTAAAAAGAGAACGTTTTTCAGAAATTGTAGGAGATATATTTGGAGCATTGATACCTGGAGTTGGAGTTACACTGAATGCATACAAAATTCGACAATTGTCCACAGTGGTTGATCGTTTATCAACTGATACTGCTGGAGGATTCTTGATGATTGACACAGAAATGATTGCCATGAGATCTATGGTTATGCAAAATCGACTTGCCCTTGATATATTATTGGCAAAAGAGGGTGGAGTCTGCGGAATGCTGAAAGTTCAACATTGTTGTACTTACATTCCAGACAAAAGTAGGGATTTGGAAGGATATATTCAGAATATCACTAATTTGCATAAGAAAGTAACCCAACTGGAGGTTGATGGTGTTTGGGAGAGACTAAGTAAAAGTTTCTCTACCATAACCAAGTGGTTTTCTTCTATAGGTAGTTCCTTAGTTGCAAAAATAATAGTACCAGTAGCTTTTGTAGTCACTATAATACTCATGATACGAATGACCTATGTTTGCGTAAAGAAGAAGAGTCGCAAAGAAAAGAAAGAAAGGAAATTGAGTAAGGAACATAAGGAAAGGGAAAGAGAGATAGAAGAGATAAAGTTTGAAAATTTCAAAGAAAAATTGTACAAAAATGTAAGGAGCAAGGGTCAAAAGATAAAATAACAACAGTATAACTTGAAAAACCGTATGTTTGGCATTTTATGATGGTAAACCATCAAAGGGGGGATTGATGGAGTGAGGTTTGTAAAATACTTCCTCATGAAGATAAATAACTCCATAATAATGTATTGATTGCATGAACTAATCAACTCCGGATACACACATGTACACAGGGGGCAAATGCAATTTACATAATATGCTAAAACATGTTGGCATGAGTACGTATTAACTGTTTGCGTTTTGGAAAACTGTACTAATGCATGTCTATGCTGTGTTGTACATTTCACATTTTGCATGTTGTACACAAATAATGAGAAGTTTGCTTTAAACTAATAAGCTTTCGCTAGGAATTGTGTAACACATGGCATTAGTATGGGGGGAGGTAAACATAATGGGTTTATTTCACAAATTAATATTCTTTTGTGTTTGTTTATTTTAGTACGGGATTGGGCCTGCATGAAAATGGCCTCTCGTTCAAGCCAGCATGTGGTTGGCCTGCTCGGTATGGAGTGCGCATGTGCCAAGAGGGGTTGCCTGCTCGCAGACTGCTGAGTGTACCCGATGATGCAATCCTTGTGAAGGCCATGTTGACCTGCGTCTTATTGTTTATGTGCCAAGATGCGACAGCGACTGTGGGAACAGCCATCACTACGTGAAATGCGAATGTGAAGCGGATATCATAATAGACATTGTAGCTGAATGTATAACTATGAATGTTAGCAATATACAAATTCAATAGTCTTAAATCCTTCCTTTGTCAGAACCGGTATAGGATGGATTTGTGGGGAGAACTGGATGAGACGCACCCTAGTGTGATTTTCGACAACCAATCACAGACTGAGTTTCGACCGATAATGCAACATTGTAAGATAGTGAGTTAAGCAGAAAGGTATAATTGATATCCCAAATGGGGTGTGTCAGATGAGAGACCAGACGAGAGGAGACAAGACGGAATCAGAGGGAGAGAGAGGAGAGAGGAGAGAACGTAGAACAGAACCCATAGAGAAAATCCAAGACAAAGAGAGCAGTCCTGCACAGAATCAGAGAACTTTAGGTACGAGAACGTTTCGGGAGTGCTGGGGAGGAGACTGCGACCGAGGAGGTAGATTAAGTGGGAGATTAATTCTAGTAGATAGTATAGAAAATTCTGCTGCATCTGTCCTGTTTAACTTTGTCCTCCGAGCCTATCTCTGGGGACCTCTTACCACAACCTCGGCCAAGGAAGTGGTTTCCTATTTCTTTGGTGGGTATTGCCCTCCTTGTTTGCTCAAAGTTGCAAATATATTTTCTGCAAGTATTTATGCTGTACCTTCTTTCCCCTTCCCATGCATTGCTTTGATATCGGTGTAGATGATTCATTTTGATTACATTGCTTGATAATTTGTTCTCTTATATGCAATCTTGTATGTGCACTGACAATTTCCATTACGAGCATTATTAAGATAAAATTATTAAATGAAGAAATGACTTTTTGGTTATTTAGTTAAAAGTTACACTGTTTAGTTAATCATAGTCACCATCAACTCTTCAACTAATGGTCCATCGACCAGAGGAAGAAGAAGTTGAATTACTAATAGTTAGGAAAGATACAAATGTTATAGATGTGACGTATAGTATTTAATAAAACTGACAAATTAAACCCCCCAAATCCAGCGCCCGTCATCAGGGATCATTTATGGGTAATGTGTGATGGGCCCGTTGTTTGATAAAGAAATTTATGCATGACGAGATTTTCTTTGGTCCCTGACAACAGGAATTTAGGGGTTGCGCTGGATTACTCTCAATTCTAAATTCTAACCTGGCAAAATCAAAGAAGATTAGGCTTCCC
Organism: Calotriton arnoldi; assembly: GCA_963921515.1. Classification (NCBI taxonomy): domain Eukaryota; kingdom Metazoa; phylum Chordata; class Amphibia; order Caudata; family Salamandridae; genus Calotriton; species Calotriton arnoldi. Next base: position 640,107 of record CAWUFW010006805.1, read on the forward strand.
AGGATACAGAAGGTCCGTGTTTTCAGACCAGCTTGACTATTACAGGAAAAGAAGGCTGAGATGAAGTCACATAACTTTGGTATCAGAATAACTGAGGTATTGCAAGATACTGGATGAGTAACTTCCTTAACAATTTTAAATACTTACCTGGTTGTATTAGTACCGGATATTATATATGTAGCAAAGTAATCAGATCAAGCTTATTTTTATTCATTTTATGTAGTTATTTTATGTCTTGGCTGTAGAAAACTCTGTTCTCTGAGTCACAGTTCTTGCTCAACATTCTTCCCAACACTTTACAAGATCATTTTGCACCTCTAAGAGTCTCTTTATATCAAGGGACAAATGGTATTTTCCTAAAGTATTTCACTTTTGTAATGGAGCAATTTTGTTCAACACCTCAGAAATCCAGCGAATATTATTACTGATGGACGATCCATGTTAGTATCAATAATCAGATTGCCTAATAATAGCATTGAGCTGAGGCTGGATGAGGCTATTTTGGTGAAAATATTTTTGCAGGATTCAATGAGGCGTTTCTTGGTTAAGATGCTTGATGGCTGCATAGGTGTAACATTAGACTCCTAGAATAAGGAGCTTAGAAGTATATGGTTACCAAAATTAGTCGCAGCACCTGGAGGGTGATAAATTTAAACTCCTGTAGTCAAACAAGTGGAAATGGGGGCAAGATTTAACACAAAATGTTCTGCATCTAGGCTACCTGTTGATTGAATCTGTGATGCCTTAAGGTTTTGTCTGTAAATAAAAGCCACGCAGATGCAGTGCCAATTTCTTATTATAGTCTCTGACAGTTTGGCATGTGACCAAAGAGGGACAAAAAGCTGGAAAGTGGGTTACACAAAATGTCACCCTGGTTATCAATAGGGCTCCCCGTTTTATGGTATTTATTTTTTTAACATTTCCATCTGTATTTATCTATATTAATTTTGGGGCCGTCTTATTGGCATTTATCCATATTTATTTTGAAAATAAATGTAGTCATAAAATGGTATATTCCACATTTATTTAACTCGTAGATGGCACTCATATGTGGATGCCTGTCGGGTTTTAGCAAATTAGGCAGCCACAAATAACAAAACACTACACCCACAGGTACATATTTGAGTTATAATTCAAATATATGTGAACTTATGCCTGTATTTAAGGAAACATCACCCTGTTTTGTAACTCCCCATGCTGTCTTTCTGCTCAGCTTTTGTCTGGAGTTCATGAAAGACAGCATGGAGAGTCTCTCACAAGAAGCACAATTTTCAGAATTTTTCTGCTTTTAAAAACAAATACGGACAAGAAACGCATTGTTTTCTATCTGTATTTATCTGTAAAAATGGAAAACTGGGAGCCCTAGTTATGAACTATCAAGTTGTGCTTCATTTGGTGGACTACTGCGGATCCAGCACAGCTTCTTACACCAGCCAGTAGGATTATAAAAGCCTCACACATACACACAATTTAAACGTTAGTAGCCCATAATAATTAAAAATACAATAGGCAATAAAGCAGTTAAAAACTGTATCATCAGAAATGCACATGAACAAAAAATAGCTTACAAAAGAACTTTCTAGAACCTGATACCTATTCATATTGGTTGATAGGTCAAAATTATTGAGAAAGCCAAATAGCCATGAATTAATCGTTGGAGCCCATTTGTTGTTCTTGATATCAGCACAGCACCACCTGTGTAAAACAGGAGAGGGAGACACCTGTTCCAAGTCCTAGGTAAATTCTTGGTAGTATTTCTGAATTCCACATAGTTTTGCTACCACATAGACACATATAATGAGATAAAAATTCAAAGATTGCTCAACTGTCTCACTGTTTTGCCGAAAACCATGTTGCAAATCTGGTAATATAACTTTCTCTAAAGCCCAGTCCTGTATTCACAACAGGAGGATTCATCCAATCATTTTTACTGATGCATTTATTGAAGAGATAGGTCTTGCCCTTCCTACTTTCTTGAAAATTGTAACTATAATTAATTTGGACCAAGACTGAGAACAAGAGTGTTGCTGAGAGATGACATTAAGGGCCTGTGGGATGGGAATGTTCCCTGCTTGATATACAGGTGTGTTACCCTGCCTTCAGAGCGAGGCTGCATCCAAAACTGGTATCCTGACTTTTATTTTGGCCCTGGCATCACACTAATTTAGCATGTGCTCAGAAGCCTTGGTCTGTCTCTGACAATGCAAGGTGCAGGATCTGTCCTGTAATCCATAGGGATTGTACCAAGCATGCCCTATTAGTGGATGGAAGACTATTGTCCCTGACCTGGGTGTCAAAAGCAAAAATGACAAGGTGATGGATGGAATGTTTGAATTAATATCAGTCACTGGCAATCGCTTGGGACTGCATCCTAATCCATCATTTTTCACCCACCATGTCACCTCAGTTTGGACCCAGCTATATGCAAATCATTCTTGACATTGCTCCCCATGGGAACAGTCCAGCCTGAACTGCTAGGTCAGGTCCTCCCTAAACTAGAACACAAGCAACCCAGGACCAGTTTCACCCTTATTCGAGTTCTTCAGCCGGGTATAGCTTGGTTCTAGAGGCATAGTAAGCCCGGGATCCACGTCTGGGCATACCCGGCGCACTTAGGGCATCAAATGCAAAAACAACAAGGTCATGGATGGAATGCTTGAAATAATCTCAGCCACTGGCAAATGCTTGGGGCTGCATCCCAATTCATAATTTTTTATCCGCCATGTCACCTCAGATTGAATTTAGCCATATGCAAATCACCCTTGAACCTGCTCCTCATGGGAATAGTCCAACCTCAACTGCCAGGTCATCTCCTCCCTGAACCGGAACACAAGCAACCCAGGACTGGTTATGCCATTATTAGGTCTCTTCAGTCAGATGTAGCTGTATAGCTAAATATTATTGGTGCCAGAAAAAGATTTTGCTAATGAGTGTTGCTGTCTTTCATTGGGTCATATTTAGAAATGTATGAAAAAGTATGGATTATTGTGCATTGTATTTAGAAAGTGAGGCTAAAGATGCTCTGTTTGCCCCGCCCCCTTTCCCCAGAATGTTGTGAGGTTGATACCTACCCAATGAACTCTGGAGAAGGTCAGGCTCACTTGTTACGCCTGGTCGCTAGTGCAAGGTGGGCTTCTGCATACATTTTCCTGGGTCAGCTTTGATTCTCAGTCTTGTTTTACCTTTGCTTGTTACTTTTAGACATGGCTAGCTGAGCACACTCTTGGATCTTTGTTAATACAACCTTCAACTTTGTTGTGTCTGCTCAGGCTTTCATTGGTAGTGTTACCAGCTCACTTGTCCCACCGGTTTTGAGGGCACTTTGTTATGTTTCCTATGTTAAGTCTGGACCTCTCATCCAGAAACGTAACCAGGAGCATACGTGCCCTTACACTTTTCTGCCCTTTATGTATTTGTGCACACGAAAGTCAGCCACATCAATACCAGGACTTTTCTTGGAAGTCAGTTGCCATAGTGTTTGTCCTCCATCATAAAATATGTTTTATAATCTCCAGACTGGGTTCCTTCCTCAGTATTTGAGAATTGAGTTTGTTCAATATATGTTTATTGCTAAACCACTGATTGGTTGTAATCAGATTGATGGTAGAATCTATTGTTACTCTTCTCAGGAACTCCACCGCTGTTCTTAAATTGGGAAACTGTAATCATGCGCATCTACAGTCCCCTAAAAAGTGTTTGTTAATGCAACAGCAATCCTGATGATATATTTGCATTTTTAGCTTTGGATCACTAGCTCCTCCAAACTCCTTGTCTTTTCGTGGTCAATATTACTATCACAGCTTTGACCCCTAAGAACCTGAAAGCCTGCTAGCGGTGACGTTGTTGACCACTAGCAATGCCAGAATCAGAATCAGTTTGGGGGCTTCCAAGAATGTCTTTAGGTCTTGGTTTTTTATATTAGTCCAAAAGGTAAGAAAATGCATTCTTCAAACTCATTACACATCACCTGCCTAAGTTCAATTTCTAGTAGCTTAGAGAAGTAAGGGTGGCTGTATTAGTGTACTAGTCTTGCATCTGTGGCACTGAATATGGTGATTTGAGATGGGGTGGATGATGCACTTACACAGAGACACACATGAACTAGCACGTGCACACACAAACTCTCTCTCTCTGTCTCTCTCTCTCTCTTGTCTCTCTCACGCTCTCTCGCTTTCTCTCTCTGCCCAATACAAGGGTATCTGTAAAACATCATTAAGGCCACAGAAAAGATAACAGATTTTATTCAATATTTTCCCTAACCTTGAATCTCACATCAGAGTGATGACACATGCATGATAGATTATTTCTCCCATATCAGGTAAGAGCCAACATCATCAGATGGTGCCCGGTCCTTCAGGAAGTGGAACAATCCTTAACAGTATTCAATGTAGCTGGTAATCTGCTGCACACAGTCTTAGGATACCCGGCTGTCTTTGCCTGGAGCTTCCTCATGGCAGGGCAAGGGCTTGGGATCAATGAAGCAGGAGCAAGCATCCTACAGAGCAGGTACCTCGTTACATTGGGGAAAGTTTGTGGTGACTCCTAGGAGCAGTAGAACAGAGATCTCTGACCACCAATAGGAGAGGAGCAGTGTCAGCCATTGCAGGGTCAACATCCCCTGGAGCAGATGAGGTACCTAGAAAGGCCTGGACAGTTGATGGTGAAGGTGGGGAGGAATGGAACACACCATTCACCTTGCCACTGAGGGAGCAATGTGAGTGAGTCAAATGTGGGGAGCACTCCCCTTGGAGCGGGAAGGCCCACCAGCATTGGTTGCACTGGGGTCAGGGGCTCATCCCTGATGTTGAGCAAACCACAGATTGCCACGGTGAGGTGAAGGTCAACATTGTGATGGATATGGGGAGGTCCACGTTGGTGGTAGACTGAGGTGCACACTCAGAGAGGGGCAGCTGGGCAGACATTGGGTCTCCATGCAAGATCATTTTGGTGGGCAGACAGCTGCATTGGATGATGGAAACTGTAGGATATTGGGTTACTGATTGAAGGAGATGAAACCTCATTCAAACCTGCAGCCATAATTGCTGTTAGCGTGAAGTCACCAGCAACCCTAAATTAATCTGGGCTTAACCCTCTGGTAGGTTGGCGCTAACCTCTAGTAGTTTGGCACTAAAACCTTCTGCCTAACTTACAGGCAATGTGTAAAGTAGGTATGCAGCACTTCAGCTACAAAGAAAGTGAAAACAGGACACAAGAAAAATACCACACCAACTTAGAACAATAGAATAAAATGTAATACATTGTTTGACGCCAAAATGACAAACATCCAATCAGTAGAACCAGAGGTATGCGTGTTTAAAGAATTAAGTGAAAATAGTGCCAAGAATCACCAAGTGCCAACTGTGGTTGTCTGGTCTCTCCGGACTGGGACAAAGTCACAAGCTCAGGCTGACGGAGCGCAGGGCCGGAATGAGGGGCCAAGTTAGGCTCACTGAAAAAAGTACCTTAAAACCTGGCTTGAGGAGGGTTGCAAGATCCCATATCGAGGATGTGTCACGCAGTGGGCCATTCCGAGGAGCTGCGGGGCTGCGATGTGGAGTTCTGCATCATCGGCAGAGATGCCATTGATGAGGGGCTTATGATGCGAAGTCCTGCGGTAAAGATGGGTTTTGCACCGGCGGTTCCAAAAAAGCTGCAGGGCTGCGATGCAGAGTCCTGGGTAGTCACCCATGATGCCATCATATGAGGGGATTGCGATGCGAAGGCATGAGCCAAGGATGTGTCATGCAGTAGCGGTAGCGGTAGACTGCGGGCTGCGATGTGAGGTCTGGCGTCAGGGATGAGTCGCTTTGTGGTGTTTCCAATTAGGCTGCGAGTAGCTACTCATGCTGCATTGGTTCTGCTCACGGGACCATAGCTGGGCCCATTTAATCACACTTCCAAGGGTCTATGACTGTGGTGGTACCACTTGGCAGGGTAGACTCACAGATGGCAGAGTTCAGGTGTAGGTGCTAGGTGTTGGAAGCCTGTTGTTTCCCCGAGGCTTCAGATCAGGAGGCTAGCCAACTAGCCCTTGGAGTCACTCTGTGTTCTGGGCTCACAGCAGATAGAGTCCAGGTTCTGGGTTCATGGTGGTTGGAACCTTTTCTGTTTTCTGTCCCTAAGGCTCTGATCAGGAGGCCAGCTAACTAGCCCTTGGAGTCACTCTGGTGGTCCTGGGTTCAAAATGCAGGTTCAATCCATTTCACTTAGGCAGCAGGGCACCAGGTCACCAGTCCTTCTTGCAGAGCAGCACAGCAGTCCATCTGAGTCTTCCACAGGTGCAGAGGTGTACTGAAGAGTGGTCTACTGAAGAGTTGGGTATGAGGGTCCAATATTTATACCTGGTACCCACTTCGAAGTAGGAGAAGATTCTGGAGTTTGCCACCTCTAGAGGTGCTTGGAATTTCCTGCCTCCCTGCCCTGGTCCCAGTATGTCTGGGGTCACAAAAGACTAGTGCCAAACCATTTGTGAGTGTGTTCAGGAAGAGTCTTTGGGATGTGCAAGGGTGGTAGGTGACAGGTCCTCCCCCTCAACAAGTCAGAGATGGCCCATCCCGCCAACACCTTTTCTCCCTTTATCTCATTGTCTGGGAGCAATACACTGCCAGCTACACCTAGTCATGTGACCCAGGATACAGGCTGCAGGCACCAAATGTTTAGGGCAAACAAATACCAACTTTCTGAAAATAGTGCCATCAAGGGATATATTATAAAATATATTTAGATACAATTGATAGTTACTTCATAGATGTCCAGCAATAACATCAACAATTAATAAAAACCTCATTAATTGTTGATTAACAACAATTAATGTTGTTAATCAACTCTCTCTCTCTCTCTCTATATATATATATATATATATATATATATATATATATATATATATTATCTACTGGCGGTCGCCAGTAGATAGTTATAGTTAGGACCAATTTTCCATAGGAAATCCGCAACATTCTATTTGAAATAACTCTTGCGTCGGTTGACGAATCTTCGCGAAATTTTCAAACTTTATGGCCCGCTCCGGTCCGCTCCTACCCTGAAAGTTTCGGGTGATTCGTCAAGCGGGGGCTGAGAAAAAAGGGGGGTCCCAAAACGTGTTTTCCCCATTCATTTTCCCATAGGAAACTTTAGCCACGGCTACAGCCCGAACTGCTCAACGGAATTACACAAAATTTGGCAAAGAGGTAGTTCTTGGTTCAGAAAGAACCCTTTTGTTAAATGGTGTAAATCCGTTCAGTAGTTGCGGAGAAATTAAAAAAATAAGAGTCAAAAATCAATTTCCCATAGGAAACTTTATGCAAGGCTACAGCCCGAACTGCTGAACGGAATTACACCAAATTTGGCAAAGAGGTAGTTCTTGGTTCAGAAAGAACCCTTTTTGTAAAATGGTGTAAATCCGTTCAGTAGTTGCTGAGAAAATCAAAAGTAAAAACACATATATATCTGGGCGGAGCCTAACCACACATGTCATCGTGAGATCTGATTGGCTGTCAGCACTTCATCCTGGAATTGCTGGCAGCCATCTTGGGACCAATATAAATGATAGTACCCCATTGAAATGCATTGTAGTGAATCGAAGATTTTGAGGGTTACCAAAAGGAGAACTATAAAGGGTGATAACAGACTTTAGTTACATTAGAATTCATTTGTTGATGGTACCATACTAATTTCAGGAATTGTGGTGTGTTCTAAGGTGATTTTACCCTGTGAAAAACCTTCTGCTGGGATATCATGAATCATGTTTGAGAGAAAACTATTTTCACATGCTTGTCCCATACAGTTTTGGAAGGTGCTCCAGAAGCTAAAATGAGAGCATATTTTCTGTAAATTCACATTATCTTTCTCAGTCATGTGAGAATGAAGTCTGACATTCTCAGTAAAACATGTACATCCAACAATGGCAGAGACTGTCAGTTGATTCCTTTGTGTTCTACTGCAGCTTCCCAGAGTGTTCTAAAGAACAACTAGAGTGCTAACAGCCTTACTTATGACAAAAGTATGGCACACCTGAAGCCATCTTGATTGGAATAAACTGGTAACACTTAAAACATTTAATTTAATAAGGAACAAAATGATGGGGTTCATTTTGTCATAGAAATTATGGTTAGTGCTGTAGAAAGAAAAATTAGGACATGTTTCAAGTGTGATCTCAAATATCTTCCTGTTATATTTCAACAGGAGCAGCCTGTCAGTTGATGCCTTTGTGTTCTACTGCAGCTTCCCAGAGTGTTCTAAAGAACAACTAGAGCGCTAACAGTCTTACTTATGACAAAAGTATGGCACACCTGAAGCCATCTTGATTGGAATAAACTGGTAACACTTAAAACATTTAATTTAAAAGGAACAAAATGAGGGGGTTCATTTTGCCATAGAAATTATGGTTAGTGCTGTAGAAAGAAAAATTAGGACATGTTTTAAGTGAGATCTCAAATATCTTCCTGTTATATTTCAACAGGAGCAGCCTGTCAGTTGATGCCTTTGTGTTCTACTGCAGCTTCCCAGAGTGTTCTAAGAACAACTAGAGTGCTAACAGCCTTACTTATGACAAAAGTATGGCACACCTGAAGCCATCTTGATTGGAATAAACTGGTAACACTTAAAACATTTAATTTAAAAAGGAACAAAATGAGGGGGTTCATTTTGCCATAGAAATTATGGTTAGTGCTGTAGAAAGAAAATTAGGACATGTTTTAAGTGAGATCTCAAATATCTTCCTGTTATATTTCAACAGGAGCAGCCTGTCAGTTGATGCCTTTGTGTTCTACTGCAGCTTCCCAGAGTGTTCTAAAGAACAACTAGAGTGCTAACAGCCTTACTTATGACAAAAGTATGGCACACCTGAAGCCATCTTGATTGGAATAAACTGGTAACACTTAAAACATTTAATTTAAAAAGGAACAAAATGAGGGGGTTCATTTTGCCATAGAAATTATGGTTAGTGCTGCAAAAAGAAAATTTAGGGCATGTTTTAAGTGAGATCTCAAATCCTCTTCTAGTTCATTAGAAAATTCTGACATGCAGACTAAAACAATCACTTTCAATACCAGCAGTAGACTTCCAGTTAACTCCTTGGTGAGCAGTAGCTTTACTACAGTGATCTAATGAACAACTAGAGTGCTAACATTCTGAATTTATGGCAAATGTGTGACACATCTGAATGCCTTCTTGATGGAATCAAAGTAAAAACTGAAAGCATTTCCTACTGAGGAGACTGTAGTAAATGAGGAAATTAGGAAACTTCATAACAAATAGGTCTCCCAAGATGGCCACCAGAGAAAAAAGAGCCCAAATGTAGCACAAATATCACCCAGAGGTAGCCCACGTATAGCCCAATGACAGAAGTGTGCAAAACACTTTTTATTTTTGTTTTTTTGCAGTTTTATATAGTGCAGACTGGTCAGGTATTGGAGTGCTTTACATGAGCATTGGTTACATCACACAAGGACAAATTCATGTTGGTTGACCCCTACACTACCCAAACACCACTGCACTACCCTAAACCCTAAAACACTACCCCAGCACGACCCCCTTCACTACCCAAACACAACTGCACTACCCTAAACTCAAAACACTACCCCCAGCACGACCCCCTACACTACCCAAACACCACTGCACTACCCTAAACCCTAAATCTACCCCCTACACTACACAAATACCACTGCACTACCCTAAACCCTAAAACACTAGAACCCAGCACGACCCCTACAGTACACAAACACCACTGCACTACCCTAAACCCTAAAACACTACCCCCTACACTACACAAACACCATTGCACTACCCTAAACCCTAAAACACTACCCCCAGCATGACCCCCTACACTACACAAACACCACTGCACTACCCTAAACCCTAAAACACTACCCCAGCACGACCCCCTACACTACCCAAACACCACTGCACTACCCTAAACCCTAAAACACTACCCCCAGCACGACTCCCTACACTACACAAACACCACTGGACTACCCTAAAAACACCACCCCCAGCACGACTCCCTACACTACCTAAACACCACTGCACTACACTAAACCCTAAATCTACCCCCAGCATGACCTCCCACACTACACAAACACCACTGCACTACCCTAAACCCTAAAACACTACCCCAGCACGACCCCCTACACAACCCAAACACCACTGCACTACCCTAAACCCTAAAACACTAACCCCAGCATGACCACCTACACTACCCAAACACCACTGCACTACCCTATACCCTAAAACGTGACCCCGTACACTACACAAACACAACTGCACTACCCTAAACCCTAAAACACTACCCACAGCATGACCCCTACACTACACAAACACCACCGCACTACCCTAAACCCCCTACACTATACAAACACCACTGCATTACTCTAAACCCTAAAACACTACCCCCAGCATGACCCGCTCACAACACAAACACCACTGCACTACCCTAAACCCTAAATCGACCCCCAGCACGACCCCCTACACTACCCAAACACCACTGTCATACCCTAAACCCTAAAACACTACCCCCAGCATGAACCCCTACACTACCCAAACACCACTGCACTACCCTAAACCCTAAAACACTACCCCAGCACTACCCCTACACTACCCAAACACCACTGCACTAACATAAACCCTAAAACACTACCCCCCGCACAACCCCTACACTACACAAACACCACTGCACTACCCTAAACCCTAAAACACTACCCCAGCATGACTCCCTACACTACCCAAACACCACTGCACTACCCTAAACCCTAAATCTACCCCCAGCACGACCCCCTACACTACCCAAACACCACTGCACTACCCTAAACCATAAAACACTACCCCCGGCATGATCCCCTACACTACACAAACACCACTGCACTACCCTAAACCCTAAAACACTAACACCAGCATGACCCCCTACACTACTCAAACACCACTGCACTACCCTAAACCCTAAAACACTAACCCAGCATGACCCCCTACACTACCCATATACCACTGCACTACCCTAAACCCTAAAACACTACTCCCAGCACGACCCCCTACACAACCCAAACACCACTGCACTACCCTAAACCCTAAAACACTAACCCCAGCATGACCCCCTACACTACCCAAACACCACTGCACTACCCTATACCCTAAAACATGACCCCGTACACTACACAAACACAACGGCACTACCCTAAACCCTAAAACACTACCCACAGCATGACCCCTACACTACACAAACACCACTGCACTACCCTCAACCCCCTACACTATACAAACACCACTGCATTACTCTAAACCCTAAAACACTACCCCCAGCACGACCCCCTCACAACACAAACACCACTGCACTACCCTAAACCCTAAATCGACCCCCAGCACGACCCCTACACTACCCAAACACCACTGTCATACCCTAAACCCTAAAACACTACCCCAGCATGAACCCCTACACTACCCAAACACCACTGCACTACCCTAAACCTTAAAACACTACCCCAGCACTACCCCATACACTACACAAACACCACTGCACTACCCTAAACCCTAAAACACTACCCCAGCACTACCCCTACACTACCCAAACACCACTGCACTAACATAAACCCTAAAACACTACCCCCGCACAACCCCTACACTACACAAACACCACTGCACTACCCTAAACCCTAAAACACTACCCCCAGCACGACTCCCTACACTACCCAAACACCACTGCACTACCCTAAACCCTAAATCTACCCCCAGCACGACCCCCTACACTACCCAAACACCACTGCACTACCCTAAACCATAAAACACTACCCCCAGCATGACCCCCTACACTACACAAACACCACTGCACTACCCTAAACCCTAAAACACTACCACCAGCATGACCCCCTACACTACTCAAACACCACTGCACTACCCTAAACCCTAAAACACTAACCCAGCATGACCCCTACACTACCCATACACCACTGCACTAGCCTAAAGCCTAAAACACTACCCCCAGCACGACCCCCTACACTACTGCACTACCCTAAACCCTAAAACACTACCCCCAGCACGACCCCTACACTACCCAAACACCACTGCACTACCCTAAACCCTAAAACACTACCCCCAGCACGACCCCCTACACCACCCAAACACCACTGCACTACCCTAAACCCTAGAAAAGAAACCCCCACCCCATGCCCAATCCCCCTTACCTCTCACTCCTCGTGGTTCCTCTCTCCTCGTGGTTCCTGCTTCACGTCGTCTCTGAGGGGCGGTGCACGTCGTTGTAGAGGAAACGGAACAGCCTCTGTTTCCTTACAACGACATGGATCGTTCTACATGTTTTAGAACGCATGGTCATTTAGCATACATACCTTTACAACAAAATTCGTTGTAAAGGCATGCGTGGTAAATGACCATGCGTTCTAAAAAAATGCGTAGTAATGACTTCGTGATGTACAACGCATGCGTGGTAATGCATGCTTTATATTGGTATCGCAAAGTAAAAAAGTCGTTGTAACGGCTGTTTACCGATCGAAGCTGGCCCTTGTTCTTCAGTGAGACGTTTATTTGATTAATTAGGAGGAAGGAATGTGTTTTTTTTACCGAAAAGTGCATTCCCGGCTGTTGTATTGTGAAAGTGTCCGCGTGGCCTGGTTTCACTTCCGGTGAGAGAGTGGAAGAGTCTGTTTGGATCTAAAGGAGTTCTGTTGTTGGACGGGGCCAGCGCGACATGTCATCAGAAAACATAGCTAATGGAAAGCGCCCTCCCTGAAGTGTGGAGCAGTGCCATGAGAGGTCAACGAGTGTGCGTCCCACCGCAGTATGACCGTGCACCGCGTGACCCATGTGCCACCTCCATGGTACGGGAGGCAGAAGCGGCATCGCAGGTCCTCTTGAAGACCGTTGTAGCACTAATTCTACATTTTGGTACTAGGGCATTTTAACTTCGTTGTTCCTGCCAGATACAAAGAGAAGATCCTGTGTTATTCAGTGCCCTCGTTACCTTTTTTGTGGGTTGTGGTGCTTGTCACTTCACTGCCCCGCCGGTGCACACGACTGGGCACCCCACCTCGTGTGCCATCTGCAGGGCCTCTGCCCTCGGATCACTGGTTTCGGTTTCTGGAGTAGCAACATAAACAGTTGCTCCCAAAGGACTAGCCTGAACACTTAGGTGAATATCCCCTGCACCAGCATTCCACGGAAATTCTTTCCTAGCTCTCCCACGTCAACGAGGACGTCATAATAGCACGGCCCGCTTGCGACACCGTATGACGTCATCGGAGCCATAAGAGAACCTCGTCGGCGTGCTGACGTCAGTTCCACCCATTTTTTCCGTGCCACCAAGGCAAACAGGGGACCAAGACATTTTCACATGTATACATAGTATAATAAATATATATATATTCACTGAAAAACCATAGGTTTCAGGCACGTTATAGTTAGAAATTAGCATTTAAAAAACCTTAGAAATTCACTGAAAAAACCATAGGTTTCAGGCACGTTATGGTTAGAAATTAGCATTTAAAAACCTTAGAAATTCACTGAAAAAACCATAGGTTTCAGGGGCGTTATAGTTAGTTGGACATTTCACTCGTACAAAACCATAGAAATTCCCCCGTTATAGTTAGTTCAGCTAACTATAACTCGCACGCCCGCAATGCACTGCTGATGACATCACATATTACATCACTCATGACATGGTCAGTGACATCACTCATGACATCACTGATGACATCTCAAATGACATCACTGATGACATCACTGATGACATCATCAAGTGAATGTGTGTTTTTCTGAAAATTAAATATGTTTTATATATGTATATCTCAAGGTCGATGGAAGAATAAATGGGTATATAAGTGTCTAAATGGATGATTTTGTTTTTTAAAATTGATTGTATAACTGACTAAGTGTATCTTAGTGAATACATGGGTTAATGAGTAATGTTTAAATATGAAAATATCTGTATCAGTCTCTCACTTTGTGTATAAGTGGCTGCATGGGTTGGTGAGTAGCTACATGAGTGTCTATATGGGTTATTAGTTGGTTTTTGAGTATCAGTATGAGTGTCTGAGTGTCTGTATGGTTCGGTGGGGGTATTACTTAGTGCATAGATGCATGAATGAGTGACTCACGGTTTGTATGTGTTGAAGACAGCATGTGTGCAGGACTGTATAGGTGGATGAGTATGTGTATGGGTGTGTTAGTGAGTGAATGACTGTCTCAATAGTGTCTTTATGAGTAACTACATATGTTTTAAACTAGTATATGTGAGTATTGGTGTATATAAGTGAGTATATGTGAGAGTGAGAGATTGGAAGAGTTCCTGTACAAATAAGTAGGTGTTTCTATAAGTGATTGTTTAAGAGAGTAAGTATGTGTAAGTTTCTGTAGAAGTAAGTGTGGTAGTGTGTGTATAACTGTATATGCAAGTAAATGGATGTTTGATACTTTGTTTGCATGTGTGACTATGTGTGTGAGTAACTCTATGGATGAGTGGCGTGTGTGTAACAGGATGTATAGGTGTATGAGTACATATGATGAGTGAGTACATGTATGAGTGACTGTATAGGGACTGTTGGTGAATGTGTGGATGTGTGTGTAGATCTTGGAATTACTGAATAGGTGTGTTGTAACTGGTATTGGTATGTCCATTGTTTTGAAAATGTTAGTTTGTATTTTTGAGTGTGTGTATCAAAGGTTATATTAGGGGTGAGAGGAGGTCTGCCACTCTATCACAAGGATGATGTCATCAGTGATGTCATCAGTGATGTCATGAGTGATGTCACTGACCATGTCATGAGTGATGTAATATGTGACGTCATCAGCAGTGCATTGCGGGCGCGCGAGTTATAGTTAGCTGAACTAACTATAACGGGGAATTTCTATGGTTTTGTACGAGTGAAATGTCCAACTAACTATAACGCCCCTGAAACCTATGGTTTTTTCAGTGAATATATATATATATATATATATATATATATATCTATCTATATATATATATATATATATATATATATATATTATCTACTGGCAGTCGCCAGTAGATAGTTATAGTTAGGACCTATTTTCCATAGGAAATTCACAACATTCTATTTCCAATAACGTTGGCGCCGGTTGATGAATCTTCGCGAAATTTTCAAAACTTGTGGGGCGCTCCGGTCCGCTCCTATCTTGAAAGTTTCGGAGTGATTCAGCAAGCGGGGGCCGAGAAAAAAGGGGGGTCCCAAAACGTGTTTTCTCCATGTTAATTCCCATAGGAAATTTTAGACACAGCTACAGCCCGAACTGCAAACGGAATTACACCAAATTTGGCAAAAAGGTAGCTCTTGGTTCAGAAAGCGACCTTTTTTTTAAATGGTGTAAATCCGTTCAGTAGTTGCGGAGAAATTCAAAAAATAAGAGTCAAAAAATCAATTTCCCATAGGAAACTTTAGACACGGCTACAGCCCGAACTGCTGAACGGAATTACACCAAATTTGGCAAAGAGGTAGTTCTTGGTTCAGAAAGAACCCTTTTTGTTAAATGGTATAAATCCGTTCAGTAGTTGCTGAGAAAATCAAAAGTAAAAGCACATATATATCTATGGCCGTGGAGTGTCCGCGCACCCTGAGCGCACCTTCCCGATCACGAGCTGTATGCTAATTCGCTGTCAACACTCCAAACCAGGAAGTGTTGGCAGCCATCTTGTTCCTCGGTAGAAGCGAGGCACAAGAAATCAGTAAAACAAGTGCGCAAAACGCAAAAAGGGGGAAGGGTAGAAACACCCTGACCCCCTAGGCCTGCTCAGGGCCAAAAAAAGAATTTCTTTTTTTTTTAAATCGGCGAGATGCGCGGATCCCGCCGTGAAAAAAAAAAACGAAGCGCGGGCTCCACGCTTCGTTGTTATTTGGCCCCCGGGTGGGCCAAGTCCCGGGGGCATGCGGGGGTTAATAACAAAATTGGGTGGGGGGCCTCTGAGGCCCCCCCAAGCCCCAGGGACCACCACCCCCCGGGGCTTTGAATTTAAAATGGTGCGGGAGGGCACTCGCCCCTCCCGCAGCCCCGGGGACCGCCACCCCCCGGGGCTTCTTTTTTTAAAAATTAAATTACCTGTGTGGGGGGGCTCGAGCCCCCCCACAAGCCCCGGGGACCGCCACATCCCCGGGGCAGGATGCAGGGAGCCGGCGGGACCGTGGGGTGATTGGGGACCCCCCCACGGTCCCCAACGGAGAGGGCCAGCCCCGGGGGATGGGGTCCCCGGGGCTACAAGTGGCCCGGGAGGGGGGCCACGCGGCCCCCTTCCCAAAAATGTTAACAAAAAAATAAAATTTAAAAAAAACAAAGGCCGGCCCCGGGGGATGGGGTCCCCGGGGCCATAAGTGGCCTGAGGAGGGGGGCAACGCAGCCCCCCTCCAAAACATTTTTAAAAAAAATAAAGGCCATGCCCCGGGGGATGGGGTCCCCGGGGCCAATTAAGGCCTCGGGAGGAGGGCCACGCGGCCCCCTTCCAAATTGAGGTGATCCGAGGCCACGTCCCGTTTTAAAACCTCTCTGCAACGCAGCTCTGTGGCGCTTACTGGAGGTACCTGGTGGGCTAGTTGGGCCCCAGGGACCCTCAGGATTCAAGGAGACTTAATCCCGCTACTTTAAACGTGCCACGGGGCGCATTTGCACACATGTCACCTCAGGCCCCCCCTCCCTTCACCACTGTCAAACGCGCCCCGTAGCGCTTTTTAAGAGGTAGTTTTAATCCCCCTGCCCTATTATGTACTAGGGACTTACAGAGGAGGTCATGCTAATCACAGGGGTACCCCAACGCATAGTGTTCCCTAGTGTATGTAGGTGTTTTCACTGTATTCTAAGTGTCTTTTAGCATAGCACTGGCTCTGGTTAGTCAGAGTCAGTTACCACCAGTACCTGTCTGAAAAAGTTGTGGGCACAGGATGATTTTGCAACAAGGCCTCTTTCTGCTCCTCTGTTGGTTCTTTCTGCACATCTTTTGCTTCTTCCTGCACTTTTCTTTGTCTTTGTGGACTTCTGTTGCTTCTTTCTGTGCGTTTTTTCTTCTTTCTTCACATGTCCTACCTCTGTAGGCATAGTTAGAAACTAGCATTTAAAAAACCTTTGAAATTCACTGAAAAAACCATAGGTTTCAGACACGTTATAGTTAGAAATTAGCATTTAAAAAACCTTTGAAATTCACTGAAAAAACCATAGGTTTTAGAGACAGTTATAGTTAGTTGGACATTTCACTCGTACAAATACCCGTGAAATTCCCCCGTTATAGTTAGTTCAGCTAACTATAACTCGCGCCCCCGCAATGCACTGCTGATGATGTCACATATTACATCACTCATGACATGGTCAGTGAAATCACTGATGACATCACTGATGACATCTCAAATGACATCACTGATTACATCACTGATGACATCATCCATGTGATAATTTCATGCATCTTCTCACACCCTAATATAACTTTTGATACACCCACTCTAAATTACAGACTGCCATTCTCAAAACCATACACACTCCAATACCAATAACTACATACCCACTCACTGATTGTTAGGTCTACACACACACATCTACTCACTCACCCGTACAGTCACTCATACTTACAGTCACTCAGTACAGGACTATCATATGCACTCATACACCTATATAAACACTCACACACCGCCACTCATCCATAGAGGTACTCACACACCTAGTCAGTCATGCACAAAATTAATCACACACCCATTTACTCACCTATACAGTTATACACACACCAGCTCACTTACTCATACAAATACTAGGACATTCTTACGCTCTTATACAATAACTGATACAAGCACACACGCATCCATACAGCCACTCTCACAATCACACACTCTCACTTGTAGCCATTTAAATACTCTAACACACATATATACTGCCTTTTACATATGTAGTTACTCGCACATGTACCACTCAGATATACATTCACTCACTAACACACCCATACACACACTCACCCACCCAAGCAGTCCATCACAGATGCACTCTTGAAATCATGCACCCAGTGAATCACCCACTCACACATCTATGTACAGAGTCACACACACCCCACCCACACAAACACTCAGGCACCCATACAGATACTCAGAGAACCAATCAATAACCCATATAGACACTCATGTAGCTATTCGCAAATCCATGCATCCACTTACACACCAACAGACAGACGGATACAGACATTCACACAGTTTAGTCACTAACCCATGCATTCAGTAAGATACGTTTAATCACTCACTTGTAGAGTCAGTCACGCACGTACTAAATCATCCATTCAGACACTTATACACCCACTCATTCTTCAATACGCCTTTCCCTATATATATTAAACATATTTAAACTTTACAGAAACACACAGTCACTGGATGATGTCATCAGTGATCTCATTTGAGATGTCATCAGTGATGTCACTGACCATGTCATGAGTGATGTAATATGTGACGTCATCAGCAGTGCATTGCGGGGCGCGAGTTATAGTTAGCTGAACTAACTATAACGGGGAATTTCACGGGTTTTGTACGAGTGAAATGTCCAACTAACTATAACTGTCTCTAAAACCTATGGTTTTTCAGTGAATATATATATATATATATATATATTATCTACTGGAGGTCGCCAGTAGATAGTTATAGTTAGACCCACGTTTCTATAGGAAAAGCGTTTTTTGATTTGCTTATAACTTTGGCGTCGTTTGACGAATGTTTACGAAATTTTCCCAAAAACTTCTCTTTTCAGGTCAGCTCCTATGTTGAAAGTTTGGGGGTGATTCGTCAAGGGGGGGCTGAGAAAAAAGGGGGGTCCCAAAACGTGTTTACTCCATGCAATTTCCATAGGAAACTTTAGACAAGGCTACAGGTCAAGCTGCTGAACGGAATTACGTCAAATTTGGCAGGGAGAAAGGTCTTGGTCAGAAAGCACACTTTTGTTTAAATGGGCTAAGTCCATTCAGTAGTTTTAGAGAAATATCAAAATTTACAGATATCGATATTTGAGAATTCTGACATCTGATTGGTTGAGGCGTTGCAAGCACGAGCGTGCGGCTCATTGGCTGCGAACTGTTGAACCTAGGAAGTGTTGGCAGCCATGTTGTGACTGAGTTGAAAGGCGTAGGGGGAAAAATAAGAGAATAATTGTATAAGAGGGTATAGTAGGAACACTGTGGTCTTAGTTTAAGCAGTCTGTACGGTGCAGAGGCAGGGAGTTTGAATGTTGCGTAGGCAGTGGAAATCACGTCTGCAGAACAACGGTGCGTGGTATTGCGGCAAGGCTGCGTAGGCTCTGGAAATCCCGTCGGGAAAACAATGCGCCGTATTGCGGCAAGCAGTGTGTAGGGTGCACACACAGGTAGTGTGAATGTTGCGTAGGCTGTGGAAATCACGTCCGCAAAACAACGATGCGCGGTATTGCGGCAATGTTCAGTAGGCTGTGGAAATCATATCGGGAAAATAACAATGCGCCGTATTGCAGCCTTCCTTTCCCTTCCTTTAATATAATGCGCAGTAATGTTTACTTATAATGCGGTGTTCACTTTTATCACGGACAGTGAACAAAATTAACGTTTAATTGGCTGAGGTGTTCCAACAACGAGCTCAATGTTCATTGGCTGCGAACCATTCAAAGTAAAAGTGTTGCCAGCCATTCACTCCCCCTGCGCGGAGTAGCAAGGACATCTGATTGGTTCACATGTTCCAAGCAGGACCTTCCAGAGATTAATGTTCATTGGCTGCGAACCATTGAAAGTAGAAGTGTTGCCAGCCATTTCCTCCCCGTCCGCGGAGTAGCAGGGACATCTGATTGGTTGACGTGTTCCAAGCAGGACGTTCCCAAGCTTAATGTTCATTGGCTGTAAACCATTGAAAGTAGAAGTGTTGCCAGCCATTCCCTCCTCTCCGCGGAGCATCAGGGAGATCTGATTGGCTAATGTGTTCCAAGCAGGACCTTCCCAAGCTTAATGTTCATTGGCTGTGAAGCATTAAAAGTAGAAGTGTTGGCAGCGATTCCCTCCCCCTCTGCGGAACACCATGGACATTTTATTGGCTAAAGTGTTCCGAGTACAACTTTGCTCATTATTGGCTGGGAACGTTTCACTGTTGTGAAGCGTTTTGTGACGCACTTCAATGGAGTACGGAAAAACAAAGTAGTAGCGGGGAGGATAGGAACACTATTAACTCTGTAAAGTGGTCACAAGGTGGTGAACAGGGATTGTGAAGGTAAAAATTGTTTTTTTATATATTTTAAGGGCCATTTATAATAATTGGCGTGGGGTGTACAAATCACGGCGGGAAAATAACAAAGTGTGTTGCGGTCTTCTTTTTATTAAGTTTGCGGGTGGGATACTTCCCAGGAGCACTGTTTAGTTATAATGTGGTGTTTACTTTTCTGACGGGGAGCTGTGGTTGCGCAGCAAAAATTTCAGTCTAGGTTTGAAATAGTTTTTATTAAGCAATTACAAATATACTTTCTTCGGAAACTGAAGCTGTATATATCGAAGGGGTGAAAAATAAAAACGCAATTCATAAAATATCCCATAGCGTGGGCACACCCTCCTTTTTTTCTGCTATAGTTTGTAAACGTGTTGCCCCATATTCTTGATAATATAAGAGGGCATGAGTTACTTTTAGATAAAGTAGAAAAGAAGTGCTACAAGAAACACTCCCGCACTACATCATCTCAGGTCACAAGAACAATAACAAGTGAAAAACAGTTAAAAACAAATCACTTTATATTACATAGAAATGTACGCTTTATCATTTTTATAATTTCTATTCTGTAGAATTCTGGAAAGTTCGGTCGTAGTGCTTAGGAGGTCGCTCACTGCTCCGCTAACAAATCACGTACTCCTTTGAGAATATATAGGATAGTAGTATAATAATATACACTACTGGTAGTATATATTCTATAGGGAGAACGAGAATAGGAACCACAACAGAGAAAAGAGAAATACCAAAAATCATTAAAAAATGTAGGTTTTATCAAAGGCATTCAGTAAGAAAGTGTCTATGCAAACAATCTTTTTTAAACTGCAATTTCGAAAAATATTCTCACTGTAAAAATATCTGATCAAGTAAGTTATAAAGGTCAGTAAGCTGTATTTCAGATGGTTTACTCCCTGGCGGCGGCAAATCTCCAATTCCTGTTGTGTGAAAATATGACACTCTAATACAATATAGAGAGTGACACTGATTGCACACAAAAGGAAAAGGAAAATAAAGTCATGAACACAAAACAAGATCAATAACGAAATACTTTCCAGCAGTGAATATGTTCAGAGCTTCTTTTATCCGGGACTTCGAAATCTTTCAACTTCGGGCTGACGGGTCATAAACTCCTCTGAGATCATAATGACTGTGAATATTACAATATACATACTCACACTATATGATCCCAAGGGGGAAACAGAGTGTTAGATTTGGGGGTCTCTAGTTGGCAGAGGTAGGTACCTTTGACCAAATAGTGGCCCTTGCGTCTAGTCAGGGTAAGGGGGTACACTCCTGAAATAACCCCTGCTCACCCCCTTTATAGCTTGGCACGAGCAGACAGGCTTAGTTCAGAGGCAGTGTGTAAAGCATTTGTGAACACATACAGTAATCCAGTGACAACACTACAAATGGACACCACACAGGTTGTATTATAAAAATAAGTATCTTTTATATAGATTTACCACAAGACCATAAACGACAAAAATAATCCACAATACTGTACTTTAAAGATGGTAGAATTAGCTTGAGTCTCTTAAAATGGAAATGTGACACTTCGCGTTCAATGTACCTGAGATGCGTAACGCGATACAACAAAAGTGGTGCAGGGAAAGTGATGCCTCGGTTCCTTACACGCAAGAACGGTGATGCGTCGGTTCCCTACTGATGCGCAGGGGACAGTGATGCGTCGGTTCTTCTCGGCGTGGGGAGGTGATGCGTCGGTTTCTTACTGCGCTTCTGTGGCGATGCGACAAGCAGCGCCGTGATGCGATGAAGATCTGGTGCAAAGAAACAAAATGGCATCTTCTTGAGGTTGCGACAATGAAGGGGTGATGCGTGCACGCCCGACGGCCGTGCAGTGATTTCGATGAATCTTTGGAGCCGCGACAGGCCCTGCGGCACGCTTCCCTGGTGATGCGACGGCGTCTGATGCGAGGTCGACGATCTTCTCCTGGGATGCGGGGCGCCTCGTGTTGCGATGCGTCGGCGTCTGATGCGAGGTCGATGCTCTGCCCCAGGGATGCGAAGGCGACACTTTTCTCCGGTGCTGCGAGGCGCTTCGAAGGATGCGAGGGTGTCAGCGGCGCGCTTCTTCGGGGATGCGCCGGCGTCTGATGCGACGTCGACACTCTTCTCCGGCGATGCGAGAAGCAGCGGCTGCGGCGGCGACACGCTTCTTCGTCTTGAGTCGCGCTTCCAGCTCCCAGCGACACGCAAGTGTGTCAGAAGGTCCAAATTCCCAGCAAGGGAAAACAGGGGAGCTGGTGGGTGAAGTCTGTTGTTCCTGAGACTTCAGCAGGAGGCAAGCTCTGAAATCAAGCCCTTGGAGATCCTTCACAAGTTGATGAAAGTACACACAAAGTTCCCTTCTCCTTTCTTTGGCAGTCAGGCAACCACTGCAGGCAGATCCCTCTAGCTTAGGGATAGTCTTCTCCTCAGTTTCTTCTTGGTTCCGCTCCTCAGCAAAGGTTTCTTCTTGTTTCCCAAAAGTGATCTAAAGTTCTGGGGTTTGGGTCCCCTCTTTTATACTCATTTTCCCTTTGTTCTCTGAAGGCAGAGAGGCCTTTGCCTAGTTCAAACCAGTTCTAGTCAGTCCTGGAGCACTTTGTTGACAAGACTCCTTCTTTCCTTTCACAGTGTAGGCCAGGGACATCAGACGCACCACAGGAGGTGGAGCCAGCATTGTGGAGGGAAGGCACAACCCTATTCAGGTCCCAGGTGCAACTCCTCCCACCCATGTACATGCAGATCTCTCTATTCAGCCCTGGGCTGACTCACCCGGTCTCCAGGAATCCCCCAGCCCCTGTCACTCACAAACCAGACATGGAATACACAACCTAGCAGAGGCAGGCTTGGATAGTTAGGCAAGAAAATACCTACTTTCTAAAAGTGGTATTTTCAAACACAGAATGTTAAACCAACTTCACTAAAAGATGTATTTTATCATTCTGAGTTCAGGCATACTAAATTCGTTTTTCTACCATGTTCCCAGGGTCAGTTAGGATTATAAGATGTAATAATCAAACTGCCCATTCTGGCCTATGGGGAACAGGTAGCCTTGCAATAGTGAAAAATGAAAATGGCTGTAATTCACTATTAGGACATGCCACACACATCAGGGCATGTCCTACCTTTTACCTACAATGCACCCTGCCCTTGGGCCTACCACAGGTGTGACTAATATGCAGAAAAGGGAAGGTTTAGGGACTGGCAAGTGGGTGCACTTGCCCAGTCAACATGGCAGTACCAGACTGCACACAGGCTCTGCAATGGCAGACGTGAGACACACTTTTACAGGCTGCTTTGGGGGTGGCACAACCAATGCTGCAAGCCCACCAGCAGCATTGGATTTACAAGCCCTGGGCACACTCAGTGCACTGTACTAGGGTCTGACAAGTAAACCAATCCAGCCAATCATGGAGTCACTAATCCATACATCAATTTACCATAGGGAGCACTTGCACTGTGGCACTGAATAGCAGTGGCACAGTGCCCAAAGCATCTATAACCAGCAAAAACACATGAGGCAACAGCGAAAAATGGAAGGGAGACCCACGCCAATGGTGCCAGGTCTAACACAGAGTAAGAAGCAGAAGCTGCTGACGTTACATATAAATCTTTAGTCTTTGCGCCTACGGGTCATAAACTCCTCTGAGATCACAATGACTGTTAATATTTTAATATACATATTCACAGTATATGATCCCAAGGGGGAAACAGAGTAAGAACCAGAAGCTGCTGACCTTACATATAAATCTTTAGTCTTCGCGCCGACGGGTCACAAACTCCTCTGAGATCATAATGTGTGGTTATTATAATATATATACTCACACTATATGATCTCAAGGGGGAAATAGACTACAAACTAGAAGCTGCTGACGTTACATATAAATCTTTAGTCTTCGCGCCGACGGGTCACCAACATCTCTGAGGTCAAGTACAGTGTCAATATTATAATATACAAAGTCACATTATATGATCTCAAAGGAGCCAGAAAAGGAACAATGTTTGCTGTATTCTGTCTGTTTCTGAAAACAAGCTGCTGACGTTACATATAAATGGCAAAAACAACCAATAACACTTTTTTCTAAATACAAATGTTTAAATATTGAAAAATAGCTACGTACTATAAATATCTACTATGCCATAATCAAACAACTTACAACTCTGGAATATGTTTTGTTGCCGCAAAACAAGAATCCGACGCTAGAAAAGGGAACGTGCATCACAGTATGGACACGCGTAAATAACTCGCATAAGCTAAACTAATCAAAGAACGGGTGTGGTTTATATACTTTTTGGTTATTGAGTAGTCTATGGAAGGAAGATGCGGCTCCGCCCATTTAGATGTCACGTTTTACAGTTGACACGTGCTCACGTTTTAACTGTTTAACTTGTGCACATGTTGGGAAAAGTTACAAAATGTGAAGCGGTAAAGGTTTCGATTTCGATCCTAACACGTATAAGGTCCTTAATATGTACATACGTTGGAGAGCTTAAAAACTGTTACCCGGCAAACCGTGTCATTTCCATTCTCATGACTACAAACATCTATTAATTGCCGTAATTCTAAATAGAAGACATAAAAAAATATTGTTCAGAATAGGAAAAAAAAATACGTGCTAATATTTCTCATCACTATGGTTTTAAATAAAAAAATGCCAGCATTTGTAAAGCGTACAGCTTCCCCGGAAAGGTGTGCCGGCGCTCGGGGCGTCGGGAAGATTAAGCAAGGTGTTGCCCACAGTGACATAGTGGTGGGCTACCGTGCCGCTGGAGCCGGAATCGAACTGTGAACGCTGTTGTTCGAAGTCAGGTATCATAGCTGCTGCGTCACACATTTTCCACACTTAAATGTTAATTAGTGCTAATTAAGTTTTAAATATTTTTAAATTATAACTTATAACAGACTACTGTTATAGTTAGTTTTTCACTACAAAAAGTATGCACAGCTTTTTAAAATTTACTTAAAAACAATATAGGTTTCAGGGACATTGTAGTTAGAAATTAGCATTTATAAAACGTTTGAAATTCACAGAAAAAACCATAGGTTTTACAGACGTTATAGTTAGAAATTAGCATTTAAAAAACTTTAGAAATTCACTGAAAAAAACCATAGGTTTTAGGGACGTTATAGTTAGTTGGACATTTCACTCATATAAAACCAGAGAAATTCCACCGTTATAGTTAGTTCAGCTATGCACTGCTCATGACGTCACATATTACATCATTCATGACATGGTCAGTGACATCACTCATGACATCTCAAATGACATCACTGATGACATCACTGATGACATCATCCCGTGACTGTGTGTTTCTGTAATTTTTAAATATGTTTTATATATATTCCTAGGTGTATTGAAGAATGAGTGGGTGTATAAGTGTGTGGATAGAGGATTTAGTAGGAGGGTGACTGGCTGTATAAGTGAGTGATTAAATGTGTCTTACTGAATGCATGGGTTAGTGACTAAACTGTGTGAATGTCTGTATCAGTCTGTCTGTTGTTGTGCAAGCTGCTGCATGGGTTGGTCAGTAGCTATATGAGTGTCTATATAGGTTATTGATTGGTTGTTTGAGTATTTTTGGGGGGAGATTGAGTGTGTGTGTGGGTGGGTCTGAGGTGTGTGACTCTGTGCATAGATGTGTGAGTGGTTGATTCACTGGATGTATGGGTTCAACAGTGCATGTGGAAACACAGGTATGGGTGCGTGAGTGTGTGTATTGGTGTGTTGGTGAGTGAATGGATGTCACAGTGGTACATGTCCAAGCAACTACATATGTAAAAGGCAGTGTATGTGAGAGTTGAAGTATATAAAGGACTCTACATGATAGTTGTGATTTTGAGACTGGCTGTATAGATGAGTCTGTACTTGTATCACTGATTATATAATAGAGTAAGTATGCGTTAGTATCTGTATGAATAAGTGAGGTGGTGTGTGTATAATTGTATAGGTGAGTAAATGGGACTGTGATAGATTCTTTGCATGACTAAGTAGGTGTGTGAGTAACTGCATGGATGAGTGGCGGTGTGTGATTGTCTGTATAGGTGTATGAGTGCATATGATAGTGTTGTATTTATGAGTGACTGCATGTATTAGTGATTGTATGGATGAATGAGTAGATGTGTGTGTAGACCTAGCAATCAGTGAGTGCGTATGTAGTAACTGGTATTTGTGTGTTAACGATTTAGAAAATGGTTGTCTGTATTTTACAGTGGGTGTATTAAAGGTTATATTAGAGTGTGAGGAGATGCATCCGTTTTTCACATGGATGATGTCATCAGTGATGTCATTTGAGATGTCATCAGTGATGTCATGAGTGATGTCACTGACCATGTCATGAATGATGTAATATGTGACGTCAAGAGCAGTGCATTGCGGGTGCGCGAGTTATAGTTAGCTGAACTAACTATAACGGTGGAATTTCTCTGGTTTTATATGAGTGAAATGTCCAACTAACTATAACGTCCCTAAAACCTATGGTTTTTTTCAGTGAATTTCTAAAGTTTTTTAGATGCTAATTTCTAACTATAATGTCTGTAAAACCTATGTTTTTTTCTCTGAATATATATATATATATATATATATATATATATATATATACCTACTGGCGTTCGCCAGTGGGTAGTTATAGTTAGAACCTTGTTTCTATTCAAAAAGCGTTTTTTCTTTTGCCAATATCTTTGGCGCCGTTTGACGAATCTTCGCGAAATTTTCAAAACTAAGGGTTCACTCAGGTCTGCTCCTGTTTTGAAAGTTTCGGGGTGATTCGTCAAGTGGGGGCCGAGAAAAAAGAGGGTTCCAAAACACGTTTTCCCCATGTTAATTTCAATAGGAATTTTAGACAAAGCTACAGCCCGAACTGCTGAACGGAATTACACAAAATTTGGCAAAAAGGTAGGTCTTGATCCAGAAAGCGTGCTTTTTTTTAAAAATGGTGTAAATCCGTTCAGTAGCTGCTGAGAAATTCAAAATATAAAAATTTATATATCTGAGCACCGAGGAGGATTTGCGAACCGTCCCAAGCATGAGCTTCATTCTGATTGGCTGCCATCACTCCAAACCAAGAAGTTTTGGTAGCCATCTTGTGACTCGGTAACCGAGTCACAAGAAAACAGTAGAAAAAAGGTAAAAAACAAGAAAAGGGGGCAGGGTAGAAACACCCTGACCCCCTAGGCCTGCTCAGGGGGTCCCACAAGGACCCCCAGGGCCAAAAGAAGCATTTAAAAAAAAAAAGAAATCAGCCGAATTCACGCTGGGTGCGTGAATCCGGCCAAGAAAATTAAAAAAACCGAAGCGCGGGCTCCCGTGCTTCGCTTTAATGAGCCCCCGGGTGGGCCAGGTCCCGGGGACAATATGTAAATATATGTGGAGGCCGCGCAGCCCTGGGAACCGCCACCTCCCCGGGGCTTGTGTAATTAGGGGTGGGGGGCCTCGCAGCCCCCCCAAGGCCCAGGGTCCGCTACCTCTCAGGGGCTTTCTTTAAATATGCGCAGGGGCACGTGGCCCCCGCAGCCCCAGGGACCGCCACCTCCCCAGGGCTTTGTTTAATTGTGGGTGGGGGGCCACAAGGGTGCCCCAAGCCCCGGGGACTACCACTTCCCCGGGGCTAAGGTAAAAATTAAGTGTGGGGGGGCTCCTGCCCCCCCACACTGCCCGGGACCACCACCTCCCGGGGCATTTAATAAATAACATACGGGGTTCGTAGTGGACCCCCGGCCCCAGAGACCACCACCTCCCGGGGCTATTTACATGTTGGGAGGGGGGCCACGCGGCTCCTCCTGGAGCCCTCAATGGCCCTGGGGACCACCACCCCCAGGGCCGGCTCCTGCAATGTCCCGGGGTGCCCACCCCCGGGACATTGCCGTTTGCTATGGCAGGGTGGGAGGAAACCTGCTTTTGCTTCCAAGAAGCAAAGCAGAATTGCTTTGGACAAGGGAGCTGCATGTTAGCAGCTCCCCTTGTCCAAAGCAGTGCCAGCTCCCGCAGGAGGCGGGGAGCTGGCAGGGACCATGGGGGCATTGGGGCTCCCCCCACAGTCCCCAATGCTGAGGCCATGCCCCGGGGGATGGGGTCCCTGGGGCCAGAAGTGGCCCAGAGGAGGGGGGCCACGCAACCCCCCATGGCAAAAAAAAAAAATGAGGCCAGGCCCCAGGGGATGGGTTCCCCGGGGCTAATAGTGGCCCAGGAAAGGGGGACCACGCAGCCCCATTCCTGTTTACAAGCAAATAAAATCCTTAGGCCCTGGGGGATGGGGTCCCCAGGGCCCAAAAATAATTAAGGGAAGGGGGGCCACACAGCCCCCCTTCCAAAAACAAAATTTGAAAAAAGCCAGCATCTCGCCGGAGGCCCCGCCCACTCCCTGCACCACTGTGCAAACGCACTTCCTGGCGTGTTCTGGATAGGGGGATTAAGCCCCCTTGAATACTAAGGGTCCTTAGGGGCAACTAGCCGACCAGGTACCTCCAGTAAGCCCCACACAGTGGGATTGCTGAGAGGTGGTCCGAGGCCATGCCCCTTTTTACACCACTCTGCAAACGCGTCTCTTGGCGCACTGCTGGTGGGGCGATGAGGTCCCTTTGTTTCCCGAGGACTTCAGGACTAAAGTGGACTTCATCCCCCAAGCAGCAGTGCGCCAGGAGCTGCGTTTGTAGGGTGGTGTAAAAAGGAGGCGTGGCCTTGGACCACCTCTCAGCAATCCAGATGTGTGGGGCTTACTAGAGATAACAGGAGGGCTAGTTAGCCCCCAGGGACCCTCAGGAGGCAAGGGAACTTCATCCTCCAACCAAGAGCACACCAGGAGGTGCGTTCGCATAGTGGTGGAGAAAGGGGGAGTGGTCTCTGTCTACCTCTCAGCAATCCCACTGTGTGGGGCTTACTGGAGGTAACAGGTAGGCTAGCTGGCCCCTATGGACCCCCAGCAGCGAAGTGGACTTTAATCCCCATCCAAGAGCGCGCCAGGGAGCGCGTTTGCAGAGTGGTGGGGAAAGGGGGCGCGGCCTGCAATGACAACCTAGCAATGCTGTTGTGTGGGACTTACTAGAGGTAATAGGAGGGGTTGTTGGCCCCCAAGGTTGCCCTTTCTCCACCGCTCTGCAAACGTGCCTCCTGGCACACTGCGGGTTGGGGGATGAAGTTCACTTTGCTCCTGAGGGACTTTGGGGGCCAAGAAGCCCTCCTGGTACCTCCTATAAGTCCTTTGCAGTGGAATTCCTGAGCACTGGTCGGAGGCCCAGCCCCTTTCTCCACCTCTCTGCAAACACGACTATTAGTTAAAGAACCATTTGCAATGTAATAGGTTTCACATTTGTGAGAGTTAGAGCTATAGGCGTTGTAAATGTAGAAGTGTTTTACTAATGTTTCTTGGAGTGGAGTGGATATAGGTTGTGTGTAGTGGAATTATGTGGTATGATGTGCAGTGAAATTATGTGGATAGACTTTGACTTTGATGTGGATAGAAAGTATGTGGTATTTAGTGTATAGGAATTATGTAGAGTGAGATTATGTGTTATGGAGAGTAATTACGTGGTATGGTAGTCTGTGTTGTGGAGTGGTAACCTCAGGTTTAGTCTTCCTTATTTCCACAGAAGCTAAACTATAAACTCAAAAAGAAGGAACCACTGAGGAGCATTTCTGGACCTAGTCAGAGGTATGAGCAGGGCCACTGGAATTATGGGACTGTTTGGCTGCACTGACTTTTGCACAATTATACATTTTCCGCATTTGCCACATAATCCATCATCTGCTGCATAATCTGTAGATTTGAACAAAAAAAAACCTTGTTTCTAGCTCAAACGGCTCAAACGTTACCAAAAATGCAGTGACAAGTGTTACAGCGTGGTGGAAGGCCCTTTGCAAACCTAGAATGGTCACCTGTTACTTATTGCTAAATGTGGGTATTAAATTGGTACTAATGGTGTGCAAACCACTCTTGCTTCTTTCTGCGCCTCTCTTGCCTCTTTCTGCATTTCTGTTGCTTCTTTCTGCACCTTTCTTTCTTTTTCTGCACTTCTTTTCCCTCGTTCTGCTCATCTCTTCCACTTTCTGTACCTCTCTTGCCTCTTTCTGTACCTCTGTTGCCTCTTTCTGCACCTAACTTGCTTCTTTCTGTACCCTTTTTGACTCTTTCTGCACCCTTCTTCCCTCTTTCTGCACCTCTTTTGCCTCTTTCTGTACCCCCGTTCCCTCTTTCTGCACCTCTCCTGCCTGTTTTTGCACCTCTCTTGCTTCTTTCTGCACTTCTGTTGCCTCTTTCTGCACCCCTCTTGCCTCTTTCTGCACCTCTGTTGCTTCTTTCTGCACTTCTCTTGCTTCTTTCTCCACCTCTGTTGCTTCTTTCTGCACCCCTCTTGTTTCTTTCTGCACCCTTCTTCCCTCTTTGTGCAACTCTCTTGCCTCTTTCTATACCTCTGTTCCCTCTTTCTGCACCCCTCTTGCCTCTTTGTGCACCTATGTTCCTTCGTTCTGCACTTCTCTTGCCTCTTTCTGCACCCCTCTTGCCTCTTTCTGCACTTCTGTTGGTTCTTTTGCACTGCTCTTGCTTCTTTCTGCACCTCTCTTGCACATTTCTGCACCCCTCTTGCCTCTTTCTGCACCCCTCTTCCCACTTTCTGCACCTCTCTTGCCTCTGCACCCCTGTTCTCTCTTTCTGCACCTCTTTTGCCTGTTTCTGCAACTTTCTTGCCTGTTTCTGCAGCTCTCTTGCCTCCTTCTGCACCTCTGTTGCTTCTTTCTGTCCCTCGTTTGCCTTGTTCTGCTCATCTCTTCCACTTTCTGTACCCCTGTTGTCTCTTTCTGTATCTCTGTTGCCTCTTTCTGCACCTCACTTGCTTCTTTCTGTACCCCTCTTGCCTCTTTCTGTACCCCTGTTCCCTCTTTCTGCACCTCTCCTGCCTGTTTCTGCACCTCTATTGCTTCTTTCTACACTTCTCTTGCTTCTTTCTGCACTTCTCTTGCCTCTTCCTGCACCATTCACGCCTCTTTCAGCACTTCTGTTGCTTCTTTCTGCATGTCTTTTCCTTCTTTCTGCACCCCTCCTGCCTCTTTCTGTACCCCTCTTGCCTCTTTGTGCACCTCTCCTACCTCTTTCTGCACACCTCTTGCCTCTTTTTGCACCTCTGTTGGTTCTTTCTGCACTGCTCTTGCCTCTTTCTGCACCTCTTTTGCACATTTCTGTATCCCTCTTGCCTCTTTCTGCACCCCTCTTCCCTATTTCTCCACCTCTCTTGCTTCTTTCTGCACTTCTCTTGCTTCTTTTGCACTGCTCTTGCTTCTTTCTGCACCTCTCTTGCAAATTTCTGTATCCCTCTTACCTCTTTTTGCACCCCTGTTCCCTCTTTCTGCACCTTTCTTGCCTCTTTCTGTACCCCTCTTGCCTCTTTCAGCACCTCTGTTGCTTCTTTCTGCACTTCTCTTGCTTCTTTCTGCACCCCTCTTGCCTCTTTTTGTAGCCATTTTGCCTCTTTGTGCACCTCTCCTGCCTCTTTCTGCACCTCTCTTGCCTTTTTCTGCAGTTCTCTTGCCTCTTTCTGTACCTCTTTTGCTTCTTTCTGCACTTTTCTTGCCTCTTTCTGTACCCCTCTTCCCTCTTTCTGCACCTCTGTTGGTTCTTTCTGCACTGCTCTTGCTTCTTTCTACACCTCTGTTGCAAATTTCTGCATCCCTCTTGCCTCTTTCTGCACCCCTCTTCCCTCTTTCTGTACCTCTCTTGCCTCTGTCTGCACACCTGTTCCCTCTTTCTGCACCCCTTTTGCATGTTTCTGCAACTCTTTTGCCTCTTTCTGCAGTTCTCTTGCCTCCTTCTGCACCTCACTTGCCTTTTTGTGCACTTCTCTCGCTTTTTTCTGCACCCTTCTTCCCTTTTTCTGCACCTCTCTTGCCTCTTTCTGCACATCTCTTTGTTCTTTCTGCACTGCTCTTGCCTCTTTCTGCACCCCTCTTGCCTCTTTCTGCACCTCTCTTGCCTCTTTCTGCACCTCTTTTGCTTCTTTCTGCACTTTTCTCTCCTCTTTCTGCACCCCTCTTGCCTCTTTCTGCACCTCTGTTGCTTCTTTCTGCACTTCTTTTGCCTCTTTCTGCACCTCTCTTGCTTCTTTCTGCACTTCTCTTTCTTCTACCGCACCTCTCTTGCTTCTTTCTGCACCCTTCTTCCCTTTTTCTGCATCCCTCTTGCCTCTTTCTGCAGTTCTCTTGCCATTTTCTGCACCTCTCTTGCTTCTTTCTGTACCTCACTTGCCTCTTTCTGCACTTCTCTTGCTTCTTTCTACACCTCTGTTGCTTCTTTCAGCAATTCTCTTGCCTCTTTCTGCACTTTTCTTGCTTCTTTCTGCACCTCTCTTGCGTCTTTCTGCACCTGTTACCTCTTTCTCCAACTCACTTGCTTCTTTCTGCACCCCTCTTGCCTCTTTCTGCATCCCTCTTCCCTTTTTCTGCACCTCTGTTGCCTCTTTCTGCACCCCTGTTCCCACTTTCTGCACCTTTCCTGATTGTTTCTGCACCTCTCTTGCCTCTTTTTGCACTTCTTTTCCTTCTTTCTGCACCCCTCCTGCCTCTTTCTGTACCCCTCTTGCCTCTTTGTGCACCTCTCCTATCTCTGTCTGCACCCCTCTTGCCTCTTTTTGTACCCCGTTAGTTCTTTCTGCACTGCTCTTGCTTCTTTCTGCACCTCTTTTGCAAATTTCTGCATCCCTCTTGTCTCTTTCTGCACCCTTCCTCCCTATTTCTCCACGTCTCTTGCTTCTTTCTGCACTTCTCTTGCTTCTTTCTGCACTGCTCTTGCTTTTTTCTGCACCTCTCTTGCAAATTTCTGTATCCTCTTACCTCTTTCTGCAACCCTGTTCCCTCTTTCTGCACCTTTCTTGCCTGTTTCTGCACCTCTCTTGCCTCTTTCGGCACCTCTGTTGCTTCTTTCTGCACTTCTCTTGACTCTTTCTGCACCCCTCTTGCCTCTTTCAGCACCTCTGTTGCTTCTTTCTGCACTTCTCTTGCTTCTTTCTGCACCCCTTTTGCTTCTTTTGTACCCATGTTGCCTCTTTGTGCACCTCTCCTGCCTCTTTCTGCGCCTCTCTTGCCTTTTTCTGCAGTTCTCTTGCCTCTTTCTGCACCTCTTTTGCTTCTTTCTGCACTTTTCTTGCCTCTTTCTGTACCCCTCTTCCCTCTTTCTGCACCTCTGTTGGTTCTTTCTGCACTGCTCTTGCTTCTTTCTACACCTCTGTTGCAAATTTCTCTATCCCTCTTGCCTTTTTCTGTATCCCTCTTCCCTCTTTCTGCACCTCTCTTGCCTCTGTCTGCACACCTGTTCCGTCTTTCTGCACCCCTTTTGCATGTTTCTGCAACTCTTTTGCCTCTTTCTGCAGTTCTTGCCTCCTTCTGCACCTCACATGCCTTTTTGTGCACTTCTCTCTCTTCTTTCTGCATCCTTCTTCCCTTTTTCTGAACATCTCTTGCCTCTTTCTGCACCTCTCCTGCCTATTTCTGCACATCTCTTTGTTCTTTCTGTACTTCTCTCGCCTCTTTCTGCACCCCTCTTGCCTCTTTCTGCACCTCTGTTGCTTCTTTCTGTACTTCTTTTGCCTCTTTCTGCATCTCTCTTGCTTCTTTCTGCACTTCTCTTGCTTCTACCGCACCTCTCTTGCTTCTTTCTGCACCCTTCTTCCCTTTTTTGCATCCCTCTTGCCTCTTTCTGCAGTTCTCTTGCCATTTTCTGCACCTCTCTTGCCTCTTTCTGCACCTCACTTGCCTCTTTCTGCACTTCTCTTGCTTCTTTCTGCACCTCTGTTGCTTCTTTCAGCAATTCTCTTGCGTCTTTCTGCACTTCTCTTCCTTGTTTCTGCACCTCTCTTGCGTCTTTCTGCACCTCTGTTGCCTCTTTCTGCATCTCACTTGCTTCTTTCTGCACCCCTCTTGCCTCTTTCTGTACCCCTCTTTTCTCTTTCTGCACCTCTGTTGCCTCTTTCTGCACCCCTGTTACCTCTTTCTGCACCTTTCCTGCCTCTTTCTGTACCTCTCTTGCCTCTTTTTGCACTTTTTTTCCTTCTTTCTGCACCCCTCCTGCCTCTTTCTGTGCCCCACTTGCCTCTTTGTGCAGCTCTCCTATCTCTGTCTGCACCCCTCTTGCCTCTTTTTGCACCTCTGTTGGTTCTTTCTGCACTGCTCTTGCTTCTTTCTGCACATCTTTGCAAATTTCTACATCTCTCTTGTCTCTTTCTGCACCACTCCTCCCTATTTCTCCATGTCTCTTGCTTCTTTCTGCACTTCTTGCTTCTTTCTGAACTGCTCTTGCTTCTTTCTGCACCTCTCTTGCAAATTTATGTATCCCTCTTACCTCTTTCTGCACCCCTGTTCCCTCTTTCTACACCTTTCTTGCCTGTTTCTGCACCTCTCTTGTCTCTTTTGGCATCTCTGTTGCTTCTTTCTGCACTTCTCTTGCCTCTTTCTGCACCCCTCTTGCCTCTTTCAGCACCTCTGTTGCTTCTTTATGCACTTATCTTGCTTCTTTCTGTACTCCTCTTTCCTCTTTCTGTACTCCTTTTGCCTCTTTTGTGCACCTCTCCCGCCTCTTTCTGCACCTCTCTTGCCTTTTTCTGCAGTTCTCTTGCCTCTTTCTGTACCTCTTTTGCTTCTTTCTGCAATTTTCTTGCCTCTTTCTGTACCCCTCTTTCCTCTTTCTGCACCTCTGTTGGTTCTTTCTGCACTGCTCTAGCTTCTTTCTGCACCTCTGTTGCAAATTTCTGCATCCCTCTTGCCTCTTTCTGTACCCCTTTTCCCTCTTTCTGCACCTCTCTTGCCTCTGTCTGCACACGTGTTCCCTCTTTCTGCATCCCTTTTGCCTGTTTCTGCAACTCTCTTGCCTCTTTCTGCGGTTCTCTAGCCTCCTTCTACACCTCACTTGCCTCTTTCTGCACTTCTCTTGCTTCTTTCTGCACCCTTCTTCCCTTTTTCTGCACATCTCTTGCCTCTTTCTGAACCTCTCTTGCCTCTTTCTGCACATCTCTTTGTTCTTTCTGCACTGCTCTTGCCTCTTTCTGCACCCCTCTTGCCTCTTTCAGCACCTCTGTTGCTTCTTTCTGCACTTCTCTCTCCTCTTTCTGCCCCCCTTGCCTCTTTCTGTACCCCCTTTGCCTCTTTGTGCACCTCTCCTGCCTCTTTCTGCACCTCTCTTGCCTTTTTCTCTGCAGTTCTCTTGCCTCTTTCTGCACCTCTTTTGCTTCTTTCTGCACTTTTCTTGCCTCTTTCTGTACCCCTCTTGCCTCTTTCTGCACCTCTGTTGGTTCTTTCTGCACTGCTCTTGCTTCTTTCTGCACCTCTTTTGCTTCTTTCTGTACTTCTCTCTCCTCTTTCTGCACCCCTCTTGCCTCTTTCTGCACCTCTGTTGCTTCTTTCTGCACTGCTCTTGCTTCTTTCTGTACCTCTCTTGCCTCTTTCTGCATCCCTCTTCCCTCTTTCTGTAATTCTCTTGCCTCTGTCTGCACCCCTGTTCCCTCTTTCTGCACCTCTTTTGTCTGTTTCTGCAACTCTCTTGCCTCTTTGTGCAGTTCTCTTGCTTCCTTCTGCACCTCTGTTGCCTCTTTCTGCACATCTCCTACCTCTTTCTGCACTCCTCTTGCCTCTTTTTGCAGCTCTGTTGGTTCTTTCTGCACTGCTCTTGCTTCTTTCTGCTCCTCTGTTGCAAATGTCTGCATCCCTATTGCCTCTGCCTGCACACCTGTTCCCTCTCTCTGCACCCCTTTTCCCTGTTTCTGCAACTCTCTTGCCTCTTTCTGCAGTTCTCTTGCCTCCTTCTGCACCTATCTTGCCTCTTTCTGCACTTCTCTCGCTTCTTTCTGCACATCTCTTGCCTCTTTCTGCACTCTTCTTCCCTTTTCCTGCACGTCTCTTGGTTCTTTCTGCACTGTTCTTGCCTCTTTCTGCACCTCTTTTGCTTCTTTCTGCACTTCTCTTGCCTCTTTCTGCATTCCTCTTGCCTCTTTCTGCACCTCTGTTGGTTCTTTCCACACTGCTCTTGCTTCTTTCTGCACCTCTCTTGCTTCTTTCTGCACTTCTCTTGCTTCTTCTTTCTACACCTCTCTTGCTTATTTCTGCACCTCTCTTGCCTCTTTCTGCACACACAGGGCTCCTTTTAAACTGACCTCAGGCTCAGCAGTGCACACATGCAAGTGCAGAAAAGGGCTGCTGGCCTCTAAACTGCCATGCCCTATTATATGCTAGGGACTTAGAGGTAGTTTTAATCCCCCTGCCCTATTATGTACTAGGGCCTTACAGGGGAGGTCATGCCAATCACAGGGGTACCCCAACCCATAGTGTACCCTAGTGTATGTAGGTGCTTTCACTGTATTCTAATTGTCTTTCAGAATAGCACTGGCTCTGGGCCTGGTTAGGCAGAGCCCAGGGTCAGTCAGAGCCAGTTACCACCAGTACCAGTCAGAGAAAAGTTGGGGGGTTCCCAGGGCACAGGATGACTTT
This sequence comes from Calotriton arnoldi, assembly GCA_963921515.1. NCBI lineage: Eukaryota > Metazoa > Chordata > Amphibia > Caudata > Salamandridae > Calotriton > Calotriton arnoldi. The sequence continues at coordinate 676,744 of CAWUFW010006805.1, forward strand.
GCAACAAGGCCTATTTCTGCACTTCTGTTGGGCCTTTCTGAACATCTCTTGCTTCTTTCTGCACCTTACTTCCTCTTTCTGGACTTCTGTTGCCTCTTTCTGCATTTCTCTTGCTTCTTTCTGCGCCCTTCTTCCTCTTTCTGCACATGTCCTACCTATGTAGGCATAGTTAGAAATTAGTATTTTAAAAAACTTAGAAATTCACTGAAAAAACCATAGGATTCAGGGACGTTATAGTTAGAAATTAGCATTTAAAAAACCTTTGAAATTTACTGAAAAAACCATAGGTTTACGGGACGTTATAGTTAGAAATTAGCATTTAAAAATCCTTAGAAATTCACTGAAAAAAACCACAGGTTTCAGGGACGTTATAGTTAGTTGGACATTTCACTTGTACAAAACCAGAGAAATTCGGCCGTTATAGATAGTTGAGCTAACTATAACTCGCGCCCCCGCAATGCACTGCTGATGACGTCACATATTATATCACTCATGACATCTCAAATTACATCACTGATGACATCATCCACCTGATAATCTGATGCACCAACTCACACCCTAATACAACCTTTGATACACCCACTCTAAAATACAGACTACCATTTTCGAAACCAAAGACACACCAATACCAGTTACTACATACCCACTCACTGATTCCTAGGTCTACACACACATCTACTCATTCACCCATACAGTCACTTATACATGCAGTCACTCATCAATACAGCACTATCATATGCACTCATACACCTATACAGACACTCACACACCACCACTGACCCATAGAGTTACTCACACACATAGTCAGTCATGCAAAGAATCAATCACACTCCCATTTACTCACCTCCACACTTATACACATGCCACCTCACTTATTCATACAGATACTAACACATACTCACTCTCTTATACAATCACTGACAAGCACACACTCATCCATACAGCCACTCTCACAATCACTCAGTCTCACATAAAGTCATTTATATAGTCCAACACTCACATATACTGTCTTTCACATATGTAGTTACTCACACATGTACCACTGAGACATCTAAACACTCACCAACACACCCATACACACACTCACCCACCCATACAGGCCTTCACAGATGCACTCTTGAACCCATACACCCAGTGAATCACCCACTCACACATCTATGCACAAAGTCACACCCCCCACCCACCCACACAGACACTCAGGCACCCATACAGATACTCAGACAACCAATCAATAAGCTATATAGACACTCATGTAGCTACTCACCAACCCATGCAGCCGCTTACACACCAACTGACAGACTGATGCAGACATTCACACAGTTTAGTCACTAACTCATGCATTCAGTAAGACACGTTTAATCACTCACTTATACAGTCAGTCACGCACTTACTAAATCATCCATACAGATACTCATACACCCACTCATTCTTCAATACACCTTGGCATATATATATATATAAAACATATTTAAACTTTTTAGAAACACTCAGTCACTGGATGATGTCATCAGTGATGTCATCTAACCCTCATCGCCCCAATGCGGCCACAGTGGACAAGACATTGGACTGTGCTTTCATGCCTGGAGGCCCACCGGAGGGCTCAAAAATTTAATTAAATCAATGAAGACAAACGGAACATACCCACTGGAGGGTTAAATTAATTACTGCACTTCAAATCCCATAGTGCATGGCGGTATATGGAATTCACCTGTGATCTCACTGAAGAGGAATAAATTGCCGGAAATTACTCTGCTCCGCTTTTGTCCAAGCCTGTGAACAAGAGCCAGGAGGCTCGAAGCAGCGTCAGGCAGTAAGATGATCCTGGCATGAATGCATAGTCGTGATGCTCCTGCAAGTAATAAAGCTTTTGTTGAAGTTATCCGCCTGTTGGAGTGCGCGTTTCGTTTTTGGACACTTTTTGTAAGATATATATATATATATATATATATATATATTCACTGAAAAAACCATAGGTTTCAGGGCGTTATAGTTAGTTGGACATTTCACTCGTACAAAACCATAGAAATTCCCCCGTTATAGTTAGTTCAGCTAACTATAACTCGCTACGCTCACGCAATGCACTGCTGATGGCGTCACATATTACATCACTCATGACATGGTCGGTGACATCACTCATGACATCACTGATGACATCTCAAATGACATCACTGATGACATCATCCTTGTGATAGAGTGGCAGACCTCCTCTCACCCTAATATAACCTTTGATACACACACTCAAAAATACAAACTAACATTTTCAAAACAATGGACATACCAATACCAGTTACAACACACCTATTCAGTAATTCCAAGATCTACACACACATCCACTCATTCTACCAACAGTCCCTATACAGTCACTCATACATGTACTCACTCATCATATGTACTCATACACCTATAAATCCTGTTACACACCGCCACTCATCCATAGAGTTACTCACACACATAGTCACACATGCAAACAAAGTATCAAACATCCATTTACTTGCATATACAATTATACACACACTACCACACTTACTTCTACAGAAACTTACACATACTTACTCTCTTAAACAATCACTTATAGAAACACCTACTTATTTGTACAGGAACTCTTCCAATCTCTCACTCTCACATATACTCACTTATATACACCAATACTCACATATACTAGTTTAAAACATATGTAGTTACTCATAAAGACACTATTGAGACAGTCATTAACTCACTAACACACCCATAAACATACTCATCCACCTATACAGTCCTGCACACATGCTGTCTTCAACACATACAAACAGTGAGTCACTCATTCATGCATCTATGCACTAAGTTATACCCCCCACCGAACCATACAGACACTCAGACACTCATACTGATACTCAAAAAACCAACTAATAACCCACATAGACACTCATGTAGCTACTCACCAACGCATGCAGCCACTTATACACAAAGTGAGAGACTGATACAGATATTTTCATATTTAAACATTACTCACTAACCCATGTATTCACTAAGATACACTTAGTCAGTTATACAATCAATTTTACAAAACAAAATCATCCATTTAGACACTTATATACCCATTTATTCTTCCATCGACCTTGAGATATACATATATAAAACATATTTAATTTTCAGAAAAACACACATTCACTGGATGATGTCATCAGTGATGTCATCAGTGATGTCATTTGAGATGTCATCAGTGATGTCATGAGTGATGTCACTGACCATGTCATGAGTGATGTAATATGTGGCGTCATCAGCAGTGCATTGCGGTGGCGTGAGTTATAGTTAGCTGAACTAACTATAACGGGGGAATTTCTATGGTTTTGTACGAGTGAAATGTCCAACTAACTATATCGTCCCTGAAACCTATGGTTTTTCAGTGAATTTCTAAGGTTTTTAAATGCTAATTTCTAACTATAACGTGCCTGAAACCTATGGTTTTTCAGTGAATTTCTAAGGTTTTTAAATGCTAATTTCTAACTATAACGTGCCTGAAACCTATGGTTTTTCAGTGAATATATATATATTTATTATACTATGTATACATGTGAAAATGTCTCGGTCCCCTGTTTGCCTCGGTGGCACGGAAAAATGGGTGGAACTGGCGTCAGCACGCCGGCGAGGTTCTCTTATGGCTCCGATGACGTCATACGGTGTCGCGGCGGAGCCGTGCTATTATGGCGTCCTCGTTGGCGTGGGAGAGCTAGGAAAGAATTTCCGTGGAATGCTGGTGCAGGCGATATTCACCTAAGTGTTCAGGCTAGTCCTTTGGGAGCAACTGTTTATGTTGCCACTCCAGAAACCGAAACCAGTGATCCGAGGGCAGAGGCCCTGCAGATGGCACACGAGGTGGGGTGCCCAGTCGTGTGCACCGGCGGGGCAGCGAAGTGACAAGCACCACAACCCACAAAAGGTAACGAGGGCACTGAATAACACAGGATCTTCTCTTTGTATCTGGCAGGAACAACGAAGTTAAAATGCCCTAGTACCAAAATGTAGAATTAGTGCTACAACGGTCTTCAAGAGGACCTGCGATGCCGCTTCTGCCTCCCGTACCCTGGAGGTGGCACATGGGTCACGCGGTACTGTCATACTGCGGTGGGACACACACTCGTTGACCTCTCATGGCACTGCTCCACACTTCAGGGAGGACGCTTTCCATTAGCTATGTTTTCTGATGACATGTCGCGCCGGCCCCGTACAACAACAGAACTCCTTTAGATCCAAACAGACTCTTCCACTCTCTCACCGGAAGTGAAACCAGGCCACGCGGACACTTTCACAATACAACAGCCGGGAATGCACTTTTCGGTAAAAAACACATTCCTTCCTCCTAATTAATCAAATAAACGTCTCACTGAAGAACAGGGGCCAGCTTCGATCGGTAAACAGCCGTTACAACGACTTTTTACTTTGCGATACCATTACAACGCATGCATTACCACGCATGCATTGTACATCACGAAGTCATTACTACGCATTTTTTAGAACACATGGTCATTTACCACGCATGCCTTTACAATGAATTTTGTTGTAAAGGTATGTATGGTAAATGACCATGCGTTCTCAAAACATGTGAAACGATCCATGTCGTTGTAAGGAAACAGAGGCTGTTCCGTTTCCTCACTAACGACGTGCACCGCCCCTCAGAGACGACGTGAAGCCAGGAACCACGAGGAGAGAGGAACCACGAGGAGTGAGAGGTAAGGGGGATTGGGCATGGGGTGGGGGTTTCTTTTCTAGGGTTTAGGGTAGTGCAGTGGTGTTTGGGTGGTGTAGGGGGTCGTGCTGGGGGTAGTGTTTTAGGGTTTAGGGTAGTGCAGTGGTGTTTGGGTAGTGTAGGGGTCATGCTGGGGGTAGTGCTTTAGGGTTTAGGGTAGTGCAGTAGTGTAGGGGTCATGCTGGGGGTAGTGTTTTAGGCTGTAGGGTAGTGCACTGGTGTATGGGTAGTGTAGTGGGTCGTGCTGGGTTGAGTGTTTTAGGGTTTAGGGTAGTGCAGTGGTGTTTGAGTAGTGTAGGGGGTCATGCTGGTGGTAGTGTTTGTGGGTTTAGGGTAGTGCAGTGGTGTTTGTGTAGTGTAGGGGGTCATGCTGGGGGTAGTGTTTATGGTTTAGGGTAGTGCAGTGGTGTTTGGGTAGTGTAGGGGGTCGTGCTGGGGGTAGTGCTTTAGGGTTTAGGGTAGTGCAGTAGTGTAGGGGGTCATGCTGGGGGTAGTGTTTTAGGCTGTAGGGTAGTGCACTGGTGTATGGGTAGTGTAGGGGGTCGTGCTGGGGTTAGTGTTTTAGGGTTTAGGGTAGTGCAGTGGTGTTTGAGTAGTGTAGGGGGTCATGCTGGTGGTAGTGTTTTAGGGTTTAGGGTAGTGCAGTGGTGTTTGTGTAGTGTAGGGGGTCATGCTGGGGTAGTGTTTTATGGTTTAGGGTAGTGCAGTGGTGTTTGGGTAGTGTAGGGGTCGTGCTGGGGGTAGAGTTTAGGGTTTAGGGTAGTGCAGTGGTGTTTGGGTAGTGTAGGAGTCATGCTGGGGGTAGTGTTTTAGGGTTTAGGGTAGTGCAGTGGTGTTTGTGTAGTGTAGGGGTTGTGCTGGGGGTAGTGTTTTAGGGTTTATGTTAGTGCAGTGGTGTTTGGGTAGTGTAGGGGTAGTGCTGGGGTAGTGTTTTAGGGTTTAGGAGTAGTGCAGTGGTGTTTGTGTAGTGTAGGGGTAGTGCTGGGGTAGTGTTTTAAGGTTTAGGGTAGTGCAGTGGTGTTTGGGTAGTGTAGGGGTTCATGCTGGGGGTAGTGTTTTAGGGTTTAGGGTATGGCAGTGGTGTTTGGGTAGTGTAAGGGGTCATGCTGGGGGTCGATTTAGGGTTTAGGGTAGTGCAGTGGTGTTTGTGTTGTGAGGGGTTGTGCTGGGGGTAGTGTTTTAGTGTTTAGAGTAATGCAGTGGTGTTTGTATAGTGTAGGGGTTTAGGGTAGTGCAGTGGTGTTTGTGTAGTGTAGGGGGTCATGCTGGGGGTTGTGTTTTAGGGTTTAGGGTAGGGCAGTGGTGTTTGTGTAGTGTAGGGGGTAGTGTTTTAGGGTTTAGGGTAGTGCAGTGGTGTTTGTGTAGTGTAGGGGGTCATGCTGTGGGTAGTGTTTTAGGGTTTAGGGTAGTTCAGTTGTGTTTGTGTAGTGTATGGGGTCGTGGTATAGGGTAGTGCAGTGGTGTTTGGGTAGTGTAGGGGGTCATGCTGGGGTTAGTGTTTTAGGGTTTAGGGTAGTGCAGTGGTGTTTGGGTAGTGTAGGGGGTCGTGCTGGGGGTAGTGTTTTAGGGTTTAGGGTAGTGCAGTGGTGTTTGTGTAGTGTGGGAGGTCAACCTGGGGGTAGATTTAGGGTTTAGTGTAGTGCAGTGGTGTTTAGGTAGTGTAGGGAGTCGTGCTGGGGGTAGTGTTTTAGGGTTTAGGGTAGTCCAGTGGTGTTTGTGTAGTGTAGGAGTCGTGCTGGGGGTAGTGTTTTAGGGTTTAGGGTAGTGCAGTGGTGTTTGGGTAGTGTAGGGGGTCGTGCTGGGGTAGTGTTTTAGGGTTTAGGGTAGTGCAGTGGTGTTTGTGTGAGTGTAGGGGTCATGCTGGGGGTAGTGTTTTAGGGTTTAGGGTAGTGCAATGGTGTTTGTGTAGTGTAGGGGGTAGTGTTTTAGGGTTTAGGGTAGTGCAGTGGTGTTTGTGTACTGTAGGGAGTCGTGCTGGGTTCTAGTGTTTTAGGGTTTAGGGTAGTGCAGTGGTATTTGTGTAGTGTAGGGGGTAGATTTAGGGTTTAGGGTAGTGCAGTGGTGTTTGGGTAGTGTAGGGGTCGTGCTGGGGGTAGTGTTTTTGAGTTTAGGGTAGTGCAGTTGTGTTTGGGTAGTGAAGGGGTCGTGCTGGGGTAGTGTTTTAGGGTTTAGGGTAGTGCAGTGGTGTTTGGGTAGTGTAGGGGTCAACCAACATGAATTTGTCCTTGTGTGATGTAACCAATGCTCATGTAAAGCACTCCAATACCTGACCAGTCTGCACTATATAAAACTGCAAAAAAACAAAAATAAAAGTGTTTTGCACACTTCTGTCATTGGGCTATACGTGGGCTACCTCTGGGTGATATTTGTGCTACATTTGGGCTCTTTTTTTCTCTGGTGGCCATCTTGGGAGACTTATTTGTTATGAAGTTTCCTAATTTCCTCATTTACTACAGTCTCCTCAGTAGGATATGCTTTCAGTTTTTACTTTGATTCCATCAAGAAGGCATTCAGATGTGTCACACATTTGCCATAAATTCAGAATGTTAGCACTCTAGTTGTTCATTAGATCACTGTAGTAAAGCTACTGCTCACCAAGGAGTTAACTGGAAGTCTACTGCTGGTATTGAAAGTGATTGTTTCAGTCTGCATGTCAGAATTTTCTAATGAAATAGAAGAGGATTTGAGATCTCACTTAAAACATGCCCTAAATTTTCTTTTTGCAGCACTAACCATAATTTCTATGGCAAAATGAACCCCCTCATTTTGTTCCTTTTTAAATTAAATGTTTTAAGTGTTACCAGTTTATTCCAATCAAGATGGCTTCAGGTGTGCCATACTTTTGTCATAAGTAAGGCTGTTAGCACTCTAGTTGTTCTTTAGAACTCTCTGGGAAGCTGCAGTAGAACACAAAGGCATCAACTGACAGGCTGCTCCTGTTGAAATATAACAGGAAGATATTTGAGATCTCACTTAAAAACATGTCCTAATTTTTCTTTCTACAGCACTAACCATAATTTCTATGGCAAAATGAACCCCCTCATTTTGTTCCTTTTTAAATTAAATGTTTTAAGTGTTACCAGTTTATTCCAATCAAGATGGCTTCAGGTGTGCCATACTTTTGTCATAAGTAAGACTGTTAGCGCTCTAGTTGTTCTTTAGAACACTCTGGGAAGCTGCAGTAGAACACAAAGGCATCAACTGACAGGCTGCTCCTGTTGAAATATAACAGGAAGATATTTGAGATCACACTTGAAACATGTCCTAATTTTTCTTTCTACAGCACTAACCATAATTTCTATGACAAAATGAACCCCATCATTTTGTTCCTTATTAAATTAAATGTTTTAAGTGTTACCAGTTTATTCCAATCAAGATGGCTTCAGGTGTGCCATACTTTTGTCATAAGTAAGGCTGTTAGCACTCTAGTTGTTCTTTAGAACACTCTGGGAAGCTGCAGTAGAACACAAAGGAATCAACTGACAGTCTCTGCCCTTGTTGGATGTACATGTTTTACTGAGAATGTCAGACTTCATTCTCACATGACTGAGAAAGATAATGTGAATTTACAGAAAATATGCTCTCATTTTAGCTTCTGGAGCACCTTCCAAAACTGTATGGGACAAGCATGTGAAAATAGTTTTCTCTCAAACATGATTCATGATATCCCAGCAGAAGGTTTTTCACAGGGTAAAATCACCTTAGAACACACCACAATTCCTGAAATTAGTATGGTACCATCAACAAATGAATTCTAATGTAACTATAGTCTGTTATAACCCTTTATAGTTCTCCTTTTGGTAACCCTCAAAATCTTCGATTCACTACAATGCATTTCAATGGGGTACTATCATTTATATTGGTCCCAAGATGGCTGCCAGCAATTCCAGGATGAAGTGCTGACAGCCAATCAGATCTCACGATGGCATGTGTGGTTAGGCTCCGCCCAGATATATATGTGTTTTTACTTTTGATTTTCTCTGCAACTACTGAACGGATTTACACCATTTAAAAAAAAGGGTTCTTTCTGAACCAAGAACTACCTCTTTGCCAAATTTGGTGTAATTCCGTTCAGCAGTTCGGGCTGTAGCCTTGCATAAAGTTTCCTATGGGAAATTGATTTTTGACTCTTATTTTTTAATTTCTCCGCAACTACTGAACGGATTTACACCATTTAACAAAAAGGGTTCTTTCTGAACCAAGAACTACCTCTTCGCCAAATTTTGTGTAATTCTGTTCAGCAGTTCGGGCTGTAGCCGTGGCTAAAGTTTCCTATGGGAAAATGAATGGGAAAACACGTTTTGGGACCCCCCTTTTTTCACGGCCCCCGCTTGACGAATCACCCCGAAACTTTCAGGGTAGGAGCGGACCGGAGCGGGCCATAAAGTTTGAAAATTTCGCGAAGATTCGTCAACCGACGCAAGAGTTATTTCAAATAGAATATTGCGGATTTCCTATGGAAAATAGGTCCTAACTATAACTATCTACTGGCGACCGCCAGTAGATTATATATATATATATATATATATATATATATATATATATATATATATATATATATATATATATATAATTTTTGGTTTCCATTAATTGTTGATGTTATTGGTGGACATTTATGGAGTAACTATTAATTGTATCTAAATATAAAATATATCCCTTGTTGGCACTATTACCTGACACTTATATACCCAAGTCAACAAGGGTACTTACTTCCAATGGAAAGTGTGCACTTACTAAATGTAATAAGGTAACCCAATATTATCCAATGAGAAAGGTAGGCCTTGCAGTAGTGAAAAACTAATTTAAGAGTTTTCGCTACCACAACATGTGAAAGTAAAACATACTTTTTAAATACGCGGCACCCTGCTGTTTAGGGCCTACCATAAGAGTGACTCAAATGTATTAAAAAGGAAGGTGTAGGCCTGGCAATAGATTTACTTTGCCAGGTCAAAAAACCGCACACACAGGGTGCAATGTTTAAAAAGGCTACTTAAGTGCGTAGCACAATCAGTGTTGCAGGCCACGTAGTAGCTTTTAATCTACAGGCCCTGGGTACATGCAATACCACTTTACTAGGGACATTTAAATAAATGAAAGGTGCCAATTTGGTGTAAGCCAATTTTACCATGTTTTAAGGAGAGAGCACAAGCTCTTTAACACTGGTTAGCAGTGGTAAAGTGTGCAGAGTCCTAAAAGCCAACAAAAACAGGTTGAGAAAGCAGGAGGATGAAGTCAAAAAGTTTGGGGATGACCCTGAAGAAAGAGCCAAGTCCAAAAGAAACCCAGGGCAGCTTCACCACAGAGTGAACTGGATTAGGAGGCCTTGCCAGAGCAGGGAGTGTAGGGTGAGATAGGGGCCTGAGCCTAGTTGCAGCTCATGCACCAGCTGCAAATGACCAAGCATTCAGCAGAGGCCACCCTAGCTAACAGTAGATGTTCCCAATCCAGAATGCCACGTCCGAGGGGCAGAGTGACCTTCTGTGCACCCCTGATGGTGGTTGACAAGGGAAGGTTCAATTAGCAGAGTTAGATAGGGCTGAGGTGAAGGGGAGATCCTTCATCTCAGGAATATTGACTTTGAAAGGCAGCAAACAATGGAGTGCAGGGGAACTAAAGACCTAGGAGGATGCTGAGGGGACAATGGAGCACAGTAGGGGTTGTGCACAGTACAGGCCAATGGTCTAGGCCAGAGTCTATGGGCCTGGTAGAGAGGAGGGGCTATGGCCCCACACAGCAGATGTGTGGTGCAGGAAGAGGACCATTACTGTGTTCCCGAGAAGGATGACACAGACAGTAAAGGTTCAGGAGACAGAGAAGTGCACTTGGAGAGGGACAGCATAAGTAGTTACATAGGTCGCTTAGGCTCATGGATGGCGAAGGAATAGAGGGACACCAGGAGGGCTCCGTCTTTGTCTCTTTAAGAAAAGGAGATGGAAGCGAAAGGGCAACTGAAGGCAGCTAGCCCCAGCCTGAAGATGAAAATGTGTGAGAAATCAGAACCTGTTTACAGTGTCCCCCCAACTTTAGGCCCCCATTTTGACTACTAGGTGCTGGTTTCCTGACTCTGATTATGCCCTGGGCTCTGCTAACCAGACCCCGGGCCTCTGCTCTGATTGAAAGTACACAGTTAGGTATAATTATAATCAGCAATGACAGATCCCTGTAAGTCCCTAGTATATAGTAAGGCAAGGGGGATTCAAACTAACTATAAGTCCCTAGAATATAATAGGGCAGGGAGGTTTAGAGGCCCAGTAGATTTCCTTCACTAGAGTGTGCACTGCTGCGTTGCCTGCAGGCTCCTTTTAAATTGTAATTGAACGCAAATTCCACTTTTGGATATAAAGGTACTTCCAAAGTCTCAAACTATTTTATCTTTACATATAAGTCACCCCTAAGGTCTCCCCTAGGTGCCCCAGGGGCAGGATCCCTTTTTAACTATAAACATGGACATTATAAAATATATTTTATGAGCCCTGGTGAGGGACAAACTGGCAAGTCCGTTTTTCCCCATTGTAATGAATGGTTCCATAGGTTAACATTGAAATATTTTATTTAAGTATAAATATTGACAGGAGCCACGTAAAATGTACTTCAAGGTATCAAATTAATAGTTAAGATAAATCCAACAACTTGCCACTGTTAGATATATAACAACTATGACAGAAAATAAGTTATTACATTTTCTATTCTGTGAGCAAAATTCAGACTTTCAGCTGCTCTCTCCTGATTGGCTAGCCTCTGCCAGGCTGGTCAGGCTGCTCTAATGAGGTGTGAAATGCCCTGCAAGAGAGACAATGGGTTTTCTGTGTGTGAAGAAGTACAAGCTACAGAGCAGATGGCAGGAATGGGTAGCCAAGCTGGTCTTCAAAGATAGAATGAAACTTTAAGACAGCACAGGCTGACCCCCACATCCTGCCACCTCAGTCACACAGTAGCCCCTGCAATTAGATTAGGGAGAGGGTTGGAAGGGGAGTGTTTAGGAAAATTAGCCATAACAGTAGGTTGGGCTAGCCTGATTCAGCTCCTCTGGAGAGACTTCCTCCATTTCAGAATTTGAGAGAATAGTGCTTTCTGGGACAAGAATATGCCACACTTTGGAGGAAGTGGTCAAACACCTGGGTGGCATCCTGAATCCTATTGGTCAGGTCTGCCCCCCTGCTGGACGCCTTAGGAAGACTGAAAAAATATGGAAGAGCTGCATAGATACTCAGATCTGCTGCCTGAAACTACAAGAAGAAGAAGGATTGCCATGCTGGAATCTGGATCTGCACCCAAAGGACTGCACTCTGAAGGACTGCATCTGCTGCACAATCTGGTACTACAGCCCTGAGGACATTGCCTTGCTTCAAGAAGGATTAAGAAGTGGACTTCCTATAAGCTACAGGTTAGCAGACCCCACCTGCATCATCTCCACCAAGAGTCCCCATCCTGAAGTGTGTCCAGTGTACATTTAAGGATTTGACCAGGTGCATTGTGGGCATTGTAGTCCAGACATCTCAAGGACCATCCAGAAGATTCCAGACCCTTTGATTTTTGTTTTGGACACTTTAAACCCTCAAGAGGAACTTCAGTAAGAGGTTCTAGAAGTTTGGAGCAACTTTTTGTAAAAGCTCCATAAGGTGACCAACTCGACATCGAGAGTCAAGACAGGCAATCTTCAACCGCGACCCAGCCTGGATTTCAGGGCCACCCCCTTTGGCTTTTGGCCCCAACTGTAATTGTAAGTACTGTATCCTTCTATTTGCCTAGAACAGGCCATTGTAGCATATTGTTCTCTTAACAACACGGCTATTGTTACCACTTCTATTTCAATAATCCATGGGGAAGAGGAAGGCATCAGCTAAGAACCTGGGAGCAGGCAGCGTAAGGAAAATCTCAAGTCACGCTGCAGAAAATTATACTCTTGATGAAATTGATGAGCTCATCGAGGCGGTTGAGGACCTGCTAGCCCCTAAAACAAAGGCTAAAGGAACAAATCAGCAAGGGAAGGAGAAAGGTTTAATGGGGTGTAGGAAAGTAGGATCTGCTTCTTATGGTTACCCCCACTTTTTGCTTGATGTTACATTGTTTTTGACTAGTCTGACTGGGATCCTGATAATCAGGACCCCAGTCTATCTGCTTTCTCCCTAAAATGTTATGTCATGTACTTAGGTACACTCCAGATTGGATACTGGGGTACTCTTGTCAGTCCCTAGTATATGGTACACATGTACCCAGGCCATAGGTACCCGAGAGGCCTCCCATGGGCTGAAGCATGTATTATGCCACCCATGAGAGGCCATGCAAAATGGAACTACAGGCCTGTCATTGCAGCCTGTGTAAGATGGTGCATGCACCACTTACTTTAGATATAGGTTTACTATATCTATAGGTCACTGCACTTAAAACCCATAAGTCACCCCTATAGCAGGACTTGACAATCCTGAAGGCAGGGTGCTGGGTTTTACGTGAGAGGGTGCCCGCATGAGCAGAGCACCCCTGCAGCCTTTGGAGACCATTCTCCCGGGCTGTCGCTAACGCAGCCAGACATTTAGGTAGAGGTGCATTATATGCTTGCGTAAAATGCTATCTCGAAAATGGCTGCAACAAACCATGTCGTGTTTGGTATCAAACACCTTGGAATCATACCTCGTATGATTCCACCCTTCAGAAGCAAGCTTCGTGGGGTCCCTGGTCTTCCCGGTACCAGCCTTCTCGACCCGGACAGTACAAAATGGTTGCTGCCGACCAGAGAGCCAAGCTCGAGCAGAGGAAGGCAGCATAATAGGCATCCTGTCACAGGGAGGTGTGACCACCTCCCAGACAGGATTTAGTGTGTTGGAGCTGGGTGGGTGCACTTCCAAAGTGCCTGAAAGTCTGCACGAGGGGCACATTTGGTGTCCCTGTGCATAGTCCAGTTCAAACCAGTCCTGGGAGCCGTTGGCTCCTTCTCTGGCGCGAAACTGGACAAAGGACATGGGAGTAACCTCCCCACTGTCCTGACCCTGCTCTGGGAGGGTCCCCTGAATCTGTCCAACCCTCTCCAGTGGGTACAAAAGGGCTTACCTGGCTGTAGGACCCTAGATTCGACATGGACAAGATTCTGAACAAGAAACCACTGACCTTCGACCGTCTGGACACTCTGGACTTCGCTGGACTTCGACTGGGCCCGACTTCGTCTCCGTCTCCGTCCAAAGCATCATCTGTGCCCGTGCACCATACAGTCTCCATGCAGGACCTGTGGAGCATCAAGGACAACTGAAGTATCTCCCTTGTGGTGAAGGAGTCACTCCCCTACATTTGCAGGCACCATAATGCAACTGACCGGTCTGCTGATCCTGAGCTCCTGCGGACTCCAAAGGCTCCAGCAACACAGGAGGTGGGTTCCTAAGTATCTTGAGGTTGAGCTGCCCTCTCACCAAGTTTGAGGCCAATATCCCTCGTGGGGACCGCATAACCTGAACCCCTGTGCACCACGTACTTTTGCAAGTGCATATGCTTGTTGGTGTTCCCCAACTTCATGCATTGGGCCATTGATAGCCCCCACCTCTGTGCCGCACATTTTGTACAAAGGACTTTGGGCTCCTCACACTCTGTGCCCTGCAAGCTGTGACTTTGTCAACCTGCCATGAGGTCCTCTTGAGACTCCTGTACCTTCGGCCTGTGGGTCCATTTGAGGGACAACACTGCTTTACTTGGGCTCCCCTGGTTGCTCCAGGCCTGCCCTGACTCCCCTTGCTGTGGTGAGTCCAGCTGGTCCTTGCTGGGCCAGACCGTAACCTTCTTTGACCTTCTTCTTTGGTTGCCGCTGCCAAGGCTTGTTGGTGCTCCCGCCAGACACCGACCCCTCAGCACTCGACATCTTTTGTGGGACAGCTCATATCCGGATCCTGGTCATCCTCGATGTCTCCTGGTCCCTGCAGCTGAAGAGTCGAGGTCTCCATCTTCACATCTGAAGCACCAGACATCGGTGGGCATTCGTCTACCGAGCCCCTGGTCACTCCTGAGGGACCCAGACTCTGTCCCCTCTGCTTTTAGGTTCCTTTCATCAAGAATCCACTCGTGGGTTCCACCGTACACTTGTATTCTTTCCAGCAGTGGCATTGCTTTGAAGACTTCCATTGAGAACGACAGCAGTTTCCGATGCCACTTCAGCCCTATGCACCCGGCTTCCCTGGGATAGGTAACTCTGGTACTTCAGTATCCATGGGTGGGGTGGCTCTCCAACCTTCTAAGTTTCGAAGGGTTTCTTCGTAATCCACTGGAAAGGGTCCTTAAACTTAAAAATGGCAACCGCGACTCTCCCATTGAATTGTACGTAGCACGCAGTCGTGTTCTCACACTGCACCCATCCTCCGTAGGGTCCCTACTTACTCACCTTGGGTGGTTCCTTGGGGTCCCAGCGATTCTACACCCTCTAGACACTGTCTTGACTCGAGTCGTGGTTCTTATACCACTATTTTAGTATATGGTTTGGTCTCCCCCGGGAGCCCACTGTGTATTAGTGCTACTTACGTTTGTTTCTGTGCTACAATATTGTGTGCTTTGTGTTTATCTGCATGTAGCAGATACTGTGAGGTATTTAAGGTGTGTTATAATAATAAATACATATTTTTATAACTACTGTGTGGTTCTCCTTTCATTTAACCAATACTATAAGGTTGCATTCTGGTAAAACAAGCTGCTTAACATTCCTTCAAGACTAAGCCTGAAGGCTGCTCTCCACAGCTACCACTTGGATAGCTTTCTAAGGTTATCTTTGACCTCTTAAATCACCATAAGGGTTGTTTAGACTGGTGCAAAGTGCCCACTTTAACTAGTGGACATCATATACCAAGCCAACTTCTCACATTAGTGTGCAGCAGTTGGGATTCAAGCCTGCATTGTTTTACCAGATAAATCTTCGTATTGATTAACTGAAAACCACTAAGTACTAGGTACATATAATACTAGCTTAGAATAAGTAAGTTCTACTGAACTTAGGGTTGGGTATGTCAAGGGTCTAGCACACCCTTTCTCCAACCTTAGAGCATTTAGTTCCCACTAGGTTAGGTAGGTGCAACACCTCACTACACTTAGTAATTCTTCTAAAGGAGATGCCAGTGGCTCTCTGCACTCTAGATACAGTGAGCTTTCATTCCAAGAACTGAAAGCCCTGTATGCCTCTAGAAAGCTGAAGACAGGGAGAAATGCCATCACTCAACGCCTCATAAAGGCTTTACTTCTTGATGACCTTAGGAAGACCCCTGGGTCAGATGAACAGGAGAAAGTGGGTGGGGCAGGGAATAAGGACAGATGAGGAGGTGACACCTTTTATGACCTAGACTCAAACCCTGGCCAGGAGGAATAAGTTGGTTCCCACCTCGACATCTCAGATCTTCAGGGAGATGATGAGGAAGGCCAACATGGCCCCCTCTTCACCCCTCCTGGAAGAGTACAGAGTTTACCAAGGAGATCTAGATCTCCCTCTGCAGAATCTCATCACTCAGGAAAGTCTGTAGGGACCTCTGTATCTAGCAAGAGGGACCACTCTTTTGATAGGGAATACCAATTTCTTGAACTTGAGAAAGCTAGGCTTAGGCTCAGGCAAGAGCAATTGGCCCTTGATAAAGAGTCCCTAGAAGTCCAGAGAGCTAGAAAAAAGTTGGGACTAGAGTCCCATGGTGGCAGCAACAGTGTCCCTAGAGTTAAAGAACATTCTTTTGACAATAGGAACCTGAGCAAGATTGTCCCTCCCTACCATGTTGGGGATGACATCCATAAATGTTAACTGCTTTAGAGAGGGCCTGTAAAGTTCAGAGGGTCCCTCAAGAGCAGTGGGCAGCTATCTTGTGGCTCTCCTTTGCTGACAAAGGTAGAGATAAGCTCCTTACTGTTAGAGAAGAGTATGCTGACAATTATTCAGTCCTGAAGAGTGCTCTCATTGATGGGTTTGGCTTAACCACTGAACAGTATAGGATTAAGTTCAGAGACACTCAGAAGGCACAGAATCAGGCATGGGTAGACTTTGTGGATAGTGCCATTAAGGCTCTGGAATTGTGGTTGCTTGGCAGCAAAGTGAATGATTTCAAGGGATTGTACAATTTGATTATGAGGGAGCACATCCTTAATAATGACCAAAATCAGCTGTTGCATCAATACCTGGTTGACTCTGATCTGACTTCTCCCCAGGAATTGGGAAAGAAGGCAGATAGGTGGGTCAGAACCAGGGTGAAGCAGAGAAACCAGAACCATGGTGGTGACCAAAAGAAGCAAGATGCTAAAACTTCAGATAAGGGTGGGGACAAGGGTAAAGATGACAAGTCTTCATCAGGGCCTCAAAAACCTGCATCTGGGGGGGAGTCACAATCCAACAAAGGAAAAGGCAAAAAGAAACCTTGGTGTTACTTATGTAAGGAAAAGACCCATTGGACAAAAGATGCCAAATGTCCATAGGCCAAGGATTCAACTCCAACCACCACTGCCCCTAAGACAACTGCTCCCCCTAGTACAGTTTCAAGTGGTGGTACAAGGAATAAGGGATTAGTAGGGTTAACCTTGGGCTCTGAGATGGGTTCTGGCTTAGTCAGAACTCCAGCTCAGGCTGTACTTGTCTGTGATGGTGGCATGGATATTGCCACCTTATTTGTCAGTCCCAGTAACCTGGGCAAATACAGACAGCAGCCTTTGATTAATGGTAAGGAGGCCATGGCATACAGGGACACAGGTGCAAGTGTCACTATGGTCACAAAAGATGTTGTGCGCCCTGACCAGATCATACTTGGTGAGATGTACCAAGTGACCAATGCTAACAATGTCAGGACTGATCATTCCTTGGCAGTTGTTAATTTCAGCTGGGGAGGGGTTAATGGCCCAAAGAAAGTTGTGGTTAGCTCAGACCTCCCAGTAGAATGCTTGTTGGGCTATGATTTGGAAACCTCAGCCTGGGTTGAGGTGGATCTTAGGACTCATGCAGCAATGCTGGGCATCTCTGCAGATGTGTTTGTTGTGACCAGGTCACAGGCCAAACTGATGTCTATTGAACAGGCCCTGGATTCTGAAAGAATGGACCAGGTGCCTTCCAAGAGAAGGAGCAGGAGGGGTAAGGCTGTGTCTTCCTTCCAGGCTCAGGAGGAGGATCAATCTTTTGAGGGAGATGATCTCAGTCCCTGTGAAGGAACTGTCTCAGATGAACTTGAACCTGATCAGGTTGGGTTCTTGGGGACAGGGGGCCCTTTCAGGGCAGACCTGAGTCAGGAGCAGCAAACCTGCCCCTCTCTTGAACCCCTCAGACAGCAAGCTGCTGCTGAGGCTGCTGGGAGTGTCAGTGGATCCCACATGATCTATTGGGATGAGGGACTCCTTTACTCAGAGGGTAGAGACCCCAAGCCTGGTGCCACCAGGAGGTTGGTCATACCTCTGAAGTTTAGGGGCTTCCTACTTGCCTTGGCACATGACATTCCCTAGGGAAGAGGTGTGGCGCCGCGGCCAGGGCGACTGACGCTGGATTCTGGGGCTCACGGTTCGATCCCCGGCACCGGTGGCAGGTCAGCCCAGCACCATGTGACTCTGGGCAATAGCTTGCTTAATCTTCCCGACGGCCCCCAGCGCCGGGATGCCTTCGGGTAGCTGTTCGCGCTTTACAAATACTGGATTTACATTTGGCAGGACACCTAGCCCAAAGTAAGACTTGGGACAGGCTTGTGCCTCACTTTCACTGGCCTCACATGTCAGAGGACACCAAGGAGTTTTGTCGCTCCTGTACCACCTGTCAAGCCAGTGATAAGTCAGGTGGTACCGCAAAGGCCCCCCCTCATACCACTTCCTGTGGTGGGGGTTCCCTTTGAGAGGGTTGGGATTGACATAATTGGTCCCATGAACCCTCCTATTGCATCTGGGCACAGTTACATACTAGTGGTGGTGGACCATGCCACTAGGTATCCAGAAGCAATACCCCTTAGAACCACCACAGCTCCTGTGGTGGCCAGGGCCCTCCTGGGTATTATTTCCAGAGTGGGTTTCCCTAAGGAGATCTTAACTGACAGAGTTACAAACTTCATGTCCAGTTATATCACTGCAATGTGGAAGGAGTGTGGAGTGAATTACAAATTCACCACACCCTATCACCCACAATGCAATGGGTTGGTTGAAAGGTTCAACAATACCCTAAAGGGTATGATCATGGGCCTCCCAGAAAATCTTAGGCGAAAATGCGATGTCCTGTTGCCCTGCCTTCTCTTTGCCTACAGAGAGGTCCCACAAAAGGGGGTTGGCTACAGCACTTTTGAACTTTTGTTTGGGCATCCAGTTAGGGGTCCCTTGTGTTTGGTGAAGGAGGGATGGGAGTTACCTCTCAAACCTCCCAAGCAAGACATAGTGGTTTATGTACTTGGTCTCCGCTCCAGGATGGCTGAGTACATGAAGAAGGCCAGCAAAAACCTTGAGACAAGTCAAGAATTGCAAAACGCTTGGCATGACAAAAAGGCTGTACTAACTGTTTATCAGCCAGGATAGAAAGTATGGGTGTTGGAGCCTGTGGCCCCAGCAGCTCTCCAAGACAAGTGGAGTGGACCCCATACTATTCTTGAGCAGAAGGGAGAGGTCACCTACTTGGTGGACCTTGGAACTCCCAGGAGCCCCCATAGTGTGCTCCATGAAAATAGACTCAAACCCTATGTAGATATGGCAGACATGGGCTTGCTCATGGCTACTGATGAGGGACAGGAGGAAGAGAGTGACCCACTCCCTGATCTCCGCTCACAGAACCCTGAGCTCCTGTGGACTCCGAATGCTCCAGCAACACAGGAGGTGGGTTCCTAGGTTCCCTGAGGTTGAGCTGCCCTCTCACCGAGTTTGAGGCCAATATCCCTCGTGGGGACCGCATAACTTGAACCCCTGTGCACCGCATACTTTTGCAAGTGCATATGCTTGTTGGTGTTCCCCAACTTTGTGCATTGGGCTATCAATAGCCCCCACGTCTGCGCACATTTCATACAAAGGACTTTGGCCTCCTCGCACTCTGTGCCCTGCAAGCTTTGACTTTGTGAAACTGCCACGAGGTCCCCTCGCGACTCCTGTGCCTTCGGCCTGTGGGTCCATTTGAGGGACAACACTGCTTTACTTGGGCTCCCCTGGTTGCTCCAGGCCTGCCCTGACTCCCTTTGCTGTGGTGAGTCCCCTGGTCCTTGCTGGGCCAGGCCGTATCCTTCTTTGACCTTCTTTGTTGGTTGCCGTTGCCAAGGCTTGTTGGTGCTCCTGCCAGACACCGACCCCTCAGCACTCGACATCATTTGTGGGACAGCTCGTATCCGGCTCCTGGTTGTCCTCGACGTCTCCTGGTCCCTGCAGCTGAAGAGTCAAGGTCTCCATCTTCACACCTGAAGCACCCAACATCGGTGGGCACTCGTCTACCGAGCCCCTGGTCACTCCTGAGTGACCCAGACTCTGTCCCCTCTGCTTTCAGGTTCCTTTCATCAAGAATCCACTTGTGGGTTCCACCAGACAATTTTCTTCTTTCCAGCAGTGGCATTTCTTTGAAGACTTCCATTGAGAACGATGGCGGTTTCTGACGCCACTTCAGCCCTATGCACCCGGCTTCCCTGGGATAGGTAACTCTGGTACTTCGGTATCCACAGGTGGGGTGGCTCTCCAACCTTCTAAGTTACAAAGGGTTTCTTCGTAATCCACTGGGAAGGGTCCTTAAACTTTAAAATTGCAACTGCAACTCTCCCATTGAATTGTACGTAGCACGCGGTCGTGTTCTCACACTGCACCCGTTCTCCGTGGGGTCCCTACTTACTCACCTTGGGTGGTTCCTTGGGGTCCCAGCGATTCTACACCCTCTAGACACTGTCTTGACTCGAGTCGTGGTTCTTATACCACTATTTTAGTATATGGTTTGGTCTCCCCGGGAGCCCACTGTGTGTTAGTGCTACTTACGTTTGTTTCTGTGCTACAGTATTGTGTGCTATGTGTTTATCTGCGTGTAGCAGATACTGTGAGGTATTTAAGGTGTGTTATATTAATAAATACATATTTTTATAACTACTGTGTGGTTCTCCTTTCATTTAACCAATACTATAAGGTTGCATTCTGTTAAAAACAAGCTGCTTAACATTCCTTCAAGACTAAGGCTGCTCTCCACAGCTACCATTTGGATAGCTTTCTAAGGTTATCTTTGACCTCTTAAATCACCGTAAGGGTTGTTTGGACTGGTGCAAGGTGCCCACTCTAACTAGTGGACATCATATACCAGGCCTACTTCTCACATGGGAATAATTCCAAACCTCTGAAAAGTATAGCTTCCTATTTTGAGCATCCGCCTGAGCCCACCTCAGTTACAACCCCCAATAGCCAGTGTTTATCTAACACAGCATATTCTCCCCAGCAAGTAGTAGGCCCTGCAAGTACCAATGAAGAACGCTTAATTATCAATGTGGAATGTTCTAATCAATATACAGTGTTGGAGAATTTCGAGAACACGGAAAACATCCCCTCTCACTGAATCAGGGGTGAAGATACAATAAGGACACACGCATCTGAGAAAACCACGGGTCTGGACGAACAATTGAATGTTTAAAGGAATGAAATTAAAACCTTAAGGGTGAATATGGAAAGGATGGCAAAGCTGCTAAATGATATGTTGGACACTCTTACTGCTCTGGCCATGGGGCCAACGAAACCAATGGAAGGTACTGACACTGGGTCATCAGCACACTATCGACAAACATTGGGACATATAATTCACATGTAGAGCAATGCAAATATGTGAAAACTAACTCCCAAGGTCATAGTAGAGAGGAAACCTTGTCTACTGATATCATTCCTAGGTGTGATTGTGCCCCTTTACGTGTCACAACGCATGTAAACTTCACAAAGACAGATTTGAGCTCTAGATCTAATTACATTCTTATTAATGAAAATAATAAAAATAATAAAGATGGAAAGAACAAGGCAACCCCCGTTAATAGTAACGGTAAACCATTTCATCTTTATATGATCAATGTCCCTAAAACTCAGAGGCCCTTCACTGGAACGCATGCGGGATTGGTAAACAAGGGATGTAGATCCATAAGAAGATAGGACATTCTCAATAACAAAAGGTTCACAAATGGAAATCAACAGAGGTACCATATAGGCGTGGCTTTTAGGGATACAGCCCTAGCAGAAGATTTAATTGCACTCAAATTACGTTTCAGACCAAACAATGACATCCAAATAAGACTAAAGCTAAAGCCTCCATGCCTCATATTGGATCTACCAGCTAAAAAGAATCAAAAGCCATCGCTATGTACAGGGCAGTCCAATTCTAGGGAGCCCCTCGAACACCTCAGACATTGGCTGACTTAATGATGGCAGCCTTGATTTTCCCATAAATTCAAAAGGATACCTATTTTCTCTAGCTGAAGGGATTCTTTCTAACATATCTTCTACTATAAGTTATATTGTAAGACCTAAGGGAGTTGATACCTGTAATGACACAGAAAAACATATGACACCACAGGGAGAACCAACTCAGTCCATCGTGAGGACCCAAGGCTTGATAGAGGTTGAGTGCTTAAAAAAGTTATCATGGAATGTTGTGGGAATCAAGTCCAAACTTCAAGATCCAGAGTGGGGTATTTTTGTTGACTCGCATCATGTTATATTTCTTCAAGAAACCTGGGCTATTAATCCAATACTCCGCCCAGGTTTCTCGACGTTTAGCGAAAATGCAGTTCCCTCCCCGGCAGGGCGCCCATCAGGAGGTCTCCTGAGTTGGTGAAGTTAGGTCTTGTTCCAAGTGGTTAGAATGGTCCCCACCAACTCTAGAGACTTACTTGCCCTGCAAATTAAAATTACAACCCGAACAGGTCCTAGATATATAGCCCTGTTGAATATATATATTTGATCAGTTCCTATAAATGTTCAATCCACTACTGTAAATAAAATAGATGGCCTGATGGGACAGTTCAATCGGAAAGCTCTAAAAATTGTAGCGGGAGATATCAATACTAATATTCCGCCAATTGCCGGGTGTAATCATCAGGAAACGACATCCCCACATGAATATAAGAAAATAACAAAAATATCAAAAGTAGGTGCCCATGTTGTAGAACTTATTACCGATCATGGTTTGATAATTGTAAACGGTAATATAAAATCTGACTGCCCACTACGCCCCACTTTTAAAATAGGCTTAAGCACCTCAAGAATTGACTATATATTAGTGGACAACGACCTATGGCCAGACTTACATAATATGCAGGTTGTCCCTAGAACGGATAGTGATCATCTGGCCCTAAGTGCAGCTTTTTCTATGACCCCTTTGTGAGAAGTTGGCCTGGTATATGTTGTCCACTAATTAAAGGGGGCACCTTGCACCAGTCCAAACAACCCTTATGGTGATTAGGTTAAAGATAACTTTTATAGAAAGCTATCCTAGTGGTAGCTATGGAGAGCAGCCTTCAGGCTAAGTCTTGAAGGAATGTTAAGCAGCGTGTTTTATCAGAATGCAACCTTATAGTATTGGTTAAATGAAAGGGAAAGCACACAGTAGTTATAAAAATATGTATTTATTATATATAACACTCTATAGTATCCTCTACACGAGGATTGAACACAAATCAAATAATACAGTTGCAAAGAGTCAAGCGTAAGTAGCACAATACACAGTGGGCTCCCGGGGGAGACCAAACCATATACTAAATAAGTGGTATAAGAACCACGACTCAGGACTAAACCTAGTCTAGAAGGTGTAGAATTGCTAGGACCCCAAGGAACCACCCAAGGTGAGTAAGTAGGGACCCCACAGAGGACAGGTGCAGAGTCAGAACACGACCGCGTGCTCCGTACAATTCAATGGGAAAGTCGCGGTTGGAAAATTAGAGATTAAGGACCCTTCCCAGCAGATTACGAAGACAACCCTTGGAACTTAAGAGTTTGGAGAGCCACCCCGCCCGTGGATACCCTTGTACCAGAGTTACCTATCCCAGAGGAGCCGGCTGCATAGGTAAGAAGTGGCGTCGGAAACCCTTGTCGTTCTCTATGGATGTCGACAAAGAGATGCTGCTGCTGGAAGTAAGAAAAGTGTCCGGGGGAATCCAAATGCGGATTTTGGATGAGAAGAACCTGAAAGCAGAGGGGACAGAGTCTGGGTCACTTTGGGGTGACCAGGGGCTAGGTAGACGAATGCCCACCGATGTCGGGTGCTTCAGGTGTGTTGACGGTGATCTTGACTCTTCAGCTGTGCGGACCAGGAGATGTCTCGGACAACCAGGAGCTGGATACGAGCTGTCCCACAAAGGATGTCGAGTGCTGAGGGGTCGGTGTCCGGCGGGAGCACCAACAAGCCTTGGCAGTGGCAAGCAACATAGATGGTCAAATTCGGTGTCGATCTGCAAGGACCAGGAGACTCACCACAGCAAGGGGAGTCAGGGCAGGCCTGGAGCAACCAAGGGAGCCCAAATAAAGCAAAGTTGACCCTCAAGTGGACCCACAGGCTGGAGGCACAGGAGTCACGACGGGACCTCAGGCAGTTTCACAGGATACCAGCTAGCAGGGCACAGAGTGTGAGAATGCCAGAGTCCTTTAAGGAAAGATGCACTGGGGTCAGGGCTACAAATGCCCAATGCACGGAATTGTTTCATGACAACAAGCATGTGCAGCTTCAAATGTATGCGGTGCACAGGGGTATGGGTTATGCGGTCCCCACAAGGAATATCTGCCTCAAGCTCAGTAAGAGGGCAGCTCAACTTTGGAGACCTTCAGAAACCTACCTCCTGTGTTGCTGGAGCCTTTGGAGTCTGCAGGAGCTCAGGATCAGCAGACCGGTCAGATGCATTATGGTTCCTGCGTTTGCAGGGGAGTGACTCCTTCACCCCAAGGGAGATTCTTCTGTTGTCTTGGAGGTCCACAGGGTCCTGCACGGAGACTGTATAGATCACGGACACTGGCGAGACTGGGGACGGCAAGGGAAGACAAAGTCGAGCCCAAGGGGGGTCCAGCGAAGTCCAGCGTGTCCAGACGGTCAAAGTGTAGTGGTATCTTCTTGCAGAATCTTGTCCACGTAAAATCTAATGTCCTGTAGCCAGGTAACCCATTTTATACCCACGGGAGAGGGTTGGACAGATTCTAGGGACCCTCCTAGGGGAGGGACAGTACAGGGGGGAGACTACTCCCATGTCCTTTGTCCAGTTTCGCGCCAGAGCAGGAGCAAATAGCTCCTAGAACTGGTTTGAGCTGGACTATGCACAGGGACACCACGTGTGCCCCTTTTGCAGACTTTCTGGCACTGAGACAGTGCACCCACCCAGCCCCAATACACTAAATCCTGTCTGGAAGGTGGTAACACCTCCCTGTGACAGGATGCCTATTGTGCTGTCTTCCCCTGCTCGAGCTTGGCTCAGCAGCAGGAGGGCAGACTCGTGTCTGTGGCTGGCAGCATCCATTTTTGTGCTGTAAGGCTCGAGAAAGTTGGTACCGGTAGACTTAGGTACCCCCAGAACCTCAGTTCTGAGGGGAGGAATCATACCTCCCACACCAGTTACTGGTGTGGAGGTATGATTCCAAGGTGTTTGACACCAAACACGACATACTTCGTTGCAGTCGTTTTCGAGATAGCATTTACCGCGAGGTTATAATGCACCTCTACCTATATGTCTGGTAGTATCGCGTACAGCCCAGGAGAATGGTCTCCGAAGACTGCAGAGGGGCCCTGCTCATGCAGGAGCACCCTCTCACGCAAAACCCAGCACGCTGCCTTCAGGATTGTTAAGGCCTGCTTTAGGGGTGACTTACAAAGTTTTAAGTGTAGTGATATATATAGATATAGTGAAGCTATATCTAAAGTAGATGGTGCAATCACCAGCTTACACAGGCTGCAGTAGCAGACCTGAGGTTCCATTTTGTATGGCCTCTCATGGGTGGCATAATACATGCTTCAGCCCATGACAGGCCTCAGGGGTACCTATGCCCTGGGTACATGTGTACCATATACTAGGGACTGATAAGGGTACCCCAGTATCCAATCTGGGGTTGGACCAAAGTACATACATTGCAATTTAAGGGAGAAAGCAGATAGGCTGGGGTCCTGTATAGCAGGATCCCAGCCAGACTAGTCAAAACAGTGGGTGCAAAAAGCAAAAAGTAGGGGTAACCATAAGAAGCAGATCGTACTTTCCTACACAACCCACCCCCCCCAAACGAAAGGAGATGAGACTAATCTTGCCCAGTTGAGTCTTCATGTTCTAAGTGGAAATATCTGGAGAGTCCATCTGCATTGGCATGGTTACTCCCAGGTCTATGTTCCACTGTATAGTCCATCCCCTGTAGGGAAATGGACCACCTCAAAAGTTTGGGGTTTTCACCCTTCATCTGTTTTAGCCACAAGAGGGGCTTGTGGTCAGTCTGAACAATGAAGTGAGTTCCAAACAAGTATGGCCTCAACTTCTTCAGAGCCCAAACCACAGCAAAGGCTTCCCTCTCAATAGCTGACCAACGTTTCTCTCTGGGGGTCAGCCTTCTGCTAATAAAAGCTACTGGCCAAGCCTGACCCTCTGCATTCAATTGTGATAACATGGCCCCTACCCCCAACTCAGATGCATCAGTTTGAACAATGAATTGTTTGGAATAGGCAGGACTTTGCAGAATGGGAGCAGTGCACATGGCCTGCTTGAGGTCATCAAATGCCTTTTGACAGCTAACTGTCCACTGAACTTTCTTGGGCATTCTTTTAGATGTAAGATCATTCAAGGGCGTCACTATGGACCCATAGTCCTTTACAAATCTTCTGTAATACCCAGTCAGGCCCAAGAAAGCTCTGACCTGAGTCTGGGTAGTTGGAGCAACCCATTCCATGATGGTCTGGATTTTGCTCTGCAATGGTTGAACCTGGCCTCCACCCACAAGGTGGCCCAGGTATACAACCTGACTCTGCCCTATCTGGCACTTAGTAGCCTTGATAGTGAGGCCTGCCTTTTGCAAGGCCTCCAAAACATTTCTCAGGTGGACCAGGTGATCCTCCCAGGTGGAACTAAAGACAGCAATATCATCTAGATAAGCTGCACTATAGTCTTCCAGGCCTGTGAGGACTTTGTTCACCAACCTTTGAAATGTGGCAGGTGCATTCTTCAAGCCAAAAGGCATCACCACAAATTGGTAGTGCCCACTAGGGGTTGAGAATGCTGTTTTTGGCTTGGCATCCTCAGCTAGTCTGATTTGCCAGTAGCCAGCAGTAAGTTCAAAAGTACTCAGAAACTTGGCTGAGGCAAAAGTATCTATGAGTTCATCTGCCCTTGGAATAGGATGAGCATCAGTCCTAGTGACTGCATTGAGTCCTCTGTAGTCAACACAAAACCTCATCTCTCTCTTACCATCCTTGGTGAGAGGTTTAGGTACCAAGACCAATGGACTAGCCCAAGGACTAGTTGAGGGCTCAATGACTCCCAATTCCAGCATCCTTTGGACCTCAGTCCTGATGCAGTCCCTGACATGGTCAGGCTGCCTGTAAATGTTGTTCTTCACAGGTAGGTTTTCACCTGTGTCCACTTCATGGGTACACCAGGTGGTCTGACTTGGAGTCAGTGAGAACATTTGCCTAAACTGATTGAGGACCTTCCTGCAATCAGACTGTTGCTGCTCAGTGAGGCTGCTTGCCAAAGCTACACCATCTACTGAGCCATCATCAGGGTTCTGTGAGAGGAGGTCAGGGAGTGGGTCACTCTCTTCCTCCTGTCCCTCATCAGTAGCCATGAGCAAGCCCATGTCTGCCCTGTCAACATAAGGCTTGAGCCTGTTCACATGGAGCACCCTGTGGGGGCTCCTGGGAGTTCCAAGGTCCACCAAGTAGGTGACCTCTCCCTTTTGCTCAAGTATGGTGTGGGGTCCACTCCATCTGTCTTGGAGAGCTGCTGGGGCCACATGCTCCAACACCCACACCTTCTGTCCTGGCTGGTAAACAGTCAAGACAGCCTTCTGGTCATGCCAGGCCTTTTGCAATTCCTGGCTAGCCTCAAGGTTTTTGGATGCCTTCTTCATATACTCAGCCATCCTGGATCGGAGACCAAGTACATAGTCCACAATATCTTGTTTAGGAGGTTTGAGAGGTAACTCCCATCCCTCCTTCACCAAACACAGTGGACCCCTAACTGGGTGACCAAACAAAAGTTCAAAAGGGCTGTAGCCAACCCCCTTCTGTGGCACCTCTCTGTAGGCAAAGAGAAGGCAGGGCAGCAGAACATCCCATTTTCGCCTGAGCTTTTCTGGGAGCCCCATTATCATGCCCTTTAGGGTTTTGTTGAACCTTTCAACCAACCCATTGCATTGAGGATGATAGGGTGTGGTAAACTTGTAGTTTACACCACACTCTTTCCACATTGCAGTTATTTAACTAGACATAAAGTGTGTACCTCTGTCTGTTAAGACCTCCTTAGGAAAACCCACCCTGGAGAAAATCCCCAGGCGGGCCCTTGCCACCACAGGTGCTGTGGTCTTCCTAAGGGGAATAGCTTCTGGATACCTGGTAGCATGGTCCACCACCACCAGGATATAAGAATGTCCAGATGCTGTTGGAGGGTTCATGGGACCAATTATGTCAATCCCAACCCTCTCAAAGGGAGCCCCCACCACAGGTAGTGGTATCAGGGGGCCTTTGTAGTACCACCTGCCTTACCACTGGCTTGGCAAGTGATACAGGAGCGACAAAACTCCTTGGTGTCCTCTGACATATGAGGCCAGTGAAAGTGAGGGACAAGCCTGTCCCAAGTCTTGCTTTGGCCTAAGTGTCCTGCTAGGGGAATGTCATGTGCTAGGGTTTGTAGGAAGCCCCTAAACTTCAGAGGTATAACCAACCTCCTGGTGGCACCAGGCTTGGGGTCTCTACCCTCTGAATATAGGAGTCCCTCATCCCAATAGATCTTGTGAGACCCACTGACATTCCCTGCAGCCTCAGCAGCAGCTTGCTGTCTGAGAGGTTCAAGAGAGGGACAGGTTTGCTGCTCCTGGCTCAGATCTGCCCTAGAAGGTCCCCCTGTCCCCAAAAACTGAACCTGATCAGGTTCAAGTTCATCTGAGACAGTTCCGTCCACAGGACTGGAGTCATCTTCCTCAAAAGACTGACCCTCACTCTGAGCCTGGGGGGAAGACACAGCCTTACCCCTCCTGCTCCTCTTCTTGGAAGGCACCTGGTCCATCTTTTCAAGATCCAGGGCCTGTTCAGTGGCTTTCTGTTTGGCCTGTGACCTAGTCACAGCAAACACATCTGCAGTGATGCCCAACATTGCTGCATGAGTCCTGAGTTCCACTTCAGCCCAGGCTGAAGTTTCCAAATCATTGCCCACCAAGCATTCCACAGGGAGGTCTGAACTTACCACAACCTTCTTAGGGCCAGTTACCCCTCCCCAGGTGAAATTAACAACTGCCAAGGAATGTTCTGTCCTGACATTGCTAGCATTGGTCACTTGGTACATCTCACCAAGTATGATCTGGTCAGGGTGCACAAGATCTTTTGTCACCATGGTGACACTTGCTCTTGTGTCCCTGTATGCCATGGTCTCCTTACCATTTATTAAAGGCTGTTGTCTGTATTTGCCCAGGTTACTGGGACTAACAAATAAGGAGGCAATATCCATGCCTCCATCACAGACTAGAACAGCCTGAGCTGGAGTTCTGACTAGGCCAGAACCCACCTCAGAGCCCAAGGTTAACCCCACTATTCCCTTGTTCTGTGTACCACCACTTGAAACTGTGCTAGGGGGAGCAGTTGCCTTATGGGCAGTGGTGGTAGGAGTAGAATCCTTGGCCCTTGGACAATTGGCATCTTTTGTGCAATGGGTCTTTTCTTTACAAACATAAAACCAAGGTTTCTTTTTGCCTTTTCCCTTGTTGGATTGTGACTCCCCCCCTGATGCAGGTTTTTGGGGCCCTGATGAAGACTTTTGATCTTTATTTTTGTCCCCACCCTTATCTGAGTTCTTAGAGTCTGGTTTCTTCTGGTCACCCTGGTTCTGACCCACTTATCTGCCTTCTTTCCCAATTCTTGGGGAGAAGTCAGATCAGAGTCAACCAGGTATTGATGCAACAACTGGTTTTGGCAAATATTAAGGATCTGCTCCCTCATAATCAAGTTGTACAATCCCTTGAAATCATTCACCTTGCTACCAAGTAACCAGCCTTCCAGAGCCTTAATGGCACAATCAACAAAGTCTACCCAGTCCTGAGTCTGTGCCTTCTGGGTGTCTCTGAACTTAATCCTATATTGTTCAGTGGTTAAGCCAAACCCTTCAATGAGAGCACTCTTCAGGACTGAATAGTTGTCAGCATCCTCTTCTCTAACAATGAGGAGCTTATCTCTACCTTTGTCAGCAAAGGAGAGCCACAAGATAGCTGCCCACTGCTCTTGAGGGACCTTCTGTACTTTACAGGCCCTCTCCAAAGCAGTTATCCATTTCTGGATGTCATCCCCTACATGGAAGGGAGGGACAATCTTGCTCAGGTTCCTATGATCAAAGGTGTGTTCCCTAACCCTAGGGACACTATTGCTGCCACCATGGGACTCTAGTCCCAATTTCTTTCTAGCCTTCTGGACTTCTAGGGACTCTTTATCCAGGGCCAATTGCTGTTGCCTGAGCCTAAGCTTAGCTTTCTCAAGCTCTAGAAATTGGCACTCCCTGTCATAAGAGTTGTCCCTCTTGCTAGAAACAGAGGTCCCTATAGAATGTCTAGAATGATCTGACTCAGCAGAGTCCTTGGTAAACTCTGCACTCTCCCTGGAGGAATAAAGTGATGGTCCTCTTGACCCTCTTCTTCTTCCTCCTGGGGATCTGAGTTGTTCAGGGGTGGATCATTTTGATCCTCCTGTCCAGGGTTTGAGTCCAGGTCATAGAAGTTGTCCCATCCTGACCTATCTTCTTCCCCTGTACCACCCACTCTGTCCTACTCATCTGACCCAGGAGTCTTCCTAATGTCATCTAGCAGTAATGCATCAATGAGACGTTGAGTGTTGGCATCTCTCTCCCTGTCTTCAGCTTCCTAGATACACACATGGCTTTTAATTCTGTGAATGTAAAGCCATCATATTTAGTAGGCAGGATGCCACCAGTGGCATTCCCAATAGAAGACATAACTAAGTGTGGTGTGGTGTAGGCACCTACCTAACCTAGGGGGAACTAAACTCTCTTAGGTTGGAGAAAGGGTGTGCTACACCCTTGACTTACCCAACCCCAAGTTCAGTAGAACTTACTATCTTAAGCTAGTATTATATGTTCCTAGATACTAGTGGTTTTTCAGTTAATCAATACAAAGATTTATCTGGTAAAACAATGCAGGCTTGAATCCCAACCGCTGCACACCAGTGTGAGAAATTGGCCTGGTATATGCTGTCCACTAATTAAAGTGGGCACCTTGCACCAGTCCAAACAACCCTTATGGTGATTAGGTTAAAGATAACCTTTATAGAAAGCTAACCTAGTGGTAGCTATGGAGAGAAGCCTTCAAGCTAAGTCTTGAAGGAATGTTAAGCAGCTTGTTTTACCAGAATGCAACCTTATAGTATTGTTTTTTTTGGGGTTTTTTTCCCTCATTTGCCTCAGACCTCAGTTGACACAAGAGTAGGATGTCTACAGCCGTTACTCGGTTTTAAGGAGACGTAGGCATCAAGATCGGAACGGGGAAAAAACACCCGCCTACCGGCAAACGACAGTCCCACCTAGAGTCACTGTACCCCCTTTTAAGTAGAGGGGCTGGTCTCACTCTCTTCTGATAACCTTTGACCGAAGACTGTTTATGTTGGCCGACTGGAAAAAGCTCTTCGGGGAAGGCCCAACACAGTCAAAGAGCATCCATGAGGCTTAATCATAGGATCCATGTAGTTGTTATAAAAAAGGATAAGCAGTTAATGTGCCTGAGACCACTTTACTAAACAATCCCATATTACATTTTTCCTGCTACTCTGTAGTCTAGCCAGATCGATCTTAGAGATTTTATATAGAGAGGACAACCATTCTGTGTGTGTAGGGGGTATATCCTCTACCCATTTCTTACATATTTCCCTCCTGCCCAGCAATATTGCATAAAATAGAAACCCCCTAGCAGGTCCTGTTACTTCGCTATCTATACCAAATATAACCAGGGGGAGGGAAATGTGGACAGGGAATCCTAGAATGTCCGTTATAGTTTCACTCACTTTCTCCCAATATTCAGTTATCGCTGGGCAATCTTTGAACATATGAATGTCCGAGGCATTTACCAGTCCACACTTCTTGCAGCTAACCGCAGGACCCTTAGCTATTTTAGATAGTCGTGCTGGAGATAGATAAGCCCTGTGGGTGGTAAAATAATTATTCCTTCTGAGCCAGGCTGGTTTTACAGTCGCATACAAGGTGTTGAAGGAAGTTTGCCACAGATCCTCCAGTTGTTCATTTGGCATATAGGATCCCCATTGTTCTTCAGCCAGTTTAAAGTCTCCATCAGTGGCATTTTCTATAGCCCAATAGAAAAAGGAAACTTCCTTCTTTCCCGGCGGCCTAGAAACTAGTTGCTCCTCTAAAGTGTTTCCTATGCCTATTGGTTTTTTTGAGACTCTAGGACCAACTCTGCAGCTGTAGATATTTAAACCTGGACATACCTCCCTCTAGTCTGTTATGGAGTGATAACCATGGTTTAAGGGAGCCATCTGAAGCCAAGTCCCTCCACATCTTCATTCCCGCAGTCCTAAGTGGTATGGCCAATTTGTCTTTTAGGCAATCTGGAGTCCCATAGAGGGGCCATACTCGAGAAATAATTAAGACCTGTGCATTGTTTAATTCTAGCCCAAATACGCGCCATCCCCAGCAGGACTTTCAACCTGATCTTCTTGAAAAATTTCTGGTCCCCAAATTTAAACAAAAATCCCTCCTGGGGAAGGTCCCCTCCTTTTAACATGGCGGAAAACATGGCCCCTGTCCCTGGATGATCTGGTATTTTTAATAGCATTCTTGCATGTGATAACTGAAATGCCCAAGCATAATATTGCAAATCTGGTAGTGTTAAACCTCCCTTCTCCCTCCTACGCCTGAGCTTCCTCCAAGCTATCCTTGTGGCCTTATAGGCCCATGCAAATGAATTAATTGCTTGCTGGAGCTTATCAATCTCTCTTTTATCAAAGTGCAGGGGAATGGTGTCAAAAAGAAAAGTAATTTTGGGAAGTATAACCATCTTAATCAAGTTGATCCTACCCAAAATGGTCAGTGGGAGATGAGCCCAGGATTTCATTAGCCTCTGGCATTCTTTAGATACGTTAGATAGGTTGGTCCCTGCTATCTTGTCAATGTTCTGGACAATCTTGACCCCCAAGTATCTTATTTCACGCTTGGTCGGAAGCTGACAATCTGGTAGGTTCCAAGCCATGATATCTGTCTTACCCACATTAACCTCATAGCCGGAAACCTGCCCCAAGTCTTGTGCCAGCTTAATAACCTTGTGAAAAGATGTCTCCAAGTCGGACGAAAGAATTAAAACATCGTCCGCATAAAGAGCTACCTTCCTCTCCCATGCCCCAAATCTAAAAGGTGGAATGCATACTTTGTCTCTCAAACGTTGAGCAAAAGGCTCTATATATAGATCAAAAAGAAGCGGAGAGAGGGGAAGCCCTGTCTGGTCTGCTGATTTTAAAAGGGTTAGTCAATTTGCCATTGACTAAGAGTCTAGCCGAAGGATCGCGGTAGATAAGCTGGATGGCTCGACTAAATTTTGCTCCAAAGCCAAACCTATCCATTACTGCGGCAAGGTAGACCCAGTTGACCCTGTCAAATGCTTTGGTGGCGTCAAGTGTTATGGCTGCGAGAGGTAATGAGAAGGTTGAAGCCAAATCGATGGCGCCTATAAAATCATAGGTGAGATTTGAGAGATTTCTGCCTTTCACAAAACCCTTCTGGTCAGTGTGGAGTAATCCACCAGCCACTGCTCCCAGCCTATCTGCTAAAATCCTTGTGAAGACTTTATAGTCAGTATTTAGAAGTGAAATGGGTCTATAAGACCCACATTCCATTGGATTCTTTCCTGGCTTCAGGATCATTGAGATGGTGGCTTCTCCCCATGAATCGGGAAGCCTAACACCTTCTGAAAGAATCTTATTGAAAAGCATAGTCATGGTTGGAATAACTGCCTCTCCCAAGGATCTATACAGTTCGGCAGGCAGCCCATCAGGCCCTGCAGCCTTTCCTCTCTTACATGCCGAGATAGCCTTTCTGACCTCTAACTGTGATATATCTCGCTCCAAGTTTTCTCGCTGTGAGGAATTTAAGGAGGCAAGCCCACTTCCCATTAACCACTGACTAGCACTAGTAGTGTCGACTACATTATCCTCATCATACAGGTCTTGAAAAAAGGCGAAAAAGGCATCCCCAATCTCTTCGTCCGTGAAGACCGAAGTGCTGCGATCCTCACTATCTATTTGCTTTATTATATTCCGCGTTCTATCGGCCTTGACCTTCCATGCCAAGAGTTTACTGGTCCCCTCCCCATATTCAAAATGGGCAAGCTTACTAGCCTCCCATTTTTTGGTGAGCCTTAACTGAATGATACTATCCAGCTGATCCTTCAAACTTGACAGATTCGCCTGATGTTCTTGGCGGTTTACGGGGGCAGTTTCATTGTTTTAAATCATCTCCACTGCCTTCATCTCAGATTCTATTTGCGTCACCTCTTCCCTATACTTCCTGTTCTTATAGCTAACCCTGCTCATAACTATACCTCTTAAGAACGCCTTCCAGACATCCCATACCACAGAAATCTTGACTGAACCTACATTTGTGTTGAAAAAAAACTCCGATTCCCGAGATAGATACTTGACTTAAGGGTCATCAAGCAGTAATGAGCGATCAAATGTCCATATCCTTGGATATTCTCTCCCTTCCAAAACTAAATCCATACATACAACAGCATGATCGGACAAGTTTGGAGTCAGGTAACCCAAGTCCTTGATTTTACCCCTCAGGTCATGACTGACCAGTATATAATCTATTCTGAACTTGTGACGATACTTATTATTGTAAAAAGAAGCACCTAACTGAGAACCCGATCTCTCTCTCCACACATCACACAGTCCCATCTGTGCCATCATTGTTTGCAGATATGTCCGGGATTTAGGTGATGTATTCGCCCTACTGCTTGGAGATTTATCCAGTAAGGGATTTAAAACGATATTAAAATCACCTGCCATAATAATAGGCTCTGGAAATTCCAGAAGGTGTGAGAAAATAGTTTTTAGCACGGAAGGGTCATCCTGGTTCGGGCCATAATAGCCCACCACTGTCATCAGAGAGCCTTGAATAGAAAGTCTAA
The DNA here is from genome assembly GCA_963921515.1 of Calotriton arnoldi. Taxonomy (NCBI): domain Eukaryota; kingdom Metazoa; phylum Chordata; class Amphibia; order Caudata; family Salamandridae; genus Calotriton; species Calotriton arnoldi. The sequence continues at coordinate 711,722 of CAWUFW010006805.1, forward strand.
CGATAACCCACCTGCCACCTGGGTCTGTCATAGAATTTAATACTCGAGCCTTAGCTTGGTTCTTAACCAAAATGGCTACACCTCTGATATTAGCGCTCTGATTTGAGCAAATAAGATGTTCAATCCATTTAGCTTTTCTAAAAATGTCATGCAATTCCTCCTTCAAGAGATGAGTCTCTTGCAGAATAATGACCTGAGCAGGGGAATCTTTAAGATATTGTAAGATCTTTACTCTTCTAGATTTTACTCGCAGGCCATTTACATTCCAGGATAAGAACTGTATATTATTCATGGTGGTTTAGAGGGTAAGAACTTTAGGATGCTACCTCTCCCACCACACTGCTCACAGGATAAACACAACCAACCTGTCCAGCATAATAGATATAAATCAATCAAACCAAAAGACAAATGAGGATTTTCTTCTTCTTATTTTACCCCTATGCTCCCCACCCTGTGCTCCCTCTCAAGCCCTACAGGAGCCCCCACCCCTCTTCCCTCCCTGGAGAACCCAGCCCCCATTTGCCTAGACTGATAGTCCAGATTCTACTACCGGGGCACCCATGGAGTCCCTCTATACTCAAGATACTATATACAAGTGGCGATGTACCGAGACCCCCCTTGAAAGACTTTGTCTCCAGTTTTCTTTTGATTTTGAGGTTTTAAGGATTTAGGCTTAGATTAGGGTTCAAAATACAACCCCACAAACTTGGGCTTAGCCATAGCTAATAAATCAGTGTATCCTACCTATTTCTCTAGGGACCAATCTCTCCAAAAACCTCTTTACCTAAAAGAAGATTAGGAATACCCAAAAAGCAAAATAAAAAAAGATAAGAAGAAAAATATTGCCATAATATGAAGACTCATTACTGAACTATTTTGCAGTCTTGCCTAGGCATTCCAGAAGTTCATCTGCCTCCTGAACTGATTTTAGATTGTACATCTTGTTGTTGGACATAATTTTCAGGAGCGCAGGGAACTTCAACTGAGCAGTCGCACCAAATTTCTTAAATTCGTCCATTTTCCTCCCCAGCTCCCATTGTCTATCCAACGTAACACGGGCCAAGTCAGAGCAAATTTCATAGGAAAAATCCCTGGGTTTCAATGATTTTTGCTTCAGGGCGCAATTTAAGATTTTTTCCTTCAAAGAAAACGTGAGGAAGTTTATGAGGATCTTCTTTGGTTTGGGACGATTTGGATGTTTCCTAAAAGGGTCTCTGTGGATCCTCTGTATGTCCCTTTTCAAGTCTTCCTCTGTTTCTTCTATCTGTATCGACTCCTTTATGAGGGTCACTATGAAGGACTTGATGTCATCTCCTTCTCTGCCTTCCGGAACATTCAAGAGACGGAGGTTATTCCTCCGTGAGTTGTTTTCTAATGTCTCAAGCCTGTCCCGGAATGATGCCTCATCTTTCTTAAGTTGTGCAATTTCTGATCTGGCAACTCCCAGGTCATCTCTTATTTCACCCACCGAGCTTTCTAGGGCCACTGTTCTGGAATTTAAGAGATCGATCTTTTTCTCTAATGATTCGCAAAACAGCTGAATCTCCCCTTGATTTGCTTCGGAGACAGAGAACCCCTTCCTGATATCCACAGATAGAGAAGAGAAAAGAGCCTCCATAGAGGATGCTGAAGGTCCTGCATTTCCTTGCTCCTCAGAGACTTCAACTTGCTCTATACTGTCATTTTCTACTCTAACTTGATTTACTTGTCGCCGGTCTCCATTGTTTGCCTTACTTTGATCGGACCCCATAACTGTCAAGGCTATTTCAGGAGAAAGCTGTGACGTAGAAGGAGGACTATTCAGTGCTTCCATTCTTTCTTGAGTGGGTACTAACTCCCTTACACGCTTTCTTAGGTTCGGTCACATCTAACACCAATGGCTGAACTTTGAAGTAAGACCGCAGGGATGGCGTGATCTTATTCCTCGAATCCAGGGAGTGCTTTTTAGCTCTATCTGACTTGAGTCTTCTACTTTTTACCTCACAATACTGAAAGGTAGAATAGCCAGTGGCAGTCCCTATCTCAGGGGTTACGGCGGTCTTTTCCTCCTCCCCCTGATTTTGATTATTGCTTGTACCCAAATTTCCTTCTAGACAACGCTTATTTATTTTGCTGGCCTGTTTTGCCTTCGTCACCCTACCACCTCGCCTCTGCCCTTTTTTGCCTCCTGTTATTGGGGGTGCTGTGGGGCAGTATTATTAATAATACTGATGGAATTTCCTCCCCCTTTCTGTGCCTCCTGTTCCAGATGGTTAACCACCCTTTGTGGCAGCAACTGAAGTCGTGTGGGCGTAAATACAAGCCTGCCCCCCTCCGCTGACAATGTAGCACTTACCGTGCCTGCCGCCCCCCCTTCTTGCCCTTCCAGCACCTGATTTTGTTGATCCTGCTGCAATTGAGGTTGTTGCTGCGGCGGCGACGATAATGACTGCAAAATTTGAAGTCTTTCGTCTTCTGGAAGCGCATACAACCACTTCGGGGAACTCCCTCGTGATACTGACGAAAGGCGTCCTGTGCTGCCCCTTCCAGTGTCGACCCAGAGGAGCCCGCGAGCCGCTGCTCTGCGGCCCCTCCTCAGCTCCAGGGCGGCGGCAGACCAGCGCGGCAAATGCAGGGACACACCAACGCACATCCCACAGCACAAACGGGAGTGATATGGCTCGGAAAACACCAGAAATGTCGAGAAAGTAAAGGCTCAAGAAACCCAGCAAAATAAAAGAAAATGAAGGCACCACAGGTCTCAGACTTCGCCTACATCCAGACTTCGGGACGTGAGTACCTCCGGTAGCAAGCGACCGCTCAGCTAGCGGCCGCCATGTTCTCCTCCCACCTTGAGCGCCTCAACCTTATAGTATAGGTTAAATGAAAGGGAAACCCCACAGTAGTTATAAAAATATGTATTTATTATATCTAACACTCTCTAGTATCCTCTACACGAGGATTGAACACAAATCAAATAATACAGTTGCAAAGAGTCAAGCGTAAGTAGCACAATACACAGTGGGCTCCTGGGGAGACCAAACCATATACTAAATAAGTGGTATAAGAACCACGACTCGGGACTAGACCTAGTCTAGAAGGTGTAGAATTGCTGGGACCCCAAGGAACCACCCAAGGTGAGTAAGTAGGAACCCCACAGAGGACGGGTGAAGATTGAGAACACGACCGCGTGCTCCGTACAATTCAATGGGAAAGTCGCGGTTGGAAAATTAGAGATTAAGGACCCTTCCCAGCAGATTACGAAGACAACCCTTGGAACTTAAGAATTTGGAGAGCCACCCCACCCGTGGATACCCTTGTACCAGAGTTACCTATCCCAGAGGAGCCGGGTGCATAGGTACAAAGTGGTGTCGGAAACCCTTGTCGTTCTCTATGGATGTCGACAAAGAAATGCTGCTGCTGGAAGTAAGAAAAGTGTCCGGGGGAATCCAAATGTGGATTCTGGATGAGAAGAACCTGAAAGCAGAGGGGACAGAGTCTGGGTCACTTTGGGGTGACCAGGGGCTTGGTAGACAAATGCCCACCGATGTCGGGTGCTTCAGGTGTGTTGACGGTGATCTTGACTCTTCAGCTGTGCGGACCAGGAGACGTCTCGGAAAACCAGGAGCCGGATACGAGCTGTCCCATGAAGGATGTCGAGTGCTGAGTGGTCGGTGTCCGGCGGGAGCACCAACAAGCCTTGGCAGCGGCAAGCAGCGTAGATGGTCAAATTCGGTGTTGATCTGGCCCAGCAAGGACCAGGAGACTCACCACAGCAAGGGGAGTCAGGGCAGGCCTGGAGCAACCAGGGGAGCCCAAATAAAGCAAAGTTGACCCTCAAGTGGACCAACAGGCCGGAGGCACAGGAGTTGCGAGGGTACCTCAGGCGGTTTCACAGGATACCAGCTAGCAGGGCACAGAGTGCAAGGAGTCCTTCTTAGGAAAGATGCGCTGGAGTCAGGGCTACAAATGGCCCAATGCACGGAATTGTTGCACGACAACAAGCATGTGCAGCTGCAAATGTACACGGTGCACAGGGGTACGGGTTATGCGGTCCCCAGGAGTAATATCTGCCTCAAACACTGTAAGAGGGCAGCTCAACCTCGGAGACCTTCAGAAACCCACCTCCTGTGTTGCTGGAGCCTTTGGAGTCCGCAGGAGCTCAGGATCAGCAGACCGGTCAGATGCATTACGGTGCCTGCGTTTGCAGAGGAGTGACTCCTTCACCCCAAGGGAGATTCTTCTTTTGTCTTGGAGGTCCACAGGGTCCTGCACGGAGCCTGTATAGATCACGGACACTGACGAGACTGCAAGGGAAGACAAAATCGAGCCCAAAGGGAGGTCCAGCGAAGTTCAGCGTGTCCAAACGGTCGAAGTGTAGTGGTATCTTCTTGCAGAATCTTGTCTATGTAAAATCTAATGTCCTGTAGCCAGGTAACCCATTTTATACCCACGGGAGAGGGTTGGACAGATTCTAGGGACCCTCCTAGGGGAGGGACAGGACAGGGGGGAGGCTACTCCCATGTCCTTTGTCCAGTTTCGCGCCAGAGCAGAAGCAAATGGCTCCTAGAACTGGTCTGAGCTGGACTATGCACAGGGACACCAAGTGTGCCCCTTGTGCAGACTTTCTGGCACTGAGACAGTGCACCCACCCATCCCCAATACACTAAATCCTGTCTGGAAGGTGGTAACACCGCCCTGTGACAGGATGCCTATTGTGCTGTCTTCCCCTGCTCGAGCTTGGCTCAGCAGCAGGAGGGCAGACTCGTGTCCATGGCTGGCAGCATCCATTTTGTGCTGTAAGGCTCGAGAAAGTTGGTCCCGGTAGACTTAGGTACCCCCAGAACCTCGGTTCTGAGGGGAGGAATCATACCTCCCACACCAGTTACTGGTGTGGAGGTATGATTCCAAGGTGTTTGACACCAAACACGACATACTTTGTTGCAGTCGTTTTCGAGATAGCATTTACCGCGAGGTTATAATGCACCCCTACCTATATGTCTGGTAGTATCACGTACAGCCCGGGAGAATGGTCTCCATAGACTGCAGAGGGGCCCTGCTCATGCAGGAGCACACTCTCACACAAAACCCAGCACCCTGTCTTCGGGATTGTTAAGGCCTGCTATAGGGGTGACTTACAAAGTTTTAAGTGTAGTGATATATATGGATATTGTGAACCTATATTTAAAGTAAGTGGTGCAATCACCAGCTTACACAGGCTGCAGTAGCAGACCTGAGGTTCCATTTTGCATGGCCTCTCATGGGTGGCATAATACATGCTTCAGCCCATGAGAGGCCTCTGGGGTACCTATGCCCTGGGTACATGTGTACCATATACAAGGGACTGATAAGGGTACCCCAGTATCCAATCTGGGGTTGTACCAAAGTACATACATTGCAATTTAAGGGAGAAAGCAGATAGGCTGGGGTCCTGAATAGCAGGATCCCAGCCAGACTAGTCAAAACAGTGGGTGCAAAAAGCAAAAAGTGGGGGTAACCATAAGAAGCAGATCCTACTTTCCTACACCCTTTCAGAGATGTAAAAATGGAAATCGTTGTAACTACACCCTCAATTGTCACAACAAATATTTTAGGAAATGTCAAGTGGGCAGTTCTGATGACGGATGTAAAGAAAATGACATTCTTGTATAATCTCTTTGTGTATAAACTTTCCCAGGTACACCTCACAAATGCTTGCAATATAAATTTTGTTACCATACATTGCGAACTCATGGACGCATTAAGGCCATGTTTTGTGAGGGAACAGAGGAGAGGTGCTTCCCAAAACAAATCTCTTCCCGGTATAATAAAACTCACAGACGAGGGAAAACCAATTTACTGAGAGCTACTAAAAAGGGCTCAAGATCGGAAATCATAAAGGCCAGGAGTTGTTATAAAACTGTATTACTTAGAACCAGAATGGAATGGGAAGAGGACCAATGGTTGCTAATTGCTGAAGCTTTAGAAAAGGGTGACCACAAAAGTTTTTGGAAATTACTATCTGTTAACCCCTCTAACACTAATCATTTAGATCTAGTAATAAAACCTGACACTTGGGTTACTCACTTTAGCGACAAAACAACCTACAGAGTCCTCCCTCAGGTGGAACTTGTGGCCATGTGGGAATACAAACCCACGATGAGAACAGTGAATTTGCCACACCTGTAGCCCATTTTAGCTTTACCCTAGCTGAAACTTATCAAGCAGTAAAACAAATGAAAAAAGAAAAGGCACCAGGAATGGACGGCATTCCAGGTGATCTCTTCATCTCCCAACCAGACATCTAGTCCCCATACCTGAACGCACTATTTAATAGCATTTTAAAAGGTAATCCAATCCCCTCAACATGGCATGGAGCTGTATTCATACCAAGGGGCAGATTTACAAGAAAGTGACGCATCTGTAGAGATGCGTCACTTTCCCTGCGCCACTCTGAGAAACCCTTGCGCCACCATGGATGCGCCGTATTTACAATACGGCGCACCATGGCACAAGGATTGACAGATGCGTCAGAAATTCTGACGCATCTGTTGGGGCAAAAGTCACGCATTGCTGGAGTCGTGTCGCAAGCACGGCGCAACTCCAGCAATGCATTTTGAGGCCTATTCCCACTACACTGCGTCACTACTTAAGCCTGCTTCAAGCAGGCGTAAGGTTTTGCCGCAGTGGCATCCTAAAAGTGGCGCAGTGAAATCTTGTAGATTTCACTGCGTCACTTTTACGAGGCCTTCCTGTGTGGGAACGCCCACCCTACATACATTATACCAGACGCAGGTATAATGTGACGCAGGGCTTTACAACGTGACGCATCTCCCTAGATGCGTCATGTTGTAAATAGGCCGCATTTTTTGCGCCACCGTTGCGTCAAAAAAAGTGACGCAATGGCGGAGCAAGAAGGCGCAAGGGGCTTGTAAATCTGCCCCCAAGTTATAAAAAAGGAGAAAGAACAAACCCCTCTAACTATAGACCTTCAAGCATGCTAGATAACACACAAAAAATCTTCTGCAGGCAGGTCCTGTTTAAACTTAATGAATGGATAGAACAGAACAACATTCTTGAAGAGGCTCAAGCAGGGTTTAGAACAAAGATCAGTACATTGTTTTAGGTCCTCCGCATCAAGGTGATAATCTGGAAATATGTCACCTTGAAGCGTGACCATCTATATGTCGCTTTCATCGACCTGAGAGCAGCATTTGACCTGGTCCCAAGAAAAACATTATGGGAAGTTTGGATGGGTATGGTATCCCTTTAGATCTATTAAGAATACTGAAATCTCTCCATGCTAACACATACGCAAAGGTGAGATGGAACAGCGTAGGCGACCTGACGAACAGGATAGAGATCAAGCAAGGGGTTAGACAAGGGTGTGTCCTTGCTCCAACACTCTTTAGTCTATATATTAATGGAGCAGTGAGGAATTTGAAGGAATGCAAACATGATGCCCCTAAACTGGCGGGAGTGCCTACTCCAATCCTGATGTTTGCGGACGACACCCTGCTAATCTTGCGAATGCCTATGGGGCTACAATCAGAAACAAATGCCTTTGTTATCTTTTGTGAGGAAAGAAGACTAGAACTAAATCCAACCAAATCTAAAGACATTACTATAAATCCTCATACAAAATATAGAGGTAATGTGACTATTGAGGGGGTTCCTCTAGAAAAAGTCTCATATTTTGATTACCTTGGCGTGCGGCTAAGTGATAACCAAACATATGGCCCCCTTTGGAAAAAAGCAAAGCCATCCTTCAACAGAAAGCCTCTGCAATAGGGAGGAAATATATAGGGCTGCCTTGGGATGAGCTGTGTCCCCGGTTATTACCGTATACAGAGCCTAAGCAGTAATATCGGCGATATACAGAGCAGAGATATGGGGCTATGCTACAACAGAGACCCTAATAAACTTGAAAACAAGTTCCTTAAGGCCCTTTTTAAACTACCCCAAGTTCTCCTATTACACCACTGAGATTAAACTTAGCTCTTAACCCAATACAATTAACCTTTTTAATAAAACCTCTGTTATACTGGGTTAGACTCTGGTCCACCCAAGAACTAGCAATATATAGAGATTGCGTAAAAGATCTGCTAGATCTCAACAGGGACCAGAGTTCTTGGCTGAAGAACATTAAAGAAACATCACATAGAATAGGAATGTGCGAACTATGGACGTCCCCAGAGCTGATTGCTAAAGGAGAAGCATAGAAAGTTAAACAGCTATATTGAGAGGCAGTTTTGCTGCAAACATGGAAAGTTTATCAGGACAGTAGTTTAACAGGCCAGTTTCTGAACCATAAGTGTGCACCTAGCTTTGAGTCCTATATGGACAGAACGTACCCATTTCAGTCCAAATGTTTATATGTGCAATTTAGATATGGGCTACTCCCTTTGAGAGCTCACACCTCGAAATGGACTAATGCATCTTCCAATTCCAAATTCTGTCCTAATTGTCCTAATATTGAGGAATCGGAGGAGCACTTTATGTTTTTCTGTCCCTTATATAGGAAAGTGTGCAAGAAATGTTTGTTAGCTGTATGCAAACTTATGGGAGTGAGACACTATTATATACTTTTCGATCTTTTTATTTTTGTTTATGCACTCAAGCATTGGGTACCTTTTTTAATTGTTAAAGTTTTATCGATCGAAGTAATTGATTATGAATTGTTTTTATATATATACTTATATGAACTTTCTCAGATTGTTATTTGCACGTTTTTACATATAAATATATGAATTTTCCTAGATTCCTATTTGCACTCGAGGACATATGCTCACTCAAAAACACAATTTGTATATAGTAGAGACATGAACTATATTAATAATAATAACCTCCATTCTTTTTTTTTTTAACTGTTTGTATCTGTATATGTGCAATAAGGAAGTTTGTATGATATTTAAAAAAAAAAAAATGTATGTTTTATATAGCGCGAACTAGGCCCGAGACATCAGGTATCAGAGCGCTTTACATGAGCACCAGTTTCGTTACATGAGGACACATTCATTTTTGTTAGGCACGGGGAGATTAAGTGATTTGCCCTGAATCACAGGATGTTGAGCGTCGTTGCTGAGACTCGAACCAGGTTCCCCAGCTTCGAGGTCGACCGCTCTAGCCGTAAGGCTACATCCTCTCCCCGATGATATTTGTCGCTATTGGATTTTATGTTTGTAAACTTTTTACGGCTTGGCTGCTGAAATAAAAGAGAGATATATATAATTAATATTTCATTATTGAAAATTAGTTTATATAAATTTATAGTGACAGATTTTTTTAGGTGCATTTTGTGAGTTTTGTGGTGTTATAGGGTGGGAAGTTATTAAACTAAGGGGCTCATTACGATGTTGGGCGGAATTGTGGTCGGCGGTTTTGACCGCCAGAATACGATGCGACCGAACACTGTTCGGTCAGATTCCCATTGTTTCCTATGGGAACTCGTGTTACGCCCGAGAACCGGCCATAACACAGGCTGCTATGGGGAAATGGGGTGTGTGTGTGTAAAACCCTGCACCCTGTCGCAGGCACCCCACAGTGCCTGCCACACAGTGCATGGTTTTACAGGGGGGTCCCTTAGGTCCCCCTTCAGCCATTAACTGTACGCTGTGGGAGCTATGGGGCACTGCCAGGGGCCACAAAAGTCACTTTCTGACAGCCTTTCCGTGTCAGACAGGCCGACGAGAAAAGGCTGTTGGAAATCGACATCGTTATCCCGATAAACGCTGTCCATAGGGGTGTACGATGCTGTTCTGACCGACACAGGTACTCCACGAGTTGGTTGGAACCGATTCGGAATGACCACAAGGTTTACGTTTCGACCGTGAACATCGTAATCAGAATGTAAACCGACCGAGTCAGTCGGAAGGGCTCCGATGCGGTCGAGGAGATTCTGACTGTCGGGAGGAGGCTTTCTGCCCGACATCGTAATGAGCCCCTTAATGTATGTAATAATTAATGTTTTTGTTAATGAATAATTTCTAAGTAAAAATATTTATTTGTATAAAAATTATTTTTGTATTTTATTTATAATAATATTTGTAGGTATTTTTGATATGTATTTAAGATTGTGATATGTTTTTATTTTTTTAATTTTTAATATTAAATATATTTTTATTTTATTTTTCAACAAATTTATATATTTTTTTATTAACTTTGGTTTTAAAATATTTTAATTTTGTTGAAGATATTTTGTTTGTTTTTAATGTTGAACAGACTTGAGTGGGAATATTAAATTGTACCCCTCCACTACCCAACACTTTCCCTACTGTTGCACTCATTGGAGTGGGAATAATAAATTTTACCCCTCCGCAATCCAACACTTTCCCAACTGTTGTACTGACTGGAGTGGGAATAGTAAATTTTACCCCTCCGCTTTCCAACACTTTCCCTACTGTTGCACTTATTGGAGTGGGAATAGTAAATTTTACCCCTCTGTAATCCAACACTTTCCTTACTGTTTTACTGACTGGAGTGGGAATAGTAAATTTTACCCCTCCGCTATCCAACACTTTCCCTACTGTTGTACTGACTGGAGTGGGAATGGCAAATTTTACTCTCCCGCTATCCAACACTTTCCCTACAGTTGCACTCATTGGGGTGGGAATAGTAAATTTTACCCTCCGCTATCCAACACTTTCCCTACTGTTGTAGTGATTGGAGTGGGAATAGTAAATTTATCCCTTCACACTCCAATAGTTTTGCTCATGTTGTACTGGCTGGAATGGGTACAGTAAATATTACTTATCCACAATCCAATGCTTTTACTACTGTTGCATTTATTGGAGGGAGATTTGTAAATTATTACCAGTTTTATTATTTTTGCGTTGTGTGATGTGGGAGTAGTAAATCTTTTATATATTTATTTTAATAGTTTGCGTAGTTTGGCATGAACTGTAGTGGGAACAGTATATGTATTAAATTTTATATTTAATAATTTATTTTATGCTGTTATAATGTATATTATTATGTTTTTGTTTATTTAAAATTAAAATATTTTTAGTTAATGATATTTTTAATGCGCAAAATAATTTTGCTACATTTAAAGAATTTTAAGTTGTTTAATTTTTTATTTAATTATAACGGTTTGTTTTGTAAAGATTTTATGTTAATGGCATATATATATATATATTTATTCGTTTTTATATTATTTTTAAATTATAATATAAATTACAATTATTAGTTTAATAAGTTTTTTTGTAAGTAGTTATATGTACATATATTTTAATTATTATATATGTGTGTTTAAATTTTTAATTAAGTTTATTTGTTATATTTGTTAAGATATATAATAAATATATTTTTATTTTTTAAAATTAGTTTTACTATTTAATATAGTTAATATTTATTATTTTATTTTATATATATTTAAAAATCAATATTTTATACAACTATATAAATGACATCGATATTTGTTTTCCAATATATTTGTACTTACCATTACAAGTATAGGGTGTCGATATTTTTGACACCAATATTTTGGTCACAATATTTTTGTATGGGGATATTTTGAGTGTCGATATTTTGTCAGTGTACCAGCTCAGCGAAGGGATGCGAACATGTGAACCCAATTTGCTTCCAAATGAAGCAGCCTTTTCAACACCACATAAGACATGGCAGAAATTGTTTCTGTCCCAAAGAGGTCCTTGTGTGAAGGTCCTTGGGTGGGGGTACCGCCCTCTTAGCCGGTGGTGTTTGTGAGAGGAAGAGAAAGAAGGCATAGGGTGATGACTTTCACCCAGTCTTTTTTTAGTGAAGTCAGGGGTTCCAGTCTCCAAGTTTGCAAGGTATTATTTGCAGAATTATATCTTCTTGTGATTACAAGGCAATAGTGCAGTGTTAATATTTGCAATGTAAACACAAAGTGACTGAGCCATTTGTCCTTTTAAGCCTGACTTACATGTGCAAATGCCTTTATTACTGAGTGCAAGGTATTCGAAAAAGTTGACTTTCACTTGCAAATCATTTTACTCGCATGCAATATTTCCCATGATAGTGTACTATTGCACATATGTGTAAATTCTACAAAATGGAGTGGGGAGTGGACGTTCCTGGGTGTATTTGTGCTTGGAAAGTCCTCTCCAACCTCTTCTGTCCATGGAAAGGCAATGTGTAAATCCTTTTACAGATTAGGAAGAGGAAATAAGGGCCCACAAAACTGCTTGTAGGCTGTGGTGGAAGGAGTTTGCCATGCAGACAAAAACGCTCCCCCTTAGAAAAAGAAAAAGAAAAAATTGTGCAGTTGCTCAAACGAAATCACAATTTAGCACGAACCATTGCACAACATTCACAATTCTTCAACTTGATGAAGGTTTCCTCTTATTAATTCAAATGAGGTGATACTTTTGCAACGATATTTAGGAAACAATATTTTTGACAGACAATATTTTGGCCATGATATTCTGGTTCCATACCAAAGATTTTTCAGCGTGACAACCGCTGCGATTTCTCTTCTCCCCCTTTATTTCCCCTAACACATAAATACATCCTCTTGAAGAAAGTGTCTGCAATTTTCCACATGAATAAGCTTGGGCACAACGGGGCATATTTACGTTCCCTGGCGCATCCCTGCAAATCAGCAGGGATGCGCCAGGGAAGATGCGACACGCAAGTTTGCCCTTGCGCCACCGCCGATGCGCCGCATTTACAATGCGGCGTGCCGTGGTGCACAGAATGGCAGATGCGTGTCGCATCCCCCGACGGAAAGGCGGCGCATTGCTGGAGTCGCGTCGCAGCTCCAGCAATGCTCGGGGGTGCCCTATCCCTAACATGGTGCGTCAATCCTTACGCCTGCTTCAAGCAGGCGCAGGGTTTTGACGCAGCATGGGCGTAAAAGTGACTCAGTGGAATCTTGTAGATTTCACTGCGTCACTTTTACGTGGCGTACCTGCGAGGGAACGCCCACCCTGCGCTGGAACGCCCACATGAAACCTGACGCAGGTTTCATGTGGCGCAGGGGTTTACATCGTGACGCATCTCCCTAGATGCGTCACGTTGTAAATATTGCGCAACGCGGCGCATGGTTTGCGTCGCCGCTGCGTCACATGAGTGACGCAAAGGCGGCGCAAAAGTGGCGCAAGGGGCTTGTAAATATGCCCCATAATCTCAAACTAGATAAGCATTCACAATTTTAACTCAAACTCAAGAGAGACTTTTGTGCATTGACTATGAAAAACGTGATGCATCAGGGTCTCTGTCAAAATGAGAACAAAACAACTCAACAACTCAACAGTTTTCTCGCAGGATAGACACATTTCCAAGAACCTTCTAGTCAGGTGCGGGTGAATGCTCCGCAAAGACAGCTGTTTCCAATTGCAAGGAGCAACGTGCTGCTAATATAAAAAAAAATTGTAAACTAGATCCCGGCAGTGTCAGAAATTTGCTCCTGTCGTTTTAAACATCCTAAAATGTACTGTAACTGATCTTAAAACGAAGGAATCGTTCCTTGGTAGAGAAGAACAGAGGTTTGAGAGACAATGACTGTAATGTTGCCTCTCCTCTGTGAGCAGAGCTTATTTATAATTAGTATGGTGGGATTATATCTGGATGTAATTTTAATATTACGCACAAGAATCTGTAACGCTAAGTAGCACAGTAGGGGAAGAACAGTATGCTACAATGTGAGATGCATGAAACTACATGAAGAGGAAAGTGAGACAATCTCCTCAGATCATAACAACATTATGGACCTGATTAGAGTCAGGTGGAGTGGAATTACTGCAAGGTTTTAGGCATTAATTTTGCTCTTTCTAATTTCAAGATTTCCGTACTTTTTTGCATGCCGTTATACTGTGAAGTAAACTCGCTTGTGAAATAATCGCAATGGATGTACTGTATCAGGATCAAAGAGCTGTTAGTAAACCTCAAACCAATCTCCCTCCTATGCACTGGCAATGAGATGAGAAAGAGGATATATCATACTTCCTCTTTGTATTTGTCATTTCCTGTTGGCACACTGTGTTTGCGCATGCGCAGCTTTGATGCAATTTTATCCAGGGGCAGCTCCTCCATGTGGGCGGAGGAGCGTCGCCCCACTGCTTTCTCGCAGTGCGAGAAGCAGAAACATAAAATAGTATTTTAAATACCATTTTATGTTTCTGCTTCTCGCACTGCAAGAAAGCAGAAGGCAGGGTTTGGTTGGGAGCGGATAGGTGGGTGGTCCTGCTTGAGTGTAGGGGAGGAGTGGCCGGCAAAGGTAAGTTAACTAAACTTTAATTTTTTTTTAAATTAAACCTCCCCCCGTGTGACCCCTTCCCCACGTGCCCCCCCGTCCCCCACCCACGAGTCATACCAGCCGCGACTGATTTTACCGTAAATTTGCATGCAGTAAAATTGCACCTGGTAAAATTGGGTGCGCTAAAATCTTACACAGTAAAATATTTTACATGTGGAGAAGTGTGGCTCAATGGTTAGAGCGGCAGACCCTGATGCAGTGATCTGGCCCGGGACCAGGGTTCAATTCCCACCTCGGCGGGTCTTGGCTCAATTTCCTCGGACCTGATAATTCTCTCGTCTCGGTGCCTATTCTAATCATGGGTCCCACTCTGCAACTCTGGGCAATAGCTTGCTTAATCTCCACAACAGCCGCAACAGCGCTGGGATGCCTGGCTTCACCTTGGGGGTGCCCAGGAGTGGACATTTCACAGGGAAAAGCCAGGAAGGGTTCCACAGCGGTATGCGTACAGCGCCAGGAAACCCCAGTTGGGGTATCAGTGCGCTTTACAAGTACAAATTCATTTCATTTCATATGCCCCAGAAAATACTCAGAAGTGAATGATTTTTCTGGGCCTATGGATGATTATAAATGTACAGTACAATTGAGTGTGGTTTTAATGCACCTGATTTACCGCCCAATTCATAATCATAGCTTATATCAAAGGTGGGGGCATGAACATTGACTTGTTTTAGTATGGTTATGTTTTATCTGTTGTGTTATTCTAATGATGCTTTCCTTTTTAGTCTTGTTTCCTGGCAAAAGATTTGAATTATAAGCTACCAATCATCTAAATCTGAAGCCCTGATTCAGATCTTGGTGATCTTACAGCCGTCCCGCCACGGCTGTGGTCCCAAGTACTCTGTCAAACCCATGGCGGTCTGACCGCTGTATTTAGATGTTGCGGCTATGGCAAGCTTTCCGCCGCGGGCTTCTCTGCTGGCTGACAGTACTCTGTTGCCGTCTGGCCGGTGGGATTGCACCGATCTTGTTTAAATGTTCCTGCTGGACTGGTGGTCTGCGAGCTGCAGTTTCTCGGTGGAGTGAGGTTCTGGTGCTGTGAATACTGGTAAGTACAACTTGTTTATGGGTCTAAATACATATGTGTCATGTTAGCATGCAAGGCATATGTAGGCAATGTGGTATGTCGCTTTGTGTCACATTTTGCACGCCACTCACGCAACATTTACCACTGAATGACCGCCATACAATACATGGGAGTAGTGTAAGAATGGCTTACCTTCGATACCTTCAATACCGGCGACAACGGACTCCTTTGGCATTGTGGTGGTGTCGGTGCAGCAAATGGGGGACCTGGACGAAAGCGTAGAAGAAGGAAGCGGAAGCAGGAAGCAAGAAATAGGTAAGTTATTGCCTCATATCCTTCCATTCTGCCACCTCAAAGCAGTAGGCCTTCCCGGCACAGCTGGACCAGCAGGAAGGCACATCATAATCAGCTCAGAGGGAATCTTGCCGTTTCAGCCTCTGCCACCGTTGACAAGGTCCAGAGATCCTGGTGGAGTTGGCGGAACCTCAGTGGTCTTTCATCTATGAAATCGCCAACATCTAAATCGGGCGGCAGACCGCCAGGCCGGCTGGTGGGAAGACTGTCAAAAAAGAGACTGCAGGACCAGTCCCGCCAAGCTCTAAATCAGGCACTTAAGTCTATTCCACATGGGTAAGTGGATTTACATTCATAGGAATTTACAAGTCTTTAATCTGTGAATCAGGACTTGAATTTTCTGATCACAAATCTAGTCTTTACTCACCTAAAGGAAACTTATGTAAGCAAAATGAATAGTTAATCATGCCCAAATATATAAGCCATCTCAACTTGCTAAAAATCTTGTGTGAAACTTGCAACTGTAGGATCCAGAAAAAAGTTCTGCTTAATTAAAACACAAGTATGAGGAGATCTAGTTCTGAATATCCATTTTTGTAGCATGTTTGTTGGAGAAATGTGAATACAAGACACTATTATTCCTGCTGGTATTATTTCTCTTGCTACACTTCTACTAAATTTACCTTTGATCCAACTCTTAATTGGGGTAACTATCTTAGTGTGTTTTTGCTTGAGTGCACATATTTAATTGGAAGTATGGAGGTCAATCCCATGAACTGTGTCATTGATGCCA
This sequence comes from Calotriton arnoldi, assembly GCA_963921515.1. Taxonomy (NCBI): domain Eukaryota; kingdom Metazoa; phylum Chordata; class Amphibia; order Caudata; family Salamandridae; genus Calotriton; species Calotriton arnoldi. The sequence goes on from CAWUFW010006805.1 coordinate 728,033, forward strand.
CCTTCATTAAACGGCACTCATATATACATATGAGATGATGGGTATTAGTGTGGGGAAGCTTGTACATGAGCATTCATGTATGCATGCATATACACAGAGTGTGTTATACAGCTTTTAAGTACCTTACAGAACTAGTACATTTAAAATGTATTTCTTTTTGAAGAAAAGAATCAAACTGCATACATAACCGGGCAATGCAGGCGGGAAGCGCTCACTGTGCAAGGGATTGTTTACCCAAGAATTCATGGATCCAATTAAATAGTAGGAGTAGTTGCAGTAGTAGTAGTAGTAGTAGTAGTAGTAGCAGTAGTAGTACTAGTAGTATCAATCACAGCACAACAACAACACACATAAATAGCAATACATCAAAACAACAGCAACACAGCAACAACAACAAACACCTGTATGCTTCACTTTAATAAACCATTTATTTTCCTTCACCAGTGGACTGGAGTTTTTTATATTTCATGCTGTGACTTGTGAGTAACAAGCATAAAAAATGTGCAGCATCAAATATTAAGCCACTCATCTATAAAAAAGAAAAGTATTCCTTCTTAATTAACAATGCAATGATTTGTAAGCAAGAAGTCTAGAAAATTCTTTAATAACACAAACTATTTACTATCAGATAAAAATACTTGGCCCTAAAATACCAAACCTACCATACCCAGCCTACCACACTTACCTATCACACCCATCTCAACATGTCAACCTGTCGTATATTGAATTGAATGTGTGCGATTATTGTCTTACTGTATCTGAGTTCCAAATGTGTACACCTCCTGGAGTATGTTCGAAGCTTTTTAAAAAGCTGCCTTTGAAAAGTCAGGAGTTCAAAGGGATTACTTGGCTAGTCAAATGTAGTGAAATGGTATGTATGCTCCTGGACATCAGTGGTAAATGGTAAATGACAGTGCCAGCTAAATTTACCATCCAATAACTATGGGAAGTCATGATACATGAAGTAGATGGTACAAGAGCACTGTTAGTGAAGCTCTGCCTCACGTACACGCTGCACTTTAAATGGTTTTAATCACGTTTTATGGATTTTTAACGGGGGAATAGTATTGAATTGTATTGAATTTTGAATCTGCTTTGAATTTGCACATGCTCTAAATTGGCAGTTAGAACGGGGGAACCAAGTACTTCCCTACCGTGTCTCTGGTAGAATGACACGTAGGGATCATAAAGAGCTAGCGTGCCAATTACCATAGAGCTCTAGGAGAGGAGGGAGGTTGGCTGTCTAGTTGCTGACTCGACCTCTACCTTAAATGACGACTGCAGGCCAGGCGCAAAGGTAAGAGCACTGTTAGTGAAGCTCTGCCTCGCGTACACGCTGCACTTTAAATCGTTTTAATCACGTTTTATGGATTTTTAATGGGGGAATTGTATTGAATTGTATTGAATTTTGAATCTGCATTGAATTTGCACATGTTCTAAATTGGCAGTTAGAACGGGGGAACCAAGTACTTCCCTACTGTGTCTCTGGTAGAACGACACGTAGGGATCATAGAGAGCGAACGTGCCAAATACCATAGAGCTCTAGGAGAGGAGGGAGGTTGGCGGTCTAGTTGTCGACTCCACCTCTACCTTAAATGACCACTGCGGGCTGGGCGCGCAGTGGACGTGTGCAGCGGACGCATCGCTGGCACGGCAAAGGCGCACCAAAGGCAAGCCCGTCTGCGCCCGTCCACGCCAGAACGGGCCCCGGGGCCAGGACCCTTGGTCCCCGCAACCCAGGTAAACATAAATACTCCAGGAGGCAACTATTATCCATCAGACCCCCAACATTCCCCGCCTGTTCCCCACAACCAGGAGCTGATAATACGCCCATTTCTTGGATAACCTGCCACCAATGTGGTTATGAACCACATACAAACCCGACCAGGCAAGCTATGTCAAACAACTCCCAAGGGCCCGCATGGAAGATGGGATTGATTAATGCTCGCTCAATCCCAAGACACATATTAGATATAAGAACCTTGTTAGAGGGAGACCCCCCTAGATACAATGTTTGAGACAGAAACATGGCTTAACGACAGCTCAGGCCCAGATATCCATCTTGCTCTCCCCCTGGGTTACCAGATACATAGGCTAGATCGATCAGATAGAATTGGGTGCAGTATAGCTATCATCTTAAAGGACGAATTTAAATGTACTATAACCCAATTCTCTCTTCCAGAATGTGAAAGCGCTCTGTTCCTTATTGCACTATCCCCCACTCACACATTCTCAGTAGTACTTATTTATAGGCCCCCAGGACCAAGTAGCAGATTTCTGGAGGCACTACCCAACTCCATAACCAGTCTTGCGATGGAAAAGGCCCATCTGACAATTCTTGGTGACTTTAATTTGCATTTTGACGCACAAGACACCCCTCATATTAAACAGTTGCAGGGCGATATGGAAGCAATACAACTAACCCAACTTGTAACATCACCTACGCACGAGAAAGGGCATATATTGGACCTTATTTTTTCTAACGATCCACAGATTACAGTCTCAAAACCAATCCCAGTACCTTGGTCAGACCACTCTCTAATCACTTTCAGACTACCAAAGCCTTTGCAACAAACAATAGCTAAAGCACAAACCATCACTTCCAGAAGCTAGGCCAAACTGGCTCCTAAAACTTGGCAGGCGGTCTTGAGGGATAATATACGCACTTTCTCTGGTAAATTAGAAGAGAGATACCAGCAATGGGAAAACTGGATCACCCAGTCGGCTGACATATGTGCTCCTAAGAGAACTATAAACAGTAAATCTCACCCCAGAACAACCCCATGGTACAACGAACAGCTCTCCGCATTGAAAAAACAATGCAAGAAATTAGAGAGACATTGGAGAAAAAATTATGACCCAGCCCTCAAGTCTGAATACAAGCTGCTAATCAGAACCTATCATAATGAAATGAAGAGAGCCCAAGCTAAATATTATGAGGATAAAATCTCTCGGTCAGCAAATTCACCTAAAGAGCTATTTAAAGTAGTTAAAACTCTGGCTAGCCCTCATTGAAGTGCCAATGCCCTCCCCACATCGGGTGAGAGATGCAACAATATAGCGGCCTTTTTCTCAAAAAAAGTAACAGAAATATAGGATCAGTTCCCTAAAAACAGGGAACCTGATGCAGTTAAAGGAATCAAGATAATATCATCCGCAATATTAGCTCAATTTCCTAGACTGGAGGAAGAGAATGTTCGAAACTTAATTAAAGCAACCAAATCCAGCTCTCCCATCGATCCAGTGCCCCCGCATACTTTAGGGGAGGCACTGGAGATCATTTTACCATCTGTAACGGAACTACTTAACTTATCCTTAGACACGGCTCTGGTCCCCAAATCTTGGAAGCACGCGATCATTAGGCCATTACAAAAAAAAGCCAATCTCGACCCCAACATATACAATAATTTGCGTCCTATTTCCCTTCTACCATACCTTGGCAAACTTTTGGAGAAGCATGTAAATCACATACTGACCAATTTCTTAGAGACCAATGATATCCTTCATCCCACGCCAATGGGCTTTCGAGCCGCGCATAGCACAGAGTCAGCATTACTGACGGTCACAGAGGAGCTAAAGGAGATACTAGATGAGGGCGGGTTAGTAGCTATCCTCCTATTGGATCTTAGCACTGCATTCAACACCGTAGATCACACTATTCTAAAAAGGAGATTAGGGGAAGTTGGAATTCAGGGCAAAGCCATGGATTGGCTTACCTCATTCCTGGAGAACAGAACCTTCCAAGGGATGGAAAGGGACTGTTTCTCAGATCACCTCCAAATCACATGTGGTGTCCCTCAGGGCTCATACCTTAGTGCTACCCTATTTAATGTCTATGTAAGACAGCTTGCCAATGTAGTACAGGAATCTGGCATATCTGTGGTGTCATATGCTGACAACACCCAGTTGGTAGTGTCTCTCACAAACAGCTCCAATCCATGCAACCATCAGCTGTCCCAGTGTCTTGAGAAAGTGGTAAACTGGATGTCTAACAGCTGTCTGAAGCTGAATGGTGGGAAAACAGATCTCATGCTACTGGGAAACCTGGCCATCCCTGCACCGCTGACACAGTGACCCAACTGTATGGGAGACCCACCTACCCCCAAACCAGCTATAAAAAACTTGGGAGTCTGGCTGGAGGATACACTTACCATGGACTGTCAATCAAGGAAGCTATCAGGAATCTTCTTCTCGCTTCTTACAATGTTAAAGAAGATTATTGAAGCGATTCCTGAGCACCTGAAGAAAACTGTGATTCAATCTCTTTTAATCTCACCCCTGGACTACGGCAACTCGCTATATCTGGGCTCGCCCAAGTATGTAACAAAGAGACTCCAAGTGGTACAGAACGCGGCAGCCAGACTCTTACTAAAAATTCCAAACTGCGTATCTACTAAAAAACCACTCAAACAGCCGCATTGGTTGCCCGTCGATGACAGAGTGAAGTTCAAAACCCTTTGCATTGCACACAGGGCCATCAATAATAAAGGTCCTGCTAAGCTTAGAAAGTTGATATCTAGGTATACCCCAATCAGACAACTCAGATCCTCCCAACAACAGCTCCTCAAGACAACCAGAGTTAAAAGGGTTAGATGGGGTGGCAGATCTTTTGCCATCTGCTGCCCAAGATGTGGAATGCCCTCCCACTTGAAATCAGAGCCATACCGAACAAAACCCCTTTCAGGAAAAAATTAAAGACATGGATGTTTCCCCGCTAAGTACGCGTAGGCTCTTCGCCGCACTAACAGAACCTATCTAGCGCTGGGAAGCCTTCAGGCAGCCATGCGCTCTAAAAATCCCTTACGTACATACAGGCCTTCTCTCTTCTGGTTGGATGGATTACCTTCGGAGTCACGTGTAAATTAAAAATAGCTGCTAAAATAGTATGTTTCTCTCAGTTTTGTGCATATAAATCATTGGGGGTTGGATGTGCCTGTGGCTGTCTTTGCCACTACTTATTCTTTTAACTAAATGAATAATGGGATAACTATCAGTTACTTTATGCAAAAACAGTACAGTTGCCGTGGCCATAAGATGAATCTATGATTGACACTTGAACATTTGTACTTGGGTATCATGATGCCAATTGAAGATTACACAGAACGATGCTTGGGACCATAGAACATCAGCATGTAGGGACTGAGTGACCATACTCCTTCAGTCTCTATGGGCCTGTATCCAACTAGCTAATAGTGCCTCATACACCCTCCTAACCTGTAGAAGTCTACAAAATAAAGTACAGACTAAGACTTCATCTAAGTTCATAGGCAAAATTTAATACACATGTACACGGGAACCATAGGCGAAGCCACCTAGGGTTCAATTAGCAGAAGTCCAGTGTGGTCTTTTATAATATAAGCCACAAAGGGCATGCTAAATACATATCCAATGAACATACAGTTACAAGGAAATTTACAAGGATATTTCTTCAGAATTATGAACAAGTACTTCAAGCGTTGCTGGCCAGACAGGACACTATTACACAAATATTAGGCCTACAGCCAATCAGAGAAGAAAGGTGATATGTGCCAGTGGTGTGAATCAAGATGGACATCATGTGATTGCCACAGGCCAGCTGCCTGTGCATCAATAGACAGTATTTGCACAATACCTGTCTAAAAACTGTGTGTCCCAAGTGTTATTTTCCAAGCAAGCCTTGCGTAAAAGCTGTTTAGGAACAAAAGAGCACACATTCTGCTGGCCTTTTGTAATCATTGAGCATCACAGAGCTGGTCAGGCTGTTGGCATTAGAGGATAATCCAAAATGGCTTCCACATTCCTTCCCTTTGTTAATGATGCATCCCAAACTTCCTATTTCCTTTCCTCCGTGTCTATTCTTTGTTCCTTCTGTGCTGCATGTAGTGGAGGTGCAGTACTTTGTGTGCTATGCAAAGAAGTTCTTCCTGGTATCACCACAAACTAGTGTGTCATCTAGGCTGTTCTTTATGCTCCAAGTTGTGATCATTGTGTCCTGCACTCTTAAACATGCTACCCCCAAGTCCTCCGCCCTTTCCTCCGCTGGGGAGTGCCAAGTCCTGAGGTAATTTCCAGTGATTCCCTTTCCCCTGCCGTTGTGGTCATGTCCATACAAGGAGCTATCTTGGTGCATTGTGCCCAGGTCCTTGAGAGTCCAATGTCCAAAATGAAGATGTCCCACCCTTCCTTGGGCACGCTATTTCTATAAATATGTTGTGCTGGGTGAGGAGTATAGTCCTGACCATAGTTCAAGCCACATATAAGGGCACAGGTATTATATCATCACTCAATTTGTCCTTGGCACCCAATGTCATGCAAGTGTTTTTAGTCCTAAATGTGGTACCACTGGGCCTGTTCTTGTCTTTTATCAAATTGTGCCGCGTATTAGTCATTGTTCATGGGATGTGTCTATCATGACAAACCCTATATATTGGGGCTATCCATGTGTGTGTATACGTAGAAAGGGAATTTTGTCCCTATGCACCAGTAATCAAGGATGCATAGATTGGCCACTCTCTGCTGGTCTAACATTAAATTCAAGGCAATCAAATAGTGTTCATAGCTCTTAAGTTATGAATTCTGCAGTATTCTGTTATTTGTGGCAGTGCATGTTAGACATGTAATGGGGCTGTCATGTGTAGGTCCTTTCTTCACAACCGGAGTTGGTGGAGGTGATGTCCCCGCTTACACCGCAAGTTACTATCTACTAGGTACTGTTGGAGAAGGTGTGTGGAATTCCCGTATCACACAGTACATGTAACTGTGCATCACTTTTCATTTCTCATTCAATATAGTACTTTTCCCTCAAAGCATGCTGTACTTTTTTATTCTTCGTCGTATTTCCAAATCAGTGATAAAATTTCAAAGCCTTAATGTCATTCAGTTATCCTAGTAGAAGGTCTGTAGATGAAATCCGCAGGCACCATGAGCAGTACAGTAGCACAGACATTTATTTTGTACCCATAGCCACTTATTGGCAGGCATTGCAGAGGTGTCAGTGATTGGTGTCTCAAAGAATTGCAAAAGAAACCTTTAAAATGATCAATCTCCTGTACTCTATTTATTGCATCAGAGGTTACGAGTACTTGAGCAATAGGTACTCTAAAATGAAGGTGAGGCACTCTAGAAAGGACGCTCCAGCAGAACTTTTCAGCCAGAACCACAGACGATGAAGGCGATGACTACTTGTAACTACCTAGCAAGTCCCACGGTCCTATTGAGGTGGGCACCAGCAACTTTGGTGCCAAAACACGACTATATGAAAATAATACTCTGTGTTTGTGGTACCCCCTTTGTTCGGCATTAGAGGATTACCAGCACTTAATGGTCACCGGGTACTTTTGAGGAACAGGGCTAGCTTGCACCCCTGGGCCCCCGGCGGTTTACAGCGCGAGCAGTCCTCTTAGCGCCCGCTTGGTGCTTGGGTGGAGTGAAGGTTTTACCGGCGTGGTGTTGATGAAAATGCAGGTTGTGCCATTGGCGACTGGTGTTCTTGCTTTTGTTCTGATGCTTTCTTGGTGTGAGGACCGTGGGTCCAGGAGATCAGCCCCTCACACTCGACAGCTGTGGCGGTTGGCAAGAGGACAGTTGGACAGGCAGTGACATCTGATTTGGCCATCAGCAGGGGTCGTCCAGTCTTCTGGTTGGAGATTGTATCTAGTTAGTATCGTTCAGTCAGGAAGGGCCTTCAGTACCTGATGATGAGGTTTCAGCTACTGAAAGCAGAGCAATGAACATGTGGTCTGAGATATGCACATGCCAACCAGAACACCACTCTGTGTGGAATCAGTTTCGTCACTCTTTACACTTCTTCAAAAAATGGTAGTGCATCAATCCAGAACAGCTCAGTGGATGCACACATCGTTTTATGTTCTGTCTTTTCTCTGTACACAGGCAGAGTGCATCTTTGCCTTTTATCACTTCAGTGTAAGAAGATGGAAGCAAATACTTGTAAAAATAGAAATACCGAGCCAGTGGTCTTAATACATATCTTAGTCTCTTAGCAAAGTAGTCATATAACTGCTCCCCTTTGTTCACACCTGATCCCACAGCCCATTTTACTATGTGTGCAGTATAAATATGTGTAGTCATCAATGCATTCAACATGGAGTATCACTCCTCATTGAACACTTTCTTTCTGATACTTGTGGGTACAACGAGACCAATAGCTGTCCAGCAATGTATCATACATTAAGGGCACAAATGTGAGCAGTGTACATCATGTCTGTAGGTATTGGGAATTCACAAGGTCATAGACATTTAAATTGCTTCTAAAGTCTAAATGAACAGAGGTTCCCTCCTCTGGTCATGGCTGCATCATCTTGAATGGATATAATATATCTAAACATAGCATTCATTCGTACATGGAAATAAACATTTCCTAATGGATGTTTGATGCAACAAGTGTATCATAAACTTTTCTACTTATTCTGAATAAGGAGATGAAGAGACATACTTCAAAACAAAATTTTCCATCAATGTAAAAAACCCAAAGAATGAAGAAGTGCATAATTTCGGTCACAGCAACACAGAATAGAAGGAAAAGAACTTGATGAGTGAATGAATAGTTTCTGTCTCTCCCCTTGGGTATGAGAAATGTTAGCAACCCCTACCAAACTCTGCACTAAGCTAAGAAAATGGAAAACCCTATTTAATCAGGGATGCAAGAAAGATGACAGCATCATGTCAAAAACAACTGTCACGTTCAATGTAAAATGTCTCTACTGTAAGCTTATGGGCCTATCAGACACTCACACTAATCTTTTATTACATTAAACGCAGCATTCTACATTTGTAACACACATATAATCTTGTAAATATATCAACACGAAGCATAGTTATTCAATGCATACTGTGCCCTTTGCATCTGAATACACTTCATCTAACTAAAACATCAACTAAACACATTAATAAACATAATATTACCACACATTGTCCATTCTCTCTAGCCCTTATCGAATGCACTGCATCAAAATTCATTTTAGCGCACCCCACTTACAATCTAACCCTATAGAAGAATATTGTCCGCAAGCCAGTTGTCCCTTAAAAGGAAAATATTGATATGCACACACATGTATATACTAGTATAAAGTTTGCCCTTTCTCATATTGGCGCTAATTTGTGAAAGGCTTTAACAAGTCAACATCTCTTGTTCTACTTATTGTATTTCTGGTATACCTTTATTCATTTAAAGAGTACTTTATTTATGTAAATTATTTAGTATTTCCCTTGTGTTGTGTTTCCATTATAGTACTAGTTTGTGCTGCATAAATACATTACAAGCTACCAAGGGTGAACCCCAGGTTAGATTATGTAGCTTGTTGTATTTCATCCTGACAAGTATTGCCATTATTGCCTTAGTGGCACTTCCACCCCCATTCTATAAAGCCATGTGCATAAAATGAGCAGAGTACAGTTCAATGATACTACTTACACCTTGGAAGGTACTGCATGGAGAAAACTGTGCCTGCAATAAAGGTAATGTGGAGAAACCCAATTTACAGTATATATTCTTATTCACAGTCTTGTACGGCTAATCACAAATGTAATTGAGTGCTGCCTAAAGGCAGTCAAGGCAAAGCTTATTGACAAATCTTGAATAAAATATATAAACCCAAATGAGAGCAAAATTGGTCCTTGTGCGAGGGAGCTTCCATTCTTTCAATGTACTGCAATATATAGGTATGGATGGTCGGCCCTCCAGAGAAATATAATAAGCCAAACATTTAACTTATTTAGCTAAAAACTTTCATTTTTCCATTTGGATAGTCATTGCTCCATCTTAAAAAAATAATTTTGTATTTGTTTACTATTTCTTACTCATTATCCTTTACTATTTCTTGAAAGACATTACCATGGGCACTGGAGGCGTGCAGGGGAAGTCAGTGTGGTGGCGTTCCATTGTAAGCTATTTCTCCGGACCTTAAGTGGCTCCTGTATTGTTGTACCCTGCGCTGTTGTATCGTGTACTGTATGCTTCACAGATGTGCAAATATCCCACATCAGTTCACGCCACCCCCCACACAGTGGTACTCATTTTTACTTTATTCAACATGTTGCCGGCTATTTTGTGATTGCATATGTAGAAAAGCCAATCTGTACCAGCAAAACTGGTGTATTCACTAAAACAGTACGCCACAGCTGTGCTATTCTTTCATGAAACATACTAGATGAAGCGACATTGCTCCTACGCATAACATCAAAAGGTGCCATATAAAGGTCGGATCTCTAGTGACATTACTATGGGTTCTGAACTCCTAAACTGCAAAACACACAATCTCTTTCGAAAGAGAGAGATGTAGCTTAAAAACATAGCCCATCAATGTGACTAACCAACACCTTATTGCATAATCAGTGCGTAGTCAATATCAATAATATTGGTGCACCATGCTGTATCTTCATTCATTTCTCAATTGCAAAGCCTTTTCCTACTTTTCATCCCTTACCCAATCCATGCATCAACATCACTTACTTCATATCTTTTGAAACCCTCATGTTCTCTTCCCAAAAGTTCCTAGTGCATAAGGCTGTCTTCTACTTAAATAAATCATTCCATACTCCACCCACAATATCCTGTCTCAATTACTCATGCAAATATTTTCGTTCTCATTAACACATTTAAGGCATTTTATATTCTAAGAAACAAAGAATAGGGAATAAGCAATAAGAGACCGAAAGACAAATTAAATATAGGTATTCTCAATACTCAAGACCATTACGGACAACATGCAGTAGCGACCTGCTGAGACATGGAGGTGAATTTATGTTACTGTATCAAATACGTTAACATGTACCCCAGGCAAAAATACCCAAAAACAATAGAAATAACATAACGCAGAACATGGACAGACACATACGAAAGACACATCTTTTCTTCTGTGTCCTGAAACCTAGGAAAAACATGGGAGAAAGCAAAATACTTTTGCAACAACCAAATATTTTAATCAACAATAAATTGATACATGAATATATATACATCCCTGTGTCCAGTGTGTACGGACAATTATACAAACCTCAAATCTTAAGAATATCCAGATATTTATTGTTCATCAGCATTCATTTACATTCTCCACTACGGAGAATATATCCTTAAACCAACCGAACTGTCCTTTGTCTCCTGTGCTCATATAATACCCTTATTGCTAGTTAGGGGATATTGTGATAATCTGCCTCTTTACGTCTGGAACTCTGCCCAGAGTTTGTGGTCAGCCAGCAAAAGCAGCCTAAACAAAATGGAAAGTTAAACTCCGCTGACATATCTAATATAAAAATATATGTTTTTATTCTGTTATCATTATGTCTATGATAGATCATTCTGTATTGTATAAATTGTCACTATCAGATCTTTCATTTTAATGGGGAAATTGGTGTCTCCTGTCTCTCAGGTGGAACATTATCATGCAGAAAGACAGAAGAAACACGAGGTGGAGATATTCTCACTGTCAATGCATCTGGACAGTCGCTAGTCTGTCCGGATTGCTTCTCGGTATGGGCAGCAGACACACGCTCTATTAGTTCTTGACCCTCTGCCACTAAACCACAGACCAACTGAGCCAAATCGGGAAACTCCTTCAACAGAGAAGCGGTAAGATAGTCAATGGAAATCCTATCTTGTTGCTATATTTCAACATCATGTGTTTCGTGCTGTGCAGAGAGCTGCTAAGTCTGCTCTGCGCCTGTTGCATCCCCCAATTCTTGTGGTGGTGATTCGACCTCCAAAACCTTAATTATTTGATTGAGAATTGAATCATGCTCCCCCATCTTTGTTCTCCCATCCTCTCTATCTTAGTCTGGAAACCGTTCCTCACTCTTCCTGTCTAATAAGTTATCAGGTGCGCTTGTGGCACAGGGGGCTATGGGGGCAACCTGGACATGCTGTGGTGGTGATGTTCTGCTACAGTGTTCTGATTGGCACCGGAGGGGACATATGCGGCACAAATGACCAGGCTAATTGCTGTTAAACTACTGTCAAATTGAAATTCCCGTTGGGCTTCTATATCAAGAAAACTCAAGCAAACCACACACATAGGTTTTCAGTCTCACTCAGTATTACATACTCAACCCTGAGGACATCAAGGTTCAACACCTCACTATATGTTATTTTGTATTAAAAAAAAGATATTCCTTTATTCATATATCCAATATCATCTAGAGAGTTTTTTTAATATAAAAACCAAAATAATACAATGTCAGAGGTCACAATAATTAAAATGTATAAAACAATTAAGAAAACATTATTATGAATACCTTTCTAATGAAGAGGAGGAGCTCTCTTCTACAATACAGTACAATACAACTTGTTATACAAACATGTAAACATAGACAAGGAGAGAACAGTAGACCATTGCATGTGTCTTTTCAATCACCAATCTTTCTAGATCATTTGTTATATCACAGAGTATCATTCAATCATTAATATCTACTGTGTTCTTCAATGTCCTCCAGATTTGGTCTTAATTATCCATCAATGCGTTTTGGTGGATTTCCCGCGTTCAAGGCCTCCTTCTTCAGGATAGATACATTTCTCCCATAGTCAAATTAAAAACAGATTTACTGATTAATTTTGTGCTACACGAGTAATCTTCTCACGTTTTCATGTATTCGCGAGAGGTCTCAGTTAGAACCAAACCCTGAGGGGTATCTTTTAAGAATTCTTAAATAAGGGGGATCAGGTTTATATCTGCGATGTGAGTCAGAGTGTTGATTCTTGTTTTATTTGGACCTGTATTTTCTTTAGTCTGCTCAAAGACAGAGTCCTTCCATTTATAAATGTAGGAATCGTCCTCCTCTTCCCACTTCTGTTAAGAAACCTTTTAAAGATCGGGACGCATCAGTCGTCCTCTTCTTGGACCTCTTGGCTGCAAGCTAGCTACATACAAAGCATGAGCATGTTTTCATAAATGTATTGATCATTCACTGGGTTGTTCACTATGGTGATACTAACATGGGGGAGACGGATAGAGGAAGTACTGACGTTTTAAACTAATGATGGCTATTATCCATACTTGGATATGAAGTTTTGGTTGACAGAAATATGTTTTTGAATTTATTTTTCCACATACAGGCCCCTGACGAAGGGACTTTCATCCCGAAATGCATAGGGCAACACAATAATGTAATGGAATCTACAGATGAACAATTTTTGGAAATTATATTATGTTATGATTATCTTTTTGCTGAAATGTATATTGTTTTGCTATATGCATGAAATGTTGAAGAATGGCATAGCAGATGAAAATGAAAATTGCTTTTTCAAAATATTTTATTTGTGTTATTCAATAAATTTTATTTGTATACAAGTTCAAAATTGAAAGTTAAATACATTCTGCAGTGCGCACTGGGATTCAGGCACACACTTAGTTGAAACAAACTGTAATAATTCTAACGGGAGACAGGCAGCACCAAGGCCTGGTGCAGCACGCATAAATCATGATACAGTTGTTTTGAGTTTTGTTATATTCAGGCAAAACATGGTGTGTGCCACTTTCTAATTTTTTGAGACCCCATACCTTAGCATACATAGATAGTTGTTCTACATCCCAGCTGACTCAGCTCTCTTGTCGCAGGACCTTTGTGCTGTCTGTGAGTCTCTGCTCTCTGTGTGCCTAGAACAGCATGTCCCGGGTTATACAACAAAATGTGTGTTCTCAAAAACAGCAGCTGGGTGTCTCTATTATGCCTAGGTGTTAGTGTCCGACCACAAAGAATAATAAAAAGCAGTGCTGTTTCACGTTGCCTAGGCTGTGCAGACTAAATCCCATGAAAAGGACAAAATACAAAAACATGTGCTGCCTATATGTGAAATAAAAATGTGGCACAAAAACAAGTGTGTGCTTTGGTAACATGCAAAGCAAAAGCGGCCTAGAACATGCTTAGTTAGACTAACATAGGGAACACAACAATGTCCATGTAGGAAACACACAACACTACCACTCAAGATTGAGCCTCTTCTATTACTATAATCACAAATAAATTCTTATGTCAAAGGATCTGCCCACCAGCGCCACTTCCTCATCACTATATTTTTGGTGTAATGGTTTTTCTATGCCCTCATATATTGCAAAAGCTTCCATCACTGAAATAGTTATGCATCACCTCTAGATGACAGTCTCTCGAAGTCCAGTTGTTCTTTTTGCAATGTGTCCAAAACACTACTGCCAAAAAAAAGTTGTCATTATATTTAAATTCCACCGGCTGAAAAGGGTAATAATTTAATTTGTTAGGCAATACGATCTGGGCAGGGAGGGATTACAAATTGTAACATCTCTCAACCCAGGCTGTAATGAAAAAATACTAAATCATAGATTTTATTGCCAGTTCAGTCATGTCCATTTGGAGGTCTGGTGGAGAGCTGGATTGAAATGTCTAGAAGCATGGTGTGTGTCCATGAAGTGATGAAAATATGGCCACCAGGATCTCAGCAGATGACTGGAAGTCTTAGGGAAACTTCCAGTTTCACTTTAAAAGCAGCCTAGGAAAAGGCCCTCAAAAGTCTGGTCTAATCCTATATTGTGTTTGCAATGTCATAAGCAGCACCAGCAACTACAAAATGCCAAATCGTCATTATTAAGCAACAGTGACATTTGCAGGACCTCTTTCGCTTTGGAGTATCCTCTTCCTTGTGGTGATGATGGGCATTGTCTCTTACTTGGCATATTTGTTTCGATTGCTTAAGCATCCACCAGGCCTTTCAGGGAGTTAAGTATGGCTGCTGTGTGCAGCTGACATACACACCCTGACAGTATGACATGCCTATGTACATACTAAGGGCACACATTCTTGTTTCTGACACATTGCACCCAACCTTCAAATTGTTCTTTGGACACTATTTAACTTTGAATCCCACTAAAACATCCACACAGGAAGATTCAAATTCCTCTGACATTCAACTATTCCCTATATGGATTACTTTTTTGTTCTAGGTTTTGAGAGCACAGCTGTCAAACAGATTTATTGCTAACAGTATAGCTAGAATGAGCAATGGGTTTGCCCCTTTCAATCATTTGTTTTCTTCAACCAGCCTCTTTCAACCATTTGCTTAAGACTTTGTCAATCATGTATTTGCTCAGTTCAGTGAAGTGTTCAACTATTTCCTAATGCTGTTTGGGTTTAACTTTTCACCTCCACTCCAGTGCATGTATTGAATTTCACGAGGACCTATTTTAAAACTATTGCTCCCTCTCTTTGCTGCTGCTGGCTCCCTCCTGTATGTATTGCTCTAATGTGCTAATGATGCATGTATTAGCACTTCAAAACCAGACCTATTGACCTTAGCAATGCTTGTTGCCTTTTACTACAATGCCAACTGCCACCATTTCATTTGCTATGACTCCTTTATTTCAAATGCCCTGACTGTGTCTATCAGTCAGAGACCTCACTCAAATCTTTAGCCAACTTCTGAAAGCTCAACTTCTTAGGAACTCACTCCAAGTGCCCTAGTAATCTGGATTCAGGCTAAAATGTACTAACATTTGGTGTTTAAAAAGTGATGCAATCCTGATGCAAAATGTATTTCAGGATTTACTGAACCATCAAAGCCCGATTTGCATGGGATAGTGTAAAAATACGACAATGGAGTGCAAAGTGCTGCCTTGCATTACTTTGCATCAGGTGGTGTTCATTGGTGGAGAATGGGCATTCCCATTCATCCACCCATGGATTTTTACACAAACCCAGCTTTACTAAAATCAGTAAACCTGGGTTTGTGCCAAAATGGTGTGTCTACCTGAAAAGCACGTAAGGAGGAGAAGTTTCTTCTTTTCTCCTTGTATCTTCCTCTTTCCATGTGTGCTGCTTTCTGTAGCACACATAGAAAGAGGAAAATGCCTCTAAGGTTAGTTTTGGTGCAGAAAGGTATCCCTTCCTGCTCGAAAACAATCCTTCCCGTAACACAAGCAACTTTGTACCATGGCCAAAACGTGCCTGCGTTGGTGCTAAGATGCCTGAAGTGTGCCAGCACTATGAGAGAGCTGAGGTGCACAATAGCTCAGTAAATATGGTGTATTTCTGCTCTCTTCCTTTCATACAATGCAGTGCAGCAAGTTGCCTTGCTGTGTTGCATTGCATTGCGTTGCGTGAAAGGTTAGTAAACTGCCCCTCAGTTTGAAATAAGGCCCAGGAGAAATTTCCATTATGCTAGTGAAGTTTTACCAATGGTAGAGAGTTACCATGACCATATTATATCCTACTTGGGCAAAGGATGCGTGCCAGTGGAAGCAGGTGATGGTGGCCTTCAGTATCCTTGAGAATTGGTGTTGTAAAAAGACAGGAATGCAGTCCGTTGGCATATTGATCTATATTGGAAAGAAGTGGACCTCCTTAGTGGTATGGTAGTCAGTTTTAATGGCGCTCTATAATCTAGAGACATTGGCAATATGAATACGAGAATTATTGATTCCTTCTTAAAGATGCTGGAACAGATAACATTGTTGTGATCACACCCAGCCAAGAAACTGCACCTAAGATTGATTAAACATCAAAATAATGGCTAATTTGACCCAGAGTACCTAGTTGTTATACAATAGGGTTTCAAATGCATTTATTACTCAGCATCTCTCCGCGCTACATGAAGTGATATTTCAGCAGCTCAGAAGAGTGCAAAAATGCTTTTATCTCCGACGCTGGGAATAGTTGCACATCTAGGTTGGATTATCATATTGGTCCAAATGAATGGTAAAAGTCATTTAAAGCAGCTATGTACCAGCTCATGACCTTATAATAACAAAGCTGCAGCGAACAGCAAGGTGTGTGTTGGTGAAAATAGGGTTAAATTGATCCTAGCCCCTGAGGTGAAAAAAGCTATACTCAGTATGAAAAAGAACAAAGCTTCATGCCCAGATCTAATTCCTCCTGAATTATATTGTGTAGAGCCCAAAGTATAGTTTTGGATTCTTACCCAGGTACTTATTGCTGTTTTTGCAGTGGAAAGGTTATCAACCTCATTGCAATCAGAGATCCTGGTACCCATCAACCAAAAAAAGGAGCAGACACAACCCTGCTAATTACCTCATGTTTTTTTGGGGGGATAAAGCAGGGAAGATCCTTATCAAGGTACTATAAAACAGATAACAGGACTAGTTGGACAATAATAGTATATTCAGGGATGCCCAGGCCGGCTTCTGGCCCAAGATCAGCACAATGGATCAATATATACACCTATATCTGATTGTGTTTAAGTATAGAGTAGTCAGGAACAGTACACTGTGGCTGATCTTCATGGCCCTGAAGCTGGCCTTTGATTTCATCAATCGAGTGAATCTATCATTATCTATGCATAGGATGAGCGTTATCCTATGCATAGGATACTGCCATTCTGAGTCCTATTATGGGTTTACAATAGGGTCAAGGTCTGCTATGGGCTCCATAGGTGAGTGTAGAATCTCCCACCTGATCGATCAAGGCATCAGGCAGGGCTCTTTCATGGCACTGGTCCTTTGTTCCTGTATGATGTAGTGGAACATCTGCAAAAAGCGAATGTAGACATATCTACCATCGCAGAGAGTAAGGTGCAAGCCCTTCTTTTTGAGGACAATGCTCTGTTGTCAGTAACCATTGAAACTGCCTCACATAAATTACTTGAAACCTGTTTGGATTATTGTACTGAGAAGGACCTAATTATAAATACCTTAAAGACATAGGTAATGCTTATCAGACCATCTCCACCCCTTAGAAGAAAACGTAGGGTCTATGGTGTTCCCTTGAAGTGGTTCCTGAGTACAATTCCAGGGGATCCGCTTTGAGGAACAGATAACATGGAGAGCACAGATAGCCAAAGCTATTATAAGTCTGTTGGAAGGCGGGTTATTGGGAGTGATAGGTAGGCACCTAACACCAGCAACCAGGCCACCAACACAGTACTGGGTCCTAAATAAGGTCACTATAAAGTAGTCCCTTGCTCAATCCTTGGTAGCTGACACCGAGCAATAAGGCTTAACTTAGGGGACAGAGATGTAAAGCATTTAAAATCACTAATAAAGTAAATAAGTAAGACACAAACAAACCACAATAAAAATCCCACACCAATTTATAAAATAGGAAATATTTTTATCTTTAAAATGACACCAAGACACTGAAAATCCAATGTAGGGAACCGGAGATATGAATTTTTAAAGAATAAACACTTCCTAGTGCTTAGAAACCAATAGCGCCACTTCTGGACATCTGGTCGTGCTTGACCGGGACAAAGTCAAAGTTTGAGGCTGACTGCAATGGAGCATTGCTCAGATACCCCACGTGGTAAGCCTCTGTCATCATTCTATCTTCGGACTTAGAAACATTTCTGGAACTTTTTCCGCTGAGGGCCCTCATTGCTCTCCTGCAGTCCAGATTCGGTGAGGGTTCACCAGCTTGATTTCAGGGAGCTCCCAGTCAAACTCTGGAAATCGGACCTCCGGAGCTCTTCAGCGTGACAAGCCTGGAATCTGGGCTGGGTGGCGGTTGAAGGTGGCCGGCTTGGCTCTCGTGATCGGGCGGTCAACTCCTGGTGCTTTTTCCAAAAAGTTTCCCAAACATCTGGAGGTCCTTCCAGAAGGTCTCCTGGTGGGTTTCAAGTGTACAAAACACACAATCAAGGGCCTGGAATCTCATAGATGGTCCTTGGCAGGCCTGGACTTAACTTCCCACTATGCACTTAGTCAACCCATTAAAACTCCACTGGACGCACTCAAGGAGGGGGACTCTGGCTGGAGAAGGGTCCAGTTGAGCTCTATTAACCTGTAGCTGCAGAGAGTCCACTACTCTTTATTCCTTCTTGAAGCAAGACAAAGTCCTCAGAGCTGCAGTCCCAAATAGTGCAGCAGAT
This sequence comes from Calotriton arnoldi, assembly GCA_963921515.1. Taxonomy (NCBI): domain Eukaryota; kingdom Metazoa; phylum Chordata; class Amphibia; order Caudata; family Salamandridae; genus Calotriton; species Calotriton arnoldi. Next base: position 746,808 of record CAWUFW010006805.1, read on the forward strand.
GAAGTCTTCACCAGGCAGCCCTTTGGGTGCAGATCAGGATTCCAGCAGGACAAGCTTCCTTCTTCTTGTGGTTTCAGGCAGCAGATCTGAGAAGATATGCACCTCTCAGATATTTAATCTCAGCTTCTGGGCATCAAGGGGGGGCACCCCTGACCGATGGGATTCAGGGTGCCATCTTCTTGTCACAGAAAGCATGATTTCTCCAAAACCCATCATGGCTAAAATCTCAGCAGAGCAGAAAGAGCTAACTAAACCAACTCTCAGTGTGGCTCATTTCCATAGCTATCCTCCCCCGAACATCTGCAAATTCCTTCCTTAAGCCTACTGGCTGGCTGGGTCACAGGGGACTGCCTGTCCTATCCTCCTTTGAAGCCTCACACTTTACAACCCCTCTCCCTTCCCCTGGCATTCCTGTGTAGCTGCAGAGCTCTCTCCAGTAGATAGCCTCTCCCCTGGATAGCCACTTATCACCTAATCAGGGCAGTCTTGCTAACCCTGTTAGCACTGACCAATCATGGGAAGACTGCAGGAAGGCTGACAAGAAAGTGTTATAACTTATTTTCTGTATAAGTTAGGATAAATTCAACAAGAGCAATCTGTTGGATTTATCAATATCATTCTTTAAAGTATTTGAATGACATTTCTATACTTTCCTAGCAATAGTTATGCGTCCATAAAATATTGCCATGTTAGCCTAGGAGGCCAAGTATCTTGAATGGGGAAAATGAAATGTGCAATTTCTTCCTCACCAGGGTCTATAAAACCTCCTTTATAAAGCCCCTGCTCATAATTATATGACCCCCCCAACCCCTGGAACACCTAGGGGAATCACGGGGAGTTCCCAATATGCAAAAACGATTCACAGTGCCCACAGCACCAAAGTCGACTTTACACTGAATTTCCTAAACTGGGGAAAAATAAAATGAGCAGCTTTCACTCACCAGGGCTTATAAAACATCGTTTATAGGGACCCTGCTCATAGTTACATGAACCCCCTCACCCCTGGAACACCTAAGGGAGACCTTGGGGGTACACACAATGTAAAAATAAGGTAGATTATCACTTATGAAAATGCCCATACCACCAAAGTCGAGTTTGCAGTGAATTGTACTTTTAAAAGCAATGCTGAAACACAGGACTGCTTTGAAAATGACCTCAGGCTGTCAACAGTGCACATATGCAAGTGCAACAAAGACTGCTGGCCTCTAAATTGCCATGCCCTATTATATACTATGGACTTATAGGTAGTTTTGATCCCCTTACCCTATTATCTACTAGGGACTTATAGGGTAGGTCATGTCAATTATTAGTGTGCCTCAATGCATGTGCTTGTGTTTAACATAGCACTGGCCCTGGGCCTGGCTAGCAGATCCCAGGGCACAGTCAGAGTGAGCTACTACCAGTGTCAGTCAGTACAAAAAATGTGGGGCGAACAGGCAAAAAAGGTGACTTTCTAACAAAGTCTATTACAAATCTCTAGGGCAATCCTCTCTGAAAAGTAAGGTGGATGGTCAGTGTCTGAGTGCGTTACTGAGGGTATATCAGCAAAAGGCTGTGACTGCTGCTCTTTATGGGGCTCAGTTATGGGGAAATGGTAAACTAAAAAAGCTTTAAGTAGTAGAAAACAACTTTGTTAAGTCCTTCTTGAGCTTAGGAACCAGAAACCCATTGCTGTTCTTGTACCTTGAACTGGGCATGTCCACTACTGCTGTGCAGGCAGCTTTGAAACTCATATTATACTGGATGCACATGCAAAAATCCATGTGCATCAATTTACTTAAAATAAATTCAAGAAATAGTTGTCCATACAGTCGGGGTGGAAACTGGATGAATTATGTTAAAAATGTACTAATTTGGGTTCAGACAGATCACTTTTGGAAGGAGACAGCTCAAATTGTTCCTGGCTCAACTTGAACTTGTCAAGAGGCAGTATTCGCCCAATATCTAAAAGGATCTTAAAACCAAGGTGCAAGATGGAGGTCTAGTGGCAAACTATCTTGCTCATATGCTGTCTCCCGGGTTTGAAAAGTGCTTAGATGGGTTATATGTAGAGCTGAACCTCTCCCCATGCTTAAGATTTAGAATGGGGACTCTTCCCACTGAGGTGCAGGAGGAAATCCAAAGGTGAGCATTTATTGTGACCGTTCGGTAGGCGCCATAGATACTCTGATGCACTTTATGCTTTTTTGCACAAAATTTAAAGAGGAGAGTAGGTGCTGGTTGCACCCATTACTTAGGACAAAGGGTACCAGGTTAGCAGAGGAAGCAATGATGCTCGGCTTTAGGATGAATGGCCCTCTTATTGTTGTCACCGTTTCTGCTTATCTATGGTCAATGTGGCCAAAAATAAGATATTGGGTGTCATCATAATTTTTGATTTCAATATTAACTGAGGTTCAGTGTTTTAAAGTGACAATACTTTCTGATTTGATCACACAGTAAGAATATGTGGTTATCACATCGGATGTAATCTGTGACTGCTCTATGGATAGGCCCTGATTCAGCAAGGATTTTTGGCTTTTGTTGTAACATATATATTTTTCTGTTTTTTTAACTCTGCACGGAGTTGGATTTTTATAGAGGTTTTAATCGTGGTATTTTATAATGATTTTCTTTTTGTTGTAAGGCTAAAGCTGATGACAATTGAATAAATAACAATAATTATCATAATGGCAGTATAATTTCGTGTAATTTCTGGAATTTTCATTATGCTTGATACGTGAAATTCTCGAAATTACACCATTTTGCTACACTGCTTAAATATGCAGCGTTCGTGGCAAAAGTTTACAGAGGAAGCCCAGGAGTAACGTGAATGACCAGAACATGAGCGTGGTTCACTGCACGTGTGATTTTCTGCGCCATTTTTAACGTTCAAAATCGACATGAAGATGAATTTTACGCTAAAATATGCCACGAAATGCCAGATTTGTCTTTCGTGTAAATTACGTGCAATTTCGTGAAATTTTAGCATATTTTTGTGCAGTTATTCAAAAGCAAATGATGAAAATTTCTCACACCTTATAATTAAAAGGAAGATTTGCACCCAAAATGAATTTACCGCTCATGTGAAAATACTGCACTTTTTCTCTGCATAAATTGTGCCTGGTGAAACCTGTTGGAATTTGTGCAGGGAAAAACCTGCACAGTTTCCCAGCTCGTTAAAAATGAGGTGTTTGTTCATTTTCCAAAATTTTGAGATGCAAACCTTGTTAATGCCGCACTGGATAAGTAACACACTCTGCAGTATCGGGTGCAGTATTAACTCCCAAAACAGCAGGGCCTTATTTTATCCCCTTCTGCAAAAAAAAACAAAACACCCTCCACCTGGCATTATTCTTTCATTCTAATACTTGAGGAACCTTCGCCCTCACAGCCATCCTTTCATGTTTCTTCTGTCCACCCACGCCCTTTTCTGGCATTGTAAAGTTCCAATTGTGATCCGAAAGGCAGAAAAACTGAGGGGCATATTAGCAAGACCCACGTTAAAATTATCGCCGTTTTAGCGGCAGGAAACTGCCGCTAAAACGGCGATAATGGGCTTGCTAATATGCGTTATGGAATTCCAATAGAAGCCCAGGTTAGATGTCCTGCACATCTAACCTGGGCTTCTATTGGAATTCTATAACGCATATTAGCAAGCCCATTATCGCCGTTTTAGCGGCAGTTTCCTGCCGCTAAAACGGCGATAATTTTAACGTGGGTCTTGCTAATATGCCCCTGAGATTTTTTCCATCGATAATTCCACCCACTTAAACCATTACATCTGTATAGTTTGGCGTTGCAGCTGTATGTCACGACTAATTGTCCAAAGCTGTGGCTTGTATCGGATTATAAATTCGTACTGACCATCAGGAGAAAATGTTTAAAATAGAAAATTGCTGGCAGCATCTGTTGTGGTACGTTGAAAATAAGTAAATATTTGTGTAATAAGCATAACTGTTAATGACAATGTATTTTTAAATAAAACGCTTCATAGCACAGATTTTAATTAGTATGTGCGTTCTGTGGCAACGTCACGTGCCTGTCATGAGTGACTTTTCCCCTCAGGTCCCATTATAATCTATAAACCGTTTGTTTCACTGTCAGAGAGTACATTAGTCAATGGAACATCAGCTGATGACTTACAATGACCTCCACCAAAAAGGTCAAGATAGAAACAGCATGTGTTTGGCCCAGGAGCCTGTTAGGCGGAAAGAACAGAACCAGGAGGCTGTCAGCCTTAGCAGTTAATAAAGTGACATGACAAGGTCGCCTGAGGAAGGCGAGGATGTCTGTGCGTCTCGGCACGTCACAGATCTTGGGTTACACTACACTTCAGACTCAGGTTCATTGGGGGCTGCACTTTGCTGCTTTTTCGCGTTCCACCAATCTTTTATCTCGTACGCAGCTAATTTTTAATGTAGGCCCGGGTGGGTTGGATCCCGGACAGATTTTTTGATACCCACATACGATAGATTTACATTCACTGCAAATCATTAGAACTAATGCACATAGCCAGAGGTTATCGTGAAAACCTGGCATGAATCCGGCACTCTGGGTCTACCTGTGTTGAGCATCCTTTTCTAATGGGTTCCAGAATCCCAGAGGGTTCTCAGCTGGTCCTGTATCAAAGAACATGCCAATTAAATGAAGCCTGCATCTGCTTTTCTCCATGCAACACTTTTCCTTTGTACCACCCTAAACAATAACACCGAGTTTATTTGCCTAGCGCTTGTCTCAAATAGATGGGGTTGTCCATATTTTACATATTCTATTGCCCATTATTCATCCATGGTTATTTCTTTGAGTTAAGAAATAAAAAAAACAACTCTGAATTCATCTTAAGAGATCCAAAAATCAATTTAAGGTGAAATAAACTCACTCTGGAAACAAAATGAAACCACTTTGGGACTAAAGTAGGTCAAACTACAATGGGTTGTATACTCAAAATTGCCTGGGGAATCAGCAAGCATGTGTGCCCACTTTTTGCACCCCTGGGGCACTTGGTATTAGAGAAAGGGCCACCAAGGCTTGTGCGGCCCCCTTCTGTAATACAGATCACGCCACACTATATCTGAGCCAGTGCAGTTTAATAGGGGCATTCCCTCATTTTCATGGGGTTGTGGCCACTGGCAAATAATAGAATCTTTTGCCTTTGTACATGTGACATATTACAGTTGTTGGACAGTGACAAAGAGGCTGTGAGGAGACTCACTGACAGTGCACCACATAGAGGCGGTGCACCACATAGAGGTGGTGCACAACCAATGTGTTCCTCTGAGGGTGTTTCTTGGAAAGGGGTAATGGTGGTCCTAATGAGCCTCCAGATCTCCCCCTGCAGGATGGTGCCATCACTCATGGCATCTGTCTGCAGAGAGATCACTACCCTTCTTTAAATCGCAGGAGAAGATTCCTCCCTCCTTCATAGTGAAAGGTGGGCATCCTGCTTCGAACAACTGTTTCGCCTTTCACAAATGCACTGTTCCTAGTGCAGGCACAGGGTCGTGCCTGCCCTGGCAATAGTGCATTCATTGTGATAGGGCGCACTGACCCAGTCTGCATTGCAGCACACAGTTAACAGTGTGCCAAAGCACAGACCAGTGTATACAGCGACACAACGGTTCTTTAGGGTCAATTGGGGAGAGGATGTGGTCTGACGGCTAGATTGACGACTTTGGAGCTGGGAAACCAAGGTTCGAGACGCGTCTACATCCTGTGATTCTGGGTAAATCACTTAATCTCCCCGTGCCTACCAAAAAAATGAATGTGTCCTTGTGTAACATAACCAGTGCTCATTTAAAGCGCTCCAATACCTTCGGGTCGAGTTCGCGCTATATAAATCTGCACAATTTAAAAAAAATTTTTTTTATAAACAATGTGAATATTTACAGGGCATACGAATTGCAAACCATGGACATGAATCACATAGTCATTTTACCATAAGTACCACAAACACCATTGAAGAAGTAATTCATACCTACATTGTCAATGATAATAAAGCTGCGAAAAACAAACTTTACAATCAGGAGTAAGTGATGGCGCAGTGCTCAAGAGATAATCATGTGCGACTTAGTTCTAGTCTTAGCCGAGACGGTTGTCTAGCAGTCTAAGGGAATGACGTCTGTGAAGAGTGAGGTGAAAGACTGACAACTATTAGTCAGTGGCGTCAGGTAGGGGACGAGGTGTGGGAAGGTGGGGTTAGGAAATAAAAAAAGAAAACTTATCTGCTGGTCGCCAGCCGCTGCCTCTGCTGAAGCAGGAACAGAAAGCACCCAGGCTTCCAGACTCCCCTGATCAATCACAACGCTGCTGATTGCAGTTTGTGATTGGTCTGAGTGCCGTGGTTTGGCGCTCAGAGAGGGAGTGGAAGCCTGGGCATGTTCTCAATGCAGGCTTTAATGCAGCCTGGGTGGTGAACAAGCAAAGTGTGCATGACTGTTTGGCCGGCCCGAGACAGATGGCCAAACAGTCATGTGCACTTTAGGTGCAGCAGCAGCTACTCCTCCTCCCTGAGACATGGGGAACCCAGCCCCGCCCTAACCTAACAGCAGCTCCAATACAAAAAATAAAATGATAATAATGCTTCGTTATTATCATTTTATTTTTTCCTTTGCACTGTTTTAAAGCAGTGGGACGATGCTCCCCCGCCTTAGCGGAGGAGCCGCCACTGCTGTTAGTCCAGGACACAAGGAAAGAACCTGTATGTTTGACTAATACAGCCCAGCGAAGACCAGGGCAGTACACTATATCTGTAATATGGGCCCTGATCTACAATGTGTAAATTGGAATCCTGTGAAGCAGCCCCATCTCATTATTAGTGCAATTAATGTCCATTAATAACAACAATGCTGATTAGCTTTTTAGAGCTAGCTTCTGAGGTACTACTGTTGGTGTAGCTACTAATAGCAGGTACCAATATTAGTCAACAAAGAAGATTTTTGGACATGACATTTTGAAGCAACATAAAATATTTTGTCAAGTCCTACTAAACACTTCTTTGTTTCTGCATGTAGTTGACAGCCACTATACAATAAAAAATTCAACATTAAGTTTTCACAATCGCATTTATTTACAAACTACCAAACAAGCATCTCTCTTAGACTTCCTATGCCCGACCATCTACTTCCATCCTTTCTCTCAATGATGTGGTGAAGCCAGGTGCCAAATGTTTATTCTATTTGTTTGGGGGATTTCTACAGCACATTGCAGCCAAACAGGAGTCTTCACAACCAAAGAAGAAGAAGTCTGTGAGACCAAGCCTCTACATGTTCTGGGTAACCAGAGGAGAATAGTAAGCCCTTTAGTTTTATCAGCAGAGCCAAACTTATCTTAATAGGAAAAGAGTTCCATGTCCATGGAGATTTAACTGAGAAAGCTTGGTTCATCATTTTAGTTTTTTGTGAACACTGAGGACCTGATTCACAAGGGTAAACTTTCTCATGAACCCCCCCAGCACCAGTCAATGGTAGCAGTAAGAAGCTATGTCCCATATCTGCATTACTCTGTCGTGCAGCCTGGCTGCATATGTTCTGCTGTGACCGCATACATATTTAGCACGTTTTGATTTTTCTGGGAAGATTAACAATGCTGTATAACTCAATACCCGCTATAAATGATCTTCAACGCCTGTTATGAGTCATTATAGATCGTAATTGTATCAACGCTATTGACCAGACCATCTAACTGTAGGCACTGCCCAATTCTGAAGTTTTTCTATTTTGTTAGATTCTGGCCTACAGGCACCCAGATGATTGAAGGAGAAGAAGGGCTAGTAAGGAGTTTTGTACATGAGTGCTTTTGAACTAGCCTGCCTCGATGCCTCTATTGTTTCTGCTCCTCCTACATTCACTCCATTCATTAGTTGAATAGGGAATCCCAAGTTTTTATTATGGTCAGACGCCTGTATTCAGTAAGTCCTGCAGCCGTATTTCCAAACCGTATGAGTAACGGAGTGCCTTCTGTTCTCCTTCAGCACTTTCATTGCAGGAATCCCAGTAATGAGCATAGCCAGAAGTTTCCAGAAACATATTGCAGCTCTCCCAGCAATGCATCCAGATCTGCCCAGGCCCACCATCTCGGACTACTAAAGGCTATTTTCCATAAGCAACCTCATCACAATTTGTTAGGTCCTCTGAAACAATGGGGACAGAACTATTAGGAAAGGAGGTTTACTATCTGCTATCAGTGTCCCCTCTCAGATGCGAGGAGACGAAGAAGCGGATCAGCAATTAGACATCAGAGGGCTGCAAGAACAAAGAATGCTATGTCTCTACACCTGCAAAGTCATGTGAGTCCAACATAATAAATCCTATATCAGAGTGTAAGGAGGAAAAGGAGGAAAATGAGGGTTTATATAGATAATGGAGTGGAGTAGGAAAGAATAACCCAGGTAGATGCTTGCAAAGCTTCCTTGCATCATGACTGTCTCCACTCATCCTACAGCTCACACAAAGTTCATTCTAGCCTAGATTGAGCATAATAATTTGTTTGTAATATTCCAAAAAACCAAGCTGAGGAGGCAATGGTGCTGGAACAATTTTCAGACTGTGGGGAGGAGAGGTGCTGCCATCAATTGTACATCACAAAACTCATAGGGATTCTGAAAAATCATACAAAGACCAAGTGTTGCCAATGGGCTATGCCTATTCAGCAGGGGAATGGTAAGGGTGTAGTATATGGCTGGTGTTGCATTTAGAAGCCCACTGTCATAATTCTAATTCTAAAGCATGCTATGGTAGCACACTGTCATCTACAGACAGCATATTTCCATTCATATGACCACTAAATGTGCACACACATACACTTTTACTGATAAAACTATATAGCACACAAAGGGTAATGTTTGTAAATTGGTTTTCAGTGAATACTTGTCATTTCAACACCACCAAGTACAGTGTCTTGATTTCTTTCCAACCTATTAAAATCTTTGTTTCCATCATACTTCAGAATTAGAAAAAAGCACTTCAGTTGTGCTTTCCTAACTGTTTCTTTATTTTGAAATATTTTTATAGTTCATTTACAGGGATATAAATGTTGTTGTGTGTTAGAAGACAATGTCATCCTACAGCCTTTTCTTTCACATCACCAATATTGTATCATAGTTCCCTTTACAAAATCCACACACTTTGCAGTAAGAGAAAGAAAATTAAACATGAGTCTCCGTGTTAAAAGAATAAGCAGTAGTTTGTTAGACTTACGTTTGACCTATCCCTGAACACATAGCAAATGTGACAAGATAAAAACAAAATTTAAAGTTATCTTTAATGTTCATTCACCTTTAGAACTCCAGTATGGCATTTTTGGGGGTGCTGCAGCACCCCACCCCCCCTGCACCCTTACTTTGAGCACCTATGAGAGGATGGAGGAAGCAGCCAGAAAACGTGTCACAGCAAGCAATCAAAAATAATATGTTGCAGAAGGTCTCACACACTTTGTGCCACGGCTTAGTAAACAGGAGTGGAGCAAGATAACACAAGGTGATTGGGCATAATCTCCAGACACAGGACCCAATAGTAAATGGCGACCTCCCTTATATGTGCCAGTCATAAAATCACCCAGACAAAACTAAGATGGTAGGTCAAGAGGGACTGAGGGGAGCCCCATGCAATCACACCAAAATTCACTCAAACTGATGAAGAATGTGAAAAATGGAGGGGCAGATTTGTAATCCACTCAAGGACAAACAAGACTGTTCAAATTTTACAGTGACGGTCACAAGGAAGTTGGAATTGGTACACAGGTAATCTCACGTGTGTACTTTACCAAATCCGGTAACCAACATACTGATTCAAGATAAACAAAACACAATATTTACCAATGTACCCAAACCCAAGCGTCACAATCCCAGAGATACCCTCAAGAACAATGTCCTGGATTTGCTCCATTCAAAAAAAGTGGATCCAGTTGTCTTCAGGCCTTGATTCAGACAGGATTTATACAGAACTAAACAAGTGCAGTGTACACAAAATGGCCTAGAAGGTATAATTTTTCATGGCAATGTATAATCAATGCTCAACAATCAAATTGGCAAATTGTTTTGGCCAATTATTAGAAGATAGGAAGAAATGACTTAGGGCCTGTTGAGAGTTTGGCGGCTAGGGTACTTCGATGCAACTTTGATGCTCAACCACACACTCAAAGGAGACTACTTCATTCCCTCTCTCAGATCAGGCCTTTCTTCCCCTTTCCATAAAACTGTACCCTCTAATTTTCAAATTAAAGACTCTTAAACAAAATACTTGATGCTTAAAAACTCACACATATCATCCCAAAAGTAATAATACCTATTACCACAACATTCATTTCTATCCATTCCTAATACATATCCACAACTCAGGGTACTGTCTAAGACCAAAGCAACAATAAAAATGAGTTATCTCTTTTTGGGCACCAAAGAAAGAGGCAGTGCTATAGAACTGTTAGAGGGTTAAGGGCATTTTGAACCACACTTTGGTGAGGTTTTTCCTCGCTGCTCATATTTATAGTTTTAATACAGAAGATGAGGCACATAACATGAGCCTCCAGTCTTGACATAAAAGCCAGGAAACCCTGAAACACTGCCACATAGCTCGCTGATGCAGAAAAGAACACTTAATTAAAAGAACATTATGGGATAATCTTTAAATTGTTCAACATTTGCTGAGATAAACATGCACTTAGCTGCTTTTCTGGCATTTTTGGGGCCACAAAGTGTCCTATCTCAAGATGGATTCAGAACAAAAGAGGGGAGACAGGTTGACCCTGGTGTGCATCATAACAAAGCAGTCCTTCAAAGTTTAAAAACTAAATAAAGAAAGAGAAGGAGAGGGTTCCTTAAAATATCTATGAAAATAACTTTCTCATTTTCTTTTTGTGAGAAAGTTGTCTTTTTCCAGGCTTAAGACTAATATCATATGATAAAGACAATGATGAGGAAGAATGGCAACAGGCTAAGATTTTACTCATACTATATATACTGACGATGATCATTTGAAGCACCATTTTATCATCTGCAATGAAGAAGTCCCTTTTTTAAGCAACGATTCCACCTTTCCTTGTAATTTTATATTATTTTACTTTATTGATTTTATGTATTTATTTCCAAGGTAATGTCTCATGTAAATAATATCGATAATGTAACAAATTGGGTTGTTGGTTGACAGGAGTGTGAGCCCTGGTCAAGCAGCAACCACAATCATTGTCAGGGTGAGGCACAAGCCAACCCCAAATTAACCTGTGCTTAGCCCTCTGGTAGCTTGACTCAGAGCAGTCAGGCTTAACTTATAGGCAATGAGTAAAGTATTTGTGTGCAACAATTCAAACAGTAATAAAGTCAAAACACCACACAATAAAGGTCCAACTCCAAGTTAGAAAAATAGAGCTTTTTAATACAAAAAACAAGACTAAAATGACATACATCCAATCAGTAAAACTCAAGATATGCAATTTTAAAGATTTTAGTGGATATAGCATCAAAAAGCGCAAAGTGCCAACTGTGTATATCTGTTTGCGCCAGACCGGGAAAAGGTTGTTGGAAAGGGATGGGGAGCCCCAAATAGGGCCCCCGGCTGTCGTACCCCCTGGGAAAGTGACCCAAGGGGCACATGTAGTTACCACCTTCCGTGGCACTTACCTCTGTGCACCGTGTGTCATGCACAACATAGTACATGGCGCACAGTGCACTGACGTGCTGCAAGTGCTGCATGGTGGCAGCATCTGCTGTGGCACATTCCTGTGGTCACGGCATACCCCTGCCGTGGCACCGCCAGAGTTCTGACTGCCAGCCTTGCGGTCCTATCCAAATTCGGCAGTCAGACTGCCCGCATGCTTGTCAGGTGGTCTCCCGACTGCTGCAACGGCTGTCGGCTGTCTGACCGATCGCCATCGTAATCGGGCCCTAAGTCAGATTCTGACTTGGGCTAAAAAATACATTACAAAACATATTTTATTTTGTAATATGGAATTCCACACAGAAAAGTATAAATTCAGCTGTCCACCATTTTTTTTGTTTTTTTTGTTTAAATCTCTTTTATTGAATTTTCATATAGCAAAAGCCATGAATATGACAGATAGCGAGCATGGTAAAATATATGACAGCTCAGGATAAGAAAACATTGCCAATAGTAGGATCAGTCGTACAGTATCCGTTATAGTGGGCGTTGTACCAGAGCAAATGTCCGGATGCGATGCAAGAGAGCCATTCTAAGTAACATACTACGGCAGCAAAAACAACAGCCAAAATTTTAGAGATATTACAATAGCATGGAACAGGCAGTCTACTTCGTACAGTTATCCTCCAGCGCAAGCCCTTAATCCCGGTACTTGTTATACTTAATAAGGTCGTTGTTCCCCGGGTACGCACGTAAAGTGTGGTAGTGTATCTCTCAGGGGGCCCAAAAGACCCTAGCGCCTGTAGACGCGGTATGTGTTCGGCAGAGCACCCCATCTAGATAAGATGGCCCTCATAGTGGCCTTACCTAGGCTCTACATTCAAAGGCAGTAGCTGCGGTGTCCGCGGCCAGTGAGCTGAGGAGGCCATAGTTCTGTCTATGTCGGGAGAGTTAACTAAGAAGAAAGAATAGTCAAGAAGAGATTAAAAAGGTGGGAAGGGATAGAAAAGAGGAGAGGAGAGGATAGTCTGGGGAGATATCCCCGTGCAGCAGTTCTTCGGAAGGGAAGGGGCCCAGGGCTCTCCCGTGGTGTGGTTGTGAGCTTATTTGAGGGGCTGACATCCCTGTTCTCCCTACTGTGTGTCTTCCTCGTACGGTTCCCCCCGTGAAAGTATGGGGTCCGCAAAGAGTTGGAGGGCTCTCAACCTGGGGGGCACAGATCGTGTATGCTCCAACCGAGAGAGATGCGAGACCAGTGGCTGCCATATGCGGTCGAATTTAGCATCCGTACATGCCAACCTATGAGAGAGGAGTTCCATCGCCATGACATGCCAAAGACGAGTAAGCCAAATCAAGGACGAGGGGGAGCACGTTTTCTTCCAATGTATGGCAATGACCTGCTTAGCGGCAGTGAACATGTGAAAAATCAGATGCCAGTCTGTGTGCTTCATTGCTCTAAGAGCCGTCGGTCGGAGCCCCAGAATAACCACCATCGGGTCATTTGGCAAGGGGAAGCCCACTACCTCTCCAACGTGGCCCATCACCTCTCTCCAAAAGACCGATTCCTGTTGTGTTATACTTTTAAAGATACGAGGGATATCGCGCCATAACTGTTCCCATTGGTCTGAATCTATATCTCCTTCGATGTCCAACTGCCACTGGCGCTGGTAGGTGTGTGGGGGCACCGAATGTGAATGCTGAAGCACGTTGTAGGTCCGGGAAATCAGCCCCCGAGATCCATCGAAAGCACGGACCAGCGTTTCAAAGGCGTTAGGCGCCTCGTGGCTCCCTCCATGTACGAGGGGCCCGGAGCCAGTGCCGGATCTGAAAGTACTCCATGCGCGTGGTTTTGGAAGGTTGAAGTCCTGTCTGCACTGGTCGAATGATTTAAAGATACCCTTCTCAAAAAGTTGTTCTATGACACGGCACTCCCCAGCCGACCAAGCCGAAAACGACGTTAGGGGTAGGGCCGGCGGGAAATCCGGGTTGAGCGCTAGTGATGTGTTGGGAGAGGGGAATGTAGTGAGACCACAGGATACTGCAATCTGTCCCAGATCTCCAAGACCGTCTTGTCCACCATTTTTGATCAGTGGTACACTGACTTCGCTCGTGACTACATGCACCACAGAGAGAGGAGGACACCAGTGACAGTTTGCTTCCACACAGTGCCATCTATGTGCACTAGTAAGTACAACACTTGCAAAAAAACACCTTTTGTATTAGCACCATAAATCAGAATATGATTCTTAAAATCTTTCTTAAAATCTCAAAAGATTATTTCCAGACTATTTGCAGCTTCTAATTTGGCTACATTGACTGGAGCCATAGCAATGTCAGTTAGTATTGTAAGCATTTTAAGTGAAATAAAAATGTGAAGTAAACAGGCCATTTATGTAAAATTAAATTCTGTAAATAAAAAAGTTTTAAACATGTTATGGGGTACATTACTTACTACAGGACAGGATGCAGGACAGTAGATTTTGTGCAATATAACTATTCTGACTCCGCTGGCGGCATACCTCACTACAGGTGTTGGTCAGAGACAGAGGTCAAAATTACTAATCTACCTCCGTAGGGGACATACCTCACGGCAGGTGTTGGACAGTGACGGGGGGGCAAATTACTACTGTAACTCCTCTGGGAGCAAACCTCAGGGCAGGTGCTGGGTAGTGACTGGGGGATAGTTTATTATTCTAACTCCGCTGGGGGCATAAGTCAGGGCAGGTGCTGGACAGTGACTGGGGGCCAAAAAACAATTCTAACTCTGGCAGGAGCATACCTCACGGCAGGTGCAGGACAGTAACTGAGGGCTAATCTTCATTTCTAACTCTGCTGGGAATATTCCTCTGGGCAGGGGCTATACAGTGACTGGGGGCTAATTTACTATTCTAACTCCACCAGAGGCATACCTCAGGTCAAGGGGTGGACAGTGACTGGGACTAATTTGCTACTCTAACTCCACTGGGGGCATACATCAGGGCAGGTGCTGGCCAGTGGCGGAGGGCTAAATTACTATTCTAAATCCCCTGAGGGCATACCTCAGGGCAGGTGCTGCACAGAGGAAAATCAAAAACACTGCATAAAAAACATTTTCTATCTGGTTTTTTCACACAGCTCAACAAAACGTTTAAACAAAGAAAAAACCCAAGAAATCTGCACATGACAGCACAACATCCTCACAAACAACTGTGTTTGAAGTAATAGAAGCAAAGAAACATAGCAACCGCAAAGTAGAGGAGCACAATGGAAAATGTATAAAACAAATAACATATTTCAATTTTTCTCTTCACAAACAGAAAGCCTCCAACAATAAAAACCCAACATCATGTGAAACCTCTTCCAAGGCCAAAACTCCAACATTGAAAACCTCAAATTACTTGGGCAGACCATACTTAAGGTTAATGGGCCTGAGATTGTTTTTCTCCTTGCCTAACAAAATACATTTTTCCTGGGTGAAACAGGTAACAAACAAAACAACTTTACTTTCCAATTGGGCACCTAACCTTTTACTTTCTTCACATGAAGCCAAAACTAACGACCCCTTTTGCATTTTTCTTAGCAAGCAAAATACAGAACCAAGAATAATGTCTTCAGCTCGGCATGCAATCTATGGAAATTCAACAAGAGGCATAGACACCTAAAGATGGCTACCTTTATTGTAAGGATAGGTTGACTGAGTCCAGGAGTCATTGGAAGTGTGTGCGGTATTTTTCATCCCATTGCAGAGGCAGAGCGGTTACTCTAGGTGACACTGTTGAAAGCACTTCCGAGCATAGCCACTCTGCCTCTGCAATGGAGATTGAAGTAAGAGAAAATATGCAACAAATATAATTACTTCCCTGCACCTCCAATGAACCCTGTAGCTCAGTTTTAAGGGAGGTATCACAAAACATTCCCATGCATGCAGGCAGTAGTATCCCCTCTATACCCAACCTTAGAAGGATGATCCAGAGACAAAACAGGTACGTAATCACCAACGAGTAACCCCTCAAACCTATTCGGACATTAACATTCCCCCTGAACTAACTATTACTTTCACTAATGAAACTTTCGTATTGCATGATAACGAAAACCCTCAGAAAAGAATACTAGTATTAAGCACAACCCATAACCTGGTAGCCCTTGAGGATAGTGATATTTGGATAATGGATGGGATTTTTCAGTCTATACCCCATTCATTTGCCCAAATATACACTATTCATACTAAAATAAATAACACATCAGTCACATCAGTGTACAGCTTACTCCCTGACAAGCAATCTTCAAAATACTTTGAACTTTTAACAGTGATTAAAACCAAAACAATGAATAAAAGTCCCAGAAATGTGAAAAATGACTTTGAATGGACAATGATTAACACCATTTGCAAAATGTACCCCAGCACCCAAATTCAAGGATGTCTTTTCACTTTTCACTGGCATTTTGGTGTAAAATTTTAAAAAGCATCCTTGGTTGAGAATTACATGTCAAAAATGAAATTGCAATTCGAATTAAATAAAACTAACAGTGTTATGCTTCGTGCCTCCTGAATGTGTGGGCGAGTTCCACACATCAATTACTGAATCTCACTACTTTACACAAAATGAAGACAAATTGGCACAACTACTACATTATTTTGAGGAAACATGGATTGGCCATCTAAGCAGGTTGGGTCACAGGAGGAAGTCAAGGTTCCCAATTGACTGGTGGAACTGTTACGCGACCTGCTTAGAGGGAAGTGCAAAGACTAACAATGCCATAGAGGGATGGCACAACTCCTTCAATAACTCTACTGGCAAACGTTTTTATTTTTTTTTGTTATTTAATTCATGCTCACTACAGAAGGCCTTACATCAGGGCATGTTGAATATCATGGTACATACATGATATATTGCAGAAGACAACAACGCAAAGCAGAGCATCAATCAAAACTGTAGGGGCACTTTTACGATCCATCAACAAGATCAAAACCCTTCAACTGCCCTCCCCCCACCTTTGAAATCAGGGTCCCTCCCTCACTGAAACAGACTCTGTCAGAATCCCCTGTAGGCCTGCCATGCTCCCAATATTTTCTCCCACTTCCTTGGGCAGCCATGGCTTTGAAAGACCACCTTTTCTTCTCTCAGGCACCAGTCTATGTCTGTTTTCTAGTCATTCAGCCTAGAAGGATCTGCCAAACCCATGCTCTCGGAATGTTCCATTTGGCCACCCCCGCTGCCAGCACCAACCATATATTTGAATATTTGGGGCAAGTTTCCTCCCCCGAGATCATTAGCAAGAGCCACTGTGCAACCCTGGTAATCCAAGGACAGCACCCATGGCATTCCCTGTGTGACCCCACACCAGTAGGCCTGTACTTCTGGGCAATCCCAGAGAATGTGAAAAAAAGTACCTTTCCCACCAGATCCCCACAGACACAGTGATGTGGGTGACCTCCCAATTTTTGCTAGCCTGGTCCAGGAGTAATAGGAGTGATGAAGAATTCAGAGCTGAACTAGGCGAAATCTAGCTTGCATGGCCACCTCACAGGGGCTTTGCACTGCCTCCTGCCAATCATCATCATCTAAGTCACTGAGATCCTCCGCCCATGCCTCCCGCAGTGCCACCAATGGATCGCGTGAGTTATTAACAGTTTTTGATATATGGTGGATATAGCCTTGTCAAGGATATGTTCCATGAGTAGACGGTCCTCCAGGGGAGAAGCCTCCTACAGCTGCTCTCCCTCTCGTAGGTGTTGTCTAAGGAAGTGCCCCAACTGGAGATATCTGTACCTCTCTGTTTCAAGCAACTCAAATTCTTGGCTTAGGATTTCGAATGAAATGTAGGCCTGATCACACCAAATATCTCCCAGATGTTCTATCACCAGCAAATCCCATTTTGAAAAACCCCATAGTCAACCCACCTCATAGAGCAAGTCGCTGTACCATAAAAGTGTCATGTTCGTTATTTGCCATCTCCAGCCCAAGAATCCTGTGGCCTCTCGCCATGCCCAGGCCACCGTCTGTGTGTATTGCCGCAACCCCTTCTCTCTCTTCTGATGGAAGAGTGCCTTATGGTTCCCTCGCCCCATCGCCTGCCTATCAACTCTATATGCTGGTTCCTGATGATCTGCAAAGACCCATTTGTTTATTACGAGCAGTTGAGTCGGCCAGTAATATTTAGTAATGTCTGTGGCTAATCCGCCCTCATAGACCCTCCCGTTGAAGCTTCGCAAGCACTATACGCAGTGTTCCACCCTGCCACAACAATGTGCAAACTTCACCTTCAATCTTTCAAAAAAACTCCTTTGGGACTTAATATGGCGTATTTTGGAGCACATAGATCAACCGCGGAATCGTCATCATTTTATATAACACCGCCTTACCCACAAGGGAGAGTGGAAGCGTGCTCCAGTATTTGACGTCCCTTTTCAATCTTTCCAACTGGGGCAGGAGATTTTTATTAAAAGATTCCTGGGGGTCTCTAGTAATATGGCTCCCAAGGTATTGAAAGCTACCCACACACAGTGGCACCAGACAAGATCGAAGGAGTGTCACCTCACCTCCCGCCAGTGGGAAGATCAATGACATCGAGCAAATAATGCGGTATCCTGAATAGCTACCAAAATGGTCAAATATGTTTAGTACCATACTGATGGAGAAAGTCAGATTAGGCAGATACAGCATTATATCATCAGCGTATAAAGATATACACTTCTCCCAGTCTCCATCGCAGCTCACTCCCTTCAGCAATGGGTCTTGACGGATCCAGGTGGCAAGTGGCTCAAGGGCCAGGGCAAAGATCATGGAGGGGAAGGGGTATCCCTGCCTAGTACCCCTCTGCAGGGGGAAGACGCAGGAAACTGCTCAGTTGACCAGCACCCTTGCTAGCGGCTTTTGATATGGAAGCCAGACCCAGCCACAGAACTTCGGCACAAAGCCAAACCTTGACAGGGTGGCAAACAGATAACTCAAATCAATGCTGTTGAAAGCCATCCTTGCATCTAACGACATTCCCACTGATGCACCAACGTCCCGGCTTCCTGTCGCATGCATCACCCCAAACAGACGGTGCAAATTTAAGCGAGTACTCCTGTGAGGCATAAAGCCCAATTGGTCTGGATGTATAAGTGATGCTATTTCTGAGCGTAACCAGGACGCCAACATTTTTGCCAGTACTTTAACTTCTACGTTAAGCAGGGATATAGCCTGTGAGACCCACACTCTGTTGGAGGCTTACCCTTCTTATGTATGAGCACTATCAAAGCAGTCCTCTGGTTCGGTGACAAACACTCCTACTCCCACGCCCCATAGAACATGGCTAGCATATGTGACACCATCTTGTCAATCATCGCTTTGAACAGTTCTATCAGCAGGCCATTAGGCCCACATGCCTTATCCGATTGGAGGTCTCGTATCACCGTCATGAGCTCCTCCTCAGTTAGGTTTGCCTCCAATGCCTCACTGTCCTCTCTAGTAAGCGTAGTCAAGGGCAAATCGCGCAGGAGGTCTGAGCAGTCAGCCTGAGACTGGGACCTAGGGGATCTATAAAGTTTCTCATAATACTCAGTAAATGTGCCTGAGATGGCAGAGCCAGCCATCCGAGTGTGCCTGATTGATCCCTTATCTCTAGGATCCAAGAGCAATCTCTGTCTCTTTTCTCTAGCCAAGCTAAGAGCTTGTTTGCTTTGTCCCCAATGTCATGTAGGCGACGCTGTGTTGCCAAAGCGTGGTTTTGGCCGCCCGCTCCGCTAGGGCTCGCAGATCATGCTGCCAGGGGCATAATTAATTTTTTAGCTCTGCCCCTCCTTCAATTATCACCCTGTCCTCCAGTTGCGTATTCTCACCTCAATTGCAGAGCAAGCAAGTCTGTGTTCCTTTTTCACCCCCTCAATCAGTGCCTGAGCCTGACTCCACAGAACTGCCTTGAAAGCTTCCCACAGTATACACACTGACTCCACTGACCCAACATTCTCTGTGAAGGACTGCTCCGCACCCTTTTTAAGTTTTCCTTTAATCCCTTTATCTTTTAAATACCATATATCTATTTTTGGGGGCAGGGTAGAGTTCCTGGTAGGGCCTTCTAATGCCACTCCAACCGGTGAATGATCATAAATGCCGTGTGGATAGGGCTTGGCTGCCCTGAAACTACTGGCACTTCCCCGGTGGGTGCAAAGGTAATCCAGTTGAGAGAAGCTACCATGGGCTGGGGAGAAGTACGTGTAGTGTCTGAATTGCATGTGGTGAATCGCCAAAGGTCTATCATTCCTAGGGCCTCCAAGAAGGGCCCCAGGGAACCCTGCTTGAGGAGTGTAGGCCACTCATCTGCCTGTCCAAACATTAGTCCATTACTGCAGTCATATCACCTCCCAGGACCCAGATCACTTCCGACACATCCAGCAGCAAAGCACTCACCTCTCGGAGCGTAGCCATGTGAAGACACGGCTAGACATACAATGAGCAAATATTAAGGGTGAGCCCCTCCCATTCTCCAGATATAGCCACAAAGCGGCCCCCGGGGTCCTGCCACGTCCGGTCGACTATGAAGGGAACCAACTGTTTAAGTAAGATCCCCACTCCTCTGGAATCGGTTGTGTACCCAGCATGAGCAATCCGTTATAGCTGAATCTGTTTGGAACTCTGAACTGATTTCCCATGAGGTGTGTTTCCTGGAGCAGTACGCGGTCTGGAGGGTGCCCGCAAAAATACTGAAGCACTAATGTCCGCTTTATCTTGTTCCCCAGACCATTATCATTCCAGGTCCAAATATTCAACACATTCGTAGCACCACCTGCCATGGATGAGATGTCGGTCCCCTGTCCCCCCACAGTCCGCCCAGCACTGCTATTCCCCCCACCACAGATCAACTGTCCCCAGAACATTCGTACCCTCTGCAGATGAGCAAGCAAATCTGTACAAATAACACAACAATAAACAAAGTGAATAAGCATAATCCAACATATTCGCCCCTACGCAGGGATGATTGATGGTTAAACAACCACATATGACACCAAGATTTAAATCGTAAAACCCCCAATTCCCACCTCCCTTCATCCCTGCATCGTGAGCTCAAAACTGCCCACCACCCCAACTGGCAGAGTGACTGTCGCCCCATGTTTAATAGTTGAATACATGGGTGGGCTACATCGCCACCTATGTGCTTAAATGGCTGGATGACCTTCCATTAAAATCTTCATCTCATAGAGTGCCTTAAATATCCAGTGTCAGCCTCCCAAAAGGACAACACCCCAGGTTGAGCCAGGTCTATTCTTTATTCCTTTCAATCACTCAGTCAACACCAGTTCCACGCTGGTTTCATCTCAAGCATGGTATGCAGGCCATTATGAACCTCCCCAACCATACTACATTAGGCCACCTCTTCTCCCGGATTATGCTCACATGTCGGAATCCGATGCATGATGGCGTCGCCGATCCGGAGAGGCCCAATGGTCCGCATTTTGATCGGAATCTTGACGCCCAGTCTTTGCTCCTTTCCGCCGCACCACATGCCTTCAATCCAGCTCCACGCCTCCTCAGGGGAGTCGAAGAGTCATGTCATGCTTTCCGAAATAACACAAGGCTTAGCCGGGTAGAGCATCATGTATTTAATCTCCTTTTCTCGCAATGCTCGTTTGACTCCTTCAAAACTGCGTCTCTGTCTCTGCACCTGTATGGTGAAGTCCGGAAAGAATCATATGGTCGCGTTATCAACAAGTAGGTCTCCATGCACTCGAGCTGCTTGAAGGATTGCATCTCGGTCCATGTAGTTGAAAAGTCGCGCAATAAAAGTGCGTGGGGGTACGCCCGGTTTCGGTCTGGGGACCAATGCTTGGTGGGCCCTCTCACTCGAGAAGAACCTGGACAAGCACTTGGGGCAAAGGGTATTGAGAATCAGGTCTTCCAAAAAAAGATCAACATTGGGCCCCTCCGCTCCTCTGGAACCCCCATCACTCGAATATTGTTTCTCCTGGATTGTCTTTCCTGGTCCTCCAGCTTAGCCTCAATGATGGCATTTTGTTTAGTCGGGGCTTGGACTTGTTCCTCAAGTCTCTTCATCGTGGACTGCAGTCCGCCAATCTGGGATTCAGCTGTCTTCCCCTTTTCAGAGATATTGCTAAAGCCTGCCCGCAGCAGGCTGACATCTGTAGTGACAGCATCTAATTTTGGCTCTATCGTCTTCCGGAGCTCTCGGATTGCGGCCATTATTTCCCTAAGTGAGGGAACCTCTGTAGATTGATCTGGCTGGCCAGTTGGAGTGTCACACCCTGTGGGGTTCCACCCTTGGGAGGCATTACTACAGTGTATTTGTCAATGTTATTTAACTGCATGGGTTTAGGCCCACGACTCCGGACCATGTCCCTTTCTGCCTCTCCAGTAGTTTCTGTCTGCTGTGCAGTGCCCCATGACAGGCATTTGTAAAACTATCAACCTTCCTATGGGCAGCAGTGGCGAGGAACACTGAATGAACTGCCACCTATATTTGAGCCCACAATAACAGTCTTAAGCCAGCGGGCAAGGCGAACCTGCAGAGCGCCCCAGGTCCCTTCTGCACCAGCCAGAGCATGCTTCAATCTTCATCCCTGCACCTTCCAGTCAGTGCCTGTACAGTCTTGCAGTGACCCTCAGTAGGCAGGGGGGCCCAGGGCCCATTGCTCGCGCACCTCTAAAAGGGGGACTGGGTCAAGCCTCATTTGTCGACGGCTGACGGAGCTCCGCATTCCTGCCGTGTTGGCCCAGGGGTTTTAAATCACCAGGCACTCAAGGGGGCCTTCACAGCCATAGAGCAGTGAAGTCCTCATTTCAATGGCCCCCGGTCACAGCACAGGGCCTCGCCACATCTCCTCTCTCGAGAGGGCAGCAGGCATCCTCCCACTCGACCCAAGGCTCCGGGCCAGGCCACCACTGAAGTCCATCCTACCTCCGGGCTCCGCACCCGGTCCAGAACTCAGCTGCGGCCCATCTCACTCGCCGCTTCCACCAGACGGCTTCCTTGCAGCAGCTCGTCTGGCACTGGGAACAAGTTCTCACTAAGGACTGCGGCAGGGAGGCTCACTCCATCACCGAGGGGCGCTGTGTGGCAGTTGCATTCACCAACTCCATCAGTCTACTCAGCTTGTCGCGGCCTGGCTGGCCTGCTCCTCACTGCCACGAGGCCTCCAGATCTCCGCTACTGCCAGATGTTCAGGTCTCCTTCCTGCACCAAAATCTGCAGCAAATCATGCCCTGGGCTCAATGCAGACCCGGTACGGCTGTTTACCTCTCTACTGTCCGGATTATGGTGGATGGAGAAGGAATTAAGCGCTGGCAGCTACGGAGCTGTCTTAATGTGCACCCATCGTGGTTGGCGGTTAGCCACGCCCCCCCCCCACTACTGGCAATCATCAACCAAACCTCTATCATATCTTGGAAATTTTGAGAAAGGAGCAATGTTTCCAAGAAATGAGAATTACACAATATTTTACAGGTAGTCTGAACCCCCAAGTTCAACAAAAAAGTAAAGAAATGTCAGAAAGGCTATTGGCAAAAAGATTTTTCCTTGATGGGTGCATCAGGTTACATGGACAACATTTCCTGCACCCTCTAATATTATTTGCTTTTTTTAACACCACTCTAATTAAATTGGCATTTTTTTAATGACTTTTTAAGAAATTATCATTTGTTTTTGGTTCCTACCGGAAGATTTCTTCTGTCTTGAACTCAAGGTGACTTTTTCAAACCACCTGTCACCAAGAGTCTTCTGAACTCCACTAACACGAACAGCGTATGCAACAGGCAAAAGAAAGCACAAAGCCCAAAAAATGACTGTTTTTGAAAATTGCATCCTCAACTCAAAAAAGAAACAGTGTACAGCGTTTAAAAAAAGGTTAAGCCAAACTCCTGTTCCGATATCCCTCTGAAAAAAATGAAGTTTGCTTCTACTTTATTCGTTGCTGAAGTTCCCCAAAAAATAAAACTTTATAAAAAAGAAAATTAGTGTAAAAAACCAACATGTGTGCTACAGTGCCCAAAAAACAAAAATGCCCCTTTCCATAAAATAGAATTCTATGTAAAAAACTCAGTATAAAAAACTCCAATTGAAATCCATCCACGATTTTCCATCTGTGTCCTACATCAACGAGATGTCTCTCCCCCTTCAAATTCCAAAGTGGTTTAAAACACGTCACAAAAATTGTAAAATGTTTTTAAGACAAATAGGTTTAAAAAAGTATTCACTATTTCTTTATTAACTTTTTTAAACTTATATTGAAAAAAAACAACTGTCCCAACGTGGGAATAAGAATGCAACCTGCACGGGAATGAAAAAGTGGTAAAAACAGCAAAAATACACAATACTGTACTAACTAGCATCTAACTACCCCCCCCACTGTCCTTCCAGTAAAGTTAGCCACCTATATACATTTAAATGTAAATAAAATTGTCCTTACCTGACTGCAGCTCTTCCTTGCTCCGTATCTTGAATGTGACGCTCCACCGACTGTAGAAACAGACGCACAACCGCGAACATCATGGTTGAAAGTAAAAACTAAAAAAGGACAATTTCTTCCATTAAAGTCAATGGGAAAGCATGGGAAATACTTACATAAATTATTGAAAAAATGTTATGGAGTATTTTCACAGATTTTGAAAAATATTTTAATAAATATTTTCATTCAAAACATGGTGTTTTTTTGTCTTTGTAAATTAAATTATTAAAAATGTTGATTTAAAATTGTAGGAGTGGTAAGTATACATTATACCATTTAATTAGTTGTAAATTACGTTGTTTTATTATTCTATACATTTATTCTCAGATAATAAAATTAATACCAGAATATTAATACCCTTTCCCACCCAATACCCCCATATCCTTTGTATCCTATGCCTAAAGGTTGGTGTTACAATGCAATATACATATTTTAATAATTAATATATTAAAATCAATTTTCAAGTATTGCAGTTAATACTTGAGTATTAATACACTTTCTCGTCCAATACCCATATTTTAATCATTAATATTATCATATATAAATATATTAAAATTACTTCTCAGGTATTAAAATAATAGCTGAGTATTAATACACTTCCCCACCCAATACCTCTATATCCTTTGCATCTTGTGTCTAAAAGATGGTGTTACAATGCATTATCCATATTTTAATAATTAATATTAATATACTAAATGTATTCAAATACATTCCCAAGTATTACAATTAATACCTGAGTATAAATACACTTCCCCGTCCAATACCCCCAAATCCCTTGCATCCTGTGCCTAAAATTTGGTGTTACAATTAAATATCCATATTTTAATAATTAGTATTATTATGTATAAATATATCAAAATTAATTCTCAGGTATTAAAATAATAGCTGAGAAGTAATACACTTCCCCACTGAGTACCCCTCTATCCTTGCATCCTGTGCCCAAAAGTTGGTGTTACAATGCAATATCCATATTTTAATACTTAATATAAATATATTAAAATCAATTCTCAAGTATTGCAATTAATACCTGCGTATTAATACACTTCCCCATCCAATACCCCTATATCCCTTGCATCCATTGCCTAAAATTTTGTGTTACAATTAAATAGCCATATTTTAATAATTAATATGAATATATATAAATATATTAAAATGTATCCTCGGTATTAATTAATACCTGAATATTAATCCACTTCCCCACCCAATAGCCTTATATCCCTTGCATCCTGTGCCTAAAGGTTATTGTTACAATTAAATTACCATATTTTAAAATAATATAATAGCATATTACAGTATATAAAAAGTAATACTTAGGTATGAAAATAAATACCGGAGTATTAATACACTTTCCTGCCCATTACCTTAATATCCATTGCATCACATGCCTAAATATTAGCATTACAATTATATAACCATATTAGAATAATTTATAATACTATTTTACAATATACAAATATCAGTACACAAGTATTATACTCAAAACGTATGCCTACACCACCTGATACACTACCAATATACTTACCCATATTCTTGCACATATAATGCATGGTAATGGCATGCGTGGTAATGACATTTGTTGTTGAGGCATATGCGTAGTAATGGCATGCGTGGTAAAGTCGCATGCATGGTAATGACTTTGGGGCTTATTACGATGTTGGGCGGACGCCGTCGCGGATACAGGTTCGACCGACCTCCGGTCGGCGGTCCCAACCGCCAAATTATGATGCAACCTCACATTTCCCTATGGGAGCATGTGCGATGGCTGTAAACTGGCCATAGCACAAGCTCCCATAGGGAAATAGGACGCTGTGTTCATCCTTGCACCGCACGCTGCAGGGATCAACAAGGGGGCACCTATGCCCCCTTGGCCCCCAACCGGAGGCTGCAAACAGAAGGAGGCCCTGCTAAGGGCCCCCAAACTCGCTTTCCAACAGGCTTTCCATGTCGGAAAGCCCTGCATGGAAAACCTGCTGGAAACCGAGCATCGTAATCCGGATGGCGTAAAACACCGCTCATATGGATTACGGGCCAGTCTTTGACTGGCCGATGGGCTCCTTGAGCCTGTCAGAATCCAGCCGGAATGACCCGCCGGTTTCACTTCCGACCGCCTAAATTGTAATTAAGCTGTTGGTAGAGAAACCGACGATCTCGGTCGTAATCAGCCCCTTAGTGGTAAAGGCATTTCGTGGTCTAGACTTTGTGGCAAAGGATGTTTCCCTTTATGTGGAGACAGGCCACAGCCTATTCAAGTGTAAGTGGGGTTGGGTTCAGCTCCCCTCTCCCATCCTCCCAGTGATGGCCCATCCAGTCACACCTAAGCTCCCCATTGTGTGTGGCTGTCTAGGAGGAATACACAAAGCCCAACTGTCAACTACACCCAGTCATGTGACCCAGAGAGAACATACAGGCACCAAATGGCTAAGGTGGTCGGGCCACCCTGGGACCACAGCAACTGCCAGGGATCACAGATCCCTTGCAGTGGTGCGGCAGTCTTGAGGCTGCAATATGCAGCGGCCCCGCCAAGCATATTACAAGTTTTCTCACCGCCACACTTTTCATGGCGGTGCGACCGCCTTGAAAAGTCTGGTGGTGAGGAAACAAAGGGGACACTACAGGGCCTCCTGGTGCCTCACACCATGTGGATGCACACTGTGTGCATGCACTTCAGTACCTGCACGGCATGGGCTGCAGCAGTCCATGCCGTGCAGTTACTGCTTTGACGTTGCCATTGCAGCACCTAGTTTATAGGCACTGCCCTGGGAACGCCAAAGAACCGTCCGCCAGACAGGAGAAAACTCCTGATCCGGCGGGCAGTATGTACATGGGTTTGGTGGTGCGGGAGCGGGGCAGTCCTGCTCCGCTCCCGCACCGCCAAACTCATAAGGCCATAAAGCAAGAAAATGCTAACTTTCTAAAAGTGGCATTTTCAAAATTGTTATTTAAAATCCGACTCCATCATAAGTTAGGATTTTTCAATACACCAAACATGAATTGGTTACCTGTTCCCGTTTGAAAATTACACTTATAAAATGTGATAAGGTAACTCCAATGTTATTCTATTGGAGAGGTAGGACAAGCAGTAGTGAAAAACGAATTCAAGAGTTTTTCGCCCCAGGGAATGTAAAACTCATGCCCATCTTTTTGAAAAACACTGCACCCTGTCCTCTAGGCTGTCCAGGGCCTGCCCAAGGGGTGACTTACATGAATTTAAAGAGAAGGTTTGGACCTGGCAAAAGGTTTATCTTGGCAGCTTAAAGCTGCACACACAGGCAACAATGACAGGCCTGAGACATGTTTAAATTAAAGTGCTATTTAAGTGGGCTGCACAATCAGTGCTGCAGGCCCACTAGTAGCATTTAATTTACAGGCCCTGGGCACAAGTAGTGCCACTGTACTTGAGACTTACAAGAAAATTAAATATGCCAATTGGGTATAAGCCAATTCCACCGTTTTTTAGTGAGAGAGCACAAGCACTTTAGCACTGTTTAGCAGTGGTAAAGTGTGCAGAGTCCTAAGGCCAACAAAAGTAAAGTCAGCAAAACAAGAGGTCTGAAGCAAAATATTAGGGGGAAAGTCACGGCAAGGATGCCAGATCGCACGTACTAATTACAAACACATTTCAAAATGCAATATAAACAGAGGTAAAATCCACCTTTCAAAATTGAATCCAAATATGTTGCAAATTGGTTCAGGTACATAAAAAAACATAATTCAGCGAATTATCACAATAAACCATAGGAGTTCTGCCTGGTTACTATCACCAATTACAAGTACAAGTTCATAAAAAAGTTATAAAACCAGAGCTTTTAGTAACAATTCTAGATCTTTTACTTTTCAAATAACTAAGTTAAAACAAAGCTATAAAATACGGTTATATGAAGACCTAATCAAAACTTACTGCTAATTGGGGTTCTCGTGTGAGAACACTCGTGTCAGGAATGCGCATACAAATGCATAGGAACATAATCAGTGGGTTGAGGTACCCAACTATTTGTCAAGCGGCAGACCCTCTGCGCCCTCGTGAAATTGTCACGTTCTGCGTAGGCACTGCATTCAGCATGCGTACCATGTTCATTTTTAATTGGCACCATACCAAGGAGCACAAAACTCATTTTTGCACCGCAACCTTAAGCAATTTGTAAATTCGCTTCACCTCTCTAATTGCTTTGCTGCCTTGGAAGTGGCAAATAAGGTAGGGTAAAATTATCTCCACGACTAATGCACAGATCATTAAAAACACCTGGCAACAAGGTATTGCTTCGTGTGTCGGCCTATCCACTGAATTATATTGCTTCGTGTGTCGGCTTATCCACTGAATTACTTCTTCACTGCAGTCCTTCAAAATAGTATTAGCATGTTATCATACAGAGTTCTTTCGTAAAATCTAGGGGTTGAATAGTTTCTTCATTTTCCCTATAAATTAGTTACAGTCACTCACACAAAGGGCCACCGTTTTTCATTATTTTTTAAAGGTTTTACATTTCAGGTCTTGTTTTCAATGGTTTCTTGTTTTACAATAGTTGTGTTGGAAGCAGACAAATTACCCCAGGAAAAGTAGGTCCTGCGGGGTTGAACACCGTTGGTGCCTTTAGAATTTGCCTTCGTAGTTATTATAAATATGTTTCTGTCCTACATTTTTTTATCTTGCTCTGCAGCACCAGACCTTGAAATGCATAAAATGTGAACTTCAACCTCTGGCGCAGTGGAGCCTCGCGAGGCATTTGGGCCAGATGTACTTACGATCTTTCTGGGCCCAGAAAGCAGTCGCAATTTGCAATTCTACTTTTTGTGACCAGAAACCTATTCTGTGAAGCCACAAATAATAAGTTGGTTTACAAAATAAGGTTGCATTCTCCCTACCTAATTAGTATTCATAAATTCGGAGGCAAATCTCCCTCCAATTGGTCACAATCACAGAGATGGTAGCCTGTAAGGGAAAGCAGAACACAATTTCTGAGACAGTTTTTAAAATAAAAACTAAGGGGCATATTATCAAGCGGCAGCGATAATTATCGCTGGCCGCTCTTAGCGATTTTATTTTTATCGCCGGCTATCGCTGGCAATTATCGCCATGCTATCGCTGTATTAACAACGCATAGCGCAATGGCGATAATTTCCCAGCGATAGCGGTGTTTTCCATGGAACATCGCTGGTTTTCCAGCGATGTTCCATGGAAAACGGCGATAACCTTGCTGATACGACCCTGTGGTCGTATCAGCATAATCCACCCCCATTATTAGGTATAGGTAAGTCTGCATTTTTACAGACGTTAGTTTTAGCGAAAACCGCGGTTTTCGCCAAAACTAACGTCTGCAAAATGCGTTGGACTCCTTGTTAATAACGCGATGTACATTTTGCGATATTTAGCAAGGTAGTCCGTCAGGGGTACGCCCAGTGACGCCCACTTTGCATCTCATTAGAGATGCGAAGTTAGGCGTTAAGTCAAGGAAACACGCGCTAGCGTGTCCTTGATGATATTGCGATAAAATTATTGCCGCTTTTCGCCCGAAAACGGACGCTAAAGCGGCGATAATTTTATCGCGGCCCCTTGATAATATGCCCCTAACTTTTTCTTTTAAGCTGCCCAATTTTCTTAAAGGAAATGCGGAACACCCAAAGTAACCCCCATGGAACGCCTTTTCTCGCAAAGTGCTGCGTGAAAAGGGGCCGAATTTACAAGGACACGAAAAGCCACGCAGGGTGGTTTTACGTGTCCTTGTAAATATACACACTGCGCCCCCAGTGCTTCACAAAAAGTGACGTATCGACGGCACATGGGGCTTGTAAATAAGCCCCTTAGTTCAGTTCACCCTTTGACTGAAGTTTGGTTGAAAAAAAAAAAGAATTGGAATAGGGCATGTTTTGAATGTGGCGGTTATGGGGAGATGGTCGCAGAACAGATGACTCTCTTACTGAAGCTATGCAAATGGAAGGAGTTTCCTCTTTCATGGTTTGAGGTAAGAGAGAATGCGTTAGGCTTCAGCAGCGGCCTGAAAGAGCATGGATACGCAAATTATTTAATCAGACCCTGAATTGTAAAGGTAGGGTTGCAAAGAAGTTTTCCCAATGCACTTTTCTAGTTCAGTGATAATTCTGCCTTCTGAATTTTGTAAAAAATATTGACTGTGTCTCCTTCCATTCCCCTTAGAGGAAAAGCTCACAGCAGTCTAGCCATTTGAATATGAGAGCTTGCAAGGAAGTGTTACAGATTGTCTCAAAATTAGGAGTGTTTATATTTGTACAAACAATTCATGAGGCTACATAAAATGGGTGCCATTGATTTAGATATATATTTACATTGTTCCATGTAAAATGTTTCCATGTCCCTTGGAGTGTAGCTGCATCACAAAAACAGATGGATAAATAAACAGACTCATCAAAAAAGGACATCATTTTTGTCATTGTTCCTCCATTTCTTTCTGTCTGGTTTTGCTGGTTTCGGGACATTGCTCTATACCACTCTTAAACAGTAGTATAATGTCTGTGCTTTCCCCTTAAAAACATTTAGCATTGGGTTATCTAATTGGCTTATTTAACTTTCCTGTATGGGAAGTGTAAACAACACAACTAATGCACCAATGGCATAGCAGTTTTATGTTATGTGGGCTGCATTCTACATTTATAACCCCCACATACATGACAGAAATATGGCATGGCTGGGCTGCACTTTAAAAGCACTGCAAAGACACATCAAAGGAAAAAGTGATTTTGCCATGTAGCAAGAACTATTTTTATAAATAAATGTCACCCTTGAAGTGTGCCTTGGAAGCCAACAGGGCAAAGTGGTACCCTACATGTGGAAGAAAGTGTGCCTCACAGTTGCTTAGTATCCAAAAGCTCTTTTCACTTTCTAGGCTAAGCTAGATTCTTCATGATTAGGCCTAAGTATAATTAAAGCTATTTACTTGTATCATAGCTTGGGAAAATTCTGGCAATATTATTGAAAATTATTTTACACTCAGTTTGAAAAATCTAACTTCATGGTGAAAGTAGATTTTTATAGCTTTGGTTGAAAAGTAACTTTAAAAAAATGTACTTTGTGCTACATGAGCCAAACTGGCTTAGAACCAGCTTTGCTAGTCATCTCACCTCCAAATGCCAAATAAACATTCCTAGCTGGAGTTATTGCCCCACGTCTCCAGAAGACTATTCTAGGCCTCTGGGTCTTTGAAAGTAGGGTTATTATTGATAACTGGTAATTTCATGGGTATTGGCTTTTTAGGACGGGGACATTAACAGTCGGCAGAGCAAAGGATAGCATGCACATTTCCTCTTTTGACTTGGCTATGCCAATTGGGTCTGACAGGATCTGCTCCCATTCATTCACAAAGCCCTCTTATGCTTTTTGGCATCAGCCCCAGCATGGGCAAACAGCTCTTGATCTTGACAGAGGGATGAAACCTCATCCAATGCTTCATTTGAGCCGGTGTTTAACAGTGGGGGCCACTGGCACTTATTTTTGCGGACCAGCACTTATTTGTCTGCATCAGATACCTGCAAGAGAGGGGAAAACACACAAATCCGAAAGACGGCAGAAGGGAAAGATAGAAAAATAGTCACAAAGAGAGAAAGAAGGAACCTGCAAGAGTGAAGTAAATGGGCATGAAGTGTCTGGCAGTGGATGAAAGAGGCATTAGGTGGATTATAGATTACTAGCCTTAGTTTTCAGTGTGCCGTTATTTAATTGAACCGGCCGTAGGCTTCTAAGCAGAGCTTCTGGTGCTGGAACTCTTTCGTTTAACAATTAAGCACTGGCCTAAAATAAACAAGTATTGCTATGCTGTGCAACATCCCCAATGCTATGCAGTTTGGCTAATTTAAAAGGAAAAAAAGCCTACTGTGTCATTTTGTAAGTATGCACAATTCACATTTGTCCATTTTATTTATTTATTTTTAGAGTTTTATATAGTGCGAACAAGACCCAAGTGGGTAACAGAGTGCCTTACAGGAATAAATGCAAGTAATTAAAAATTAAATTAAAAATACAAGTGGTAAGAGGTATAAATGTGCAAGGTAAAAGTCATGAGTACAGTAGTTACATAAACAAAAAAACTGATATAGAACAAAGTTCGTAAGTGTGTCCGGGTAATGTGTAGAGGGTTGGGAAGTGGCAGAGAGCAACATAGCACTTAGTGGAATGGGTGAAGCCTCATTAGCATGGAACATTGGGTAACCGAGCAAGGTCAGGGCTCAGAGTGAGAGGAATCTCTTGGATAGTAGAATTTCAACTTCCTTCCCGAAAGTGTATGTGGACGGGTTACGTCTAGTCGCCTGAGAGAGAGAGTTCCAGATTTTTGGAGGCATTCCAGAGAAGGATCACTTGTAGGTTTTCTGTTTGTTAAATGTTTGTGGCTTAAGAAGTAGGGAGTTGGTGCTTCTAGAGGTTCTTGTCCAACAGATAGGGTCAATTTCTGGGTCAAGTAGGAAGGGGTGTTGTGGTGTAGCACTTTGGGGGTCATGCAGGCAATTTTAAGCTGAATCCTAGCCTCAGAGGGTAGCCATATCAGAGGACGGAAGTCAGGGGTGATACGATCCCTTTTTTTTAGAGCCTGTGATAAGCCTTGCTGCAGAGTTCAAGGTAGCCTTCAATGGAGCAAGATTTATTTTCAGAAGGCCCACGAGGGTAGCGCTACCAAAGTCTTATTTTGATATCACTAGTGATTCAACCTCTGTTTTGAGATCTGCTGTGGGAAGGAAAGGTTTAAGTTTCCTTAGTGCATGTAGTTGATAATTAGCTCCTCTGGTGGGGGAGCTGATGTGATTTTGCATGGATAGTGTTTTGCCCAGGGTTATTCCAAGGGATTTTACTGAGTCAATGGTGTGTGGGGTACAATTTAGGGTAGTAAGATGTGGGAGCCACTCCAGGAGGGATACTGGGTAGCGAGATCAGTAGAAATTCAGTTTTTGTGGCATTGAGTTTGAAATGGTTGCGGTTCAACCATTGTTGCATTTTTGCCAGGGTATTCTTAAGGGTGCTGATGTCATCTGGAGAAGTTTTTTCATATAAAGTTGAATATCGTCCGCGTACATGTGGAAAGAGGTGTGGTAGAGTTTATGTATTTCAGTAAGGGGCTCCATGTACAGGTTAAGCAGTGTCACTGACATAGTGGAGCCTTGGGGAATGCAGATAGTCACTGGAGATTGATCGGAAAGAGTGTGATTGATTAAGCCCCACTGGGATCTCTTGTGAGGGAATGAGGAGAACTATTTTAGCACAGTACCAGTGAGACCCATCCTGTGTTCTAAAAGATTCAAAAGGATCTTGTGACTGACTGTGTCAAACTCAGCTGACAGGTCCAGTAAGATGAGTAAGCAAGCTTCATACTGGTCGAGTGAGTGTAGAGCATCGTCACCGATAGGGATCAAGGATGTTTCAATGCTATGGCCCAGTCTGAAATCTGATTGGCATTGATCGAGGAGTTGGAAATGTTCGAAGTGACTTCTAAGCTGTAGTTGCACACATTTTTCCAATAGTTTGGCTAGTGTGGGGATGTTAGAGATAAGGTGGTAGTTGCTGGGGTCGGCCAAGTCTGAGCTGTTTTCTTTTAGGATTGGGGTAACTTGGTTACTTTTGAGACAGTCCAGTATAGAGCCTTTGGTGAGTGAAGCATTGATAATCCTAGCCCACAAAGAAAGTAGGACGTAAATGAAGAGTTTGGAGGGGAGGGGGTCGTTGAAGCGGTTTGAGTATTTCCGAGAGGATAGAAGTTTAGAGATGTCATGTTCATTGAAGGTTTGGAAACATGACTAGGAGGCATTGTTTTTGGGTGAGTGAGAAGGGTGTCTGGTGGAAACGCCCATGTCAAACGGGATGGGATGTCGGGGGTGGGGGGTTCGTGCGGTAAGAGCTTCAAAGTGTTCTGAATATCAATGGTGATTAGCTTCATTTTCTCAGTAAAGAAAGAGGCAACATTTTCACAACTAGGAGGGAATTTACATTTAGGGGATGGAGCATTATGATTCTGGCTCATTTGGTTTTAAACAATTTTGAATTGTTTTTTTGGTCGCTTGGTTGTTGTGTTGAGTTGGTTTTGGAAGAATGTTGCTTTGGAGAGTCTGATGTGCCTATTGTAGGTGTTCCGACTTTATCGTCGTAGTTTGAGGTTTGATAAAGAAGGGGTGTGTGGTCATGATCTTTCAGAAAGCCTGAGGCAACATCGTTCCTCATTAAGGTTATGGTTGAACCAAGGGTTGGATTTTTGAACTGGGTCTCTCTTTAGTTGTTTGGGGTCAATGATGTCCATGACTTTGACCATGCAGTTAAAGTAGTGATCAGAGAGACCCTGAGAGTCAACCATGGTGAGGGGAGGGAGAAAGTTGCAGTTACCAATAGTCGACATCGAGAGTAGTTTGATGCTACGGGTGTCTCTAATCCAGTGTTTGGTTTCCTGGGTTGGCCTTTAGAGAAAGATGCCTTTATAGTTCTCAGGAAGGTGATACAGTGGTGGTCAGTTCAGTCGCAAGGTAGGATAGATTCAATTTGTGTGGTGTTCTCTTTCGCAACGGTTAAATCTAAGGTGGCCACCTTGAATTGTGTTGGGCTGTTGCAGGCTTGGATGAGGTTGAGGTTATGGAGGAAGTATTTAAAACTATTGGCAAGAGGGTCATTAGCATTGTTTGAGTTGATATTGAAATCACCATGAAAAAGCTGGGCATTACGCTCATTGATGTTGGAGGAGATAATGTCCATGATCTGCTCAAAAAAAGTGTGGTTATTGCCCGGTTGGTGGTAGAACGAGTGAAGGGAGAATGTTGAGTTGTCATCGGTTGTAATATTGATCCTAAGTTATTCGCAGGAGGGGAGTGAGAGAGAAAGTGATTGTTTCAAAAGCAAGTGTGGACCTGTATATGCAGGCTATGCCAAGCCCCGGAGCAGCCTGCATGGTCTAGTCTGATGATGTTGTAGAGGGACTAGTAAGTCAAGGATAGAGGAGAAGTATCGTTCAGCCAAGTTTCAGTACTTATAAGAATATCAAGGTTATTAATATAAGATTGACCAGTAAAAGAAAAAAAACATGCAAAAGCATGTTTTTGGAAAGCAGGTGGGGTAGGCAAGTGGGAGGGGCTGGGAAAACAATGTGGGGGCAAAGCAGGTGGGGAAACAACAGGGGGGCATGAAAGCAACATGGTGGTCTGTGGAGGCTGAAGGAACACAAGGGTCCAGAAGCTACATGGAGGACGCGAGTGGGGTGAAGCAACTAGGAGGGCACTGAGGGAGCAAACAGGCACGAGGGAGAGTAACATGGAGTACTGAGGACAGGAAGAAGAACAAATGGCCATAAAAGAGAGAACATTTGGAGCTGGGAGAGGTAGAAGCACATGAGCAAGAAAGTAACATGGATAGGGAGCACACAAGGGCAAGCACATCATGGAAGGGGTCGGGGAAAAGCACATGGGCAAGAGCGAGCTGAATAGTGAGGGGAAGAGAAGCACCCTAAGGAGACAGCTGGAAAACACATGCACTGTTGTAGACTGCGTAAACCAAAAGAAAAATATAGCACCGGAAAAAGAGAGCAGTGGAAGGACATAGTAATGCGTTCATGATACATGACGGACAGACACAATAAAAGGAAGAAAAGCCCACACATGGTAATCAGTAAGAAGCAAGCAAATGAGACTGACAAAGATGTCAACTAATGATAAGCAATGGCCAGGCTCTATGTCCACTGTAAGCTAACAATACCTCTTGCAACAGACAGCTCATGTGCTTTCTAGTAGGCAAGTCTTAAAAAGGAGCAGTGTAGAAAGATTCAGAGTCCCTTCTGATGGCAGAAGGGATAAGACGTTTGAGTTTAGGGCTTATGGAAATTTTTACTGCAAAGCAAAGAGGCCATGCTTCAAAAGAGGTGAACATAGGGGAGAAAGTAGACAGGAAAAAGTAGGAACAATGATCTATTCACTGTCTAGAGCACAGCATAAGACTTTCACCTCACAACCATCTCCTCCTCAAAACACTCCTGGGTCTGGGAACACAACACCTGAAGAAACAGATTTTTGTCCTACTCATAGCTTTTTACTGTGCTAAAATGGGTTCACTAGGACCTTGAGATATAGGTATGTAGCCTTAGAGAGCATTGATCTCCTAGACGCTCCAGCCTTGCCCCGCTGGAAAAGTTTGAGAACAAAAAAGTGACTATGGGACTTATTTAGGGGCATATTAGCAAGGGCATTTACGCCGCTTTAGCGGCACTTTCTGCCGCTAAAGCGGCGATATTATTATCGCCCAATTAACAAGCTGTCGCTAACAGCAGTTAGCGACAGCTTACTGGCAATAGCGCCCGTTTCCCTCCCGCTTTGCATGTCAGCGATAATCATCGCTAATGACATGCAAAGTGGGCGTACCTCACCTAATCCAGAATGAAATCCCTCGCCAACACAACATCGCCCTATTAACAACGCGGGTCAAGCGACAACAAAAGCTGCGCTGCCCGCGATTATCACCGGAAATTAACACCTGCTCCAGACCTGACTTAGCTATGTTGACAATGGGAGGTGGATTGACATGTTAAATCCACACTCCCCTATCAGCTAGGATTTCCGTAGCGCCCTGCCATTATCGCAGCTTTTCCTGCTTAGATGCTGAATATCGCCGTCTATCGCTGGAATGTACATCGCCATTGTGCAAAGCGTTGCTAATACGCCGCTAAAACGGCGATGTACTCCAGCGATAGGTGGCGATAATGCAAATCGCGCTAAGCGCGATTTGCGATAATCATCGCAGGTCCTTGCTAATATGCCCCTTAGTGTTTGTGGGTGGGATACTCTATGAAAATACGGCAGATATCCTGTCCAACCTATTGTAGTGTCCTACCAGCCCAGGTACTAACCAATAACTATGACACACACGGAGAGTAATTTTACACATCTTATTCTGCTCTGTGGGAGTCCGACCTCAACACTCTAAGCCTGCCTTCAACTTATTCCTCCAACGCTTACTCATAGGCCTCCGGTGTACAGTGGGAACCAAAGGAATTCCAGCGTTCTTTATTTACAAGACGCTATATCGCCTGCTTTGTTAAATAAAAAGTTACAACTTTTCAAAATATGTAAATAAATTAATAAATACACGTATAAACACATGAATAATGACATAGATGATCATAGATATTTCTGCAATTATAATTCTTCAATTAATCGTCGTGGTGCTTGAATCACATTCCCTGATCGGTTCATTGCAAACTGGGAGCTGGCAGTTGAAGTGTCAGTGAACTGCACAGGTGAGGTGGAATCATCAGCAGACACAGAGGACCCCTTTACAATGTCAGGCGAAAGGCCATCTGAGAGCTCATCGATGGCGTTCCGCCTGACATATGAGGAATCAGTCCGACCGCCGTATTAGGGTACAGGTGGTCCGATCAATGCCTGAGGGCCAATCCACTCCGCCTCCAACAGGTTTAAGGAGCCCATCGGGATGGAGGGCAGATCATAATCCCCAAAATGACGGTGGTGCCATAGAAAGGCTGTTGGAAAATGACTTTGGGGGCCTCTAGCAGGGCCCCCATCCCCCATGGCCTCCGCTATGAGGCCTGGGGGGCACCTGTGGTGCCTCCCCCAAACATCCATGCATCGTGTGGCAGGCACTGCATGGTGCCCTTCACACGGTGCATGGATGTTTAAAAAGTACTGAGTACCCCTCTGTCCTTGCATCCTGTGCCCAAAAGTTGGTGTTACAATGCAATATCCATATTTTAATACTTAATATAAATATATTAAAATCAATTCTCAAGTATTGCAATTAATACCTGCGTATTAATGCACTTCCCCATCCAATACCCCTATATCCCTTGCATCCATTGCCTAAAATTTTGTGTTACAATTAAATAGCCATATTTTAATAATTAATATGAATATATATAAATATATTAAAATGTATCCTCTGTATTAATTAATACCTGAATATTAATCCACTTCCCCACCCAATAGCCTTATATCCCTTGCATCCTGTGCCTAAAAGTTATTGTTACAATTCAATTACCATATTTTAAAATAATATAATAGCATATTACAGTATATAAAAAGTAATACTTAGGTATGAAAATAAATACCTGAGTATTAATACACTTTCCTGCCCATTACCTTAATATCCATTGCATCACATGCCTAAATATTAGCATTACAATTATATAACCATATTAGAATAATTTATAATACTATTTTACAATATACAAATATCAGTACACAAGTATTATACTCAAAACGTATGCCTACACCACCTGATACACTACCAATATACTTACCCATATTCTTGCACATATAATGCATGGTAATGGTATGCGTGGTAATGACATTTGTTGTTGAGGCCTATGCGTAGTAATGGCATGCGTGGTAAAGTCGCATGCATGGTAATGACTTTGGGGCTTATTACGATGTTGGGCGGACGCCGTCTCGGATACAGGTTCGACTGACCTCCGATCGGCGGTCCCAACCGCCAAATTATGATGCGACCTCACATTTCCCTATGGGAGCATGTGCAATGGCTGTAAACTGGCCATAGCACAAGCTCCCATAGGGAAATAGGACGCTGTGTTCATCCTTGCACCGCACGCTGCAGGGATCAACAAGGGGGCACCTATGCCCCCTCGGCCCCCAACCGGAGGCTGCAAACAGAAGGGGGCCCTGCTAAGGGCCCCCAAACTCGCTTTCCAACAGGCTTTCCATGTCGGAAAGCCCTGCATGGAAAACCTGCTGGAAACCGAGCATCGTAATCCGGATGGCGTAAAACACCGCCCATATGGATTATGGGCCGGTCTTCGACTGGCCGATGGGCGCCTTGAGCCTGTCAGAATCCAGCCGGAATGGCCCACCGGTTTCACTTCCGACCGCCTAAATTGTAATTAAGCTGTTGGTAGAGAAACCGACGATCTCGGTCGTAATCGGCCCCTTAGTGGTAAAGGCATTTCGTGGTCTAGACTTCGTGGCAAAGGATGTTTCCCTTTATGTGGAGACAGGCCACAGCCTATTCAAGTGTAAGTGGGGTTGGGTTCAGCTCCCCTCTCCCATCCTCCCAGTGATGGCCCATCCAGTCACACCTAAGCTCCCCATTGTGTGTGGCTGTCTAGGAGGAATACACAAAGCCCAACTGTCAACTACACCCAGTCATTTGACCCAGAGAGAACATACAGACACCAAATGGCTAAGGTGGTCGGGCCACCCTGGGACCACAGCAACTGCCAGGGATCACAGATCCCTTGCAGTGGTGCGGCAGTCTTGAGGCTGCAATATGCAGCGGCCCCGCCAAGCATATTACAAGTTTTCTCACCGCCACACTTTTCATGGCGGTGCGACTGCCTTGAAAAGTCTGGTGGTGAGGAAACAAAGGGGACACTACAGGGCCTCCTGGTGCCTCACACCATGTGGATGCACACTGTGTGCATGCACTTCAGTACCTGCACGGCATGGGCTGCAACAGTCCATGCTGTGCAGTTACTGCTTTGACGTTGCCATTGGGCGCCTAGTTTATAGGCACTGCCCTGGGAACGCCAAAGAACCGTCCGCCAGACAGGAGAAAACTCCTGATCCGGCGGGCAGTATGTACATGGGTTTGGCGGTGCGGGAGCGGGGCAGTCCTGCTCCGCTCCCGCACCGCCAAACTCATAGGAAGGCCATAAAGCAAGAAAATGCTAACTTTCTAAAAGTGGCATTTTCAAAATTGTTATTTAAAATCCGACTCCATCATAAGTTAGGATTTTTCAATACACCAAACATGAACTGGTCACCTGTTCCCGTTTGAAAATTACACTTATAAAATGTGATAAGGTAACTCCAATGTTATTCTATTGGAGAGGTAGGCCATGCAGTAGTGAAAAACGAATTTAAGAGTTTTTCGCCCCAGGGAATGTAAAACTCATGCCCATCTTTTTGAAAAACACTACACCCTGTCCTCTAGGCTGTCCAGGGCCTGCCCAAGGGGTGACTTACATGAATTTAAAGAGAAGGTTTGGGCCTGGCAAAAGGTTTATCTTGGCAGCTTAAAGCTGCACACACAGGCAACAATGACAGGCCTGAGACATGTTTAAATTAAAGTGCTATTTAAGTGGGCTGCACAATCAGTGCTGCAAGCCCACTAGTAGCATTTAATTTACAGGCCCTGGGCACAAGTAGTGCCACTTTACTTGAGACTTACAAGAAAATTAAATATGCCAATTGGGTATAAGCCAATTCCACCGTTTTTTAGTGAGAGAGCACAAGCACTTTAGCACTGTTTAGCAGTGGTAAAGTGTGCAGAGTCCTAAGGCCAACAAAAGCAAAGTCAGCAAAACAAGAGGTCTGAAGCAAAATATTAGGGGGAAAGTCATTGCAAGGATGCCAGATCGCACGTACTAATTACAAACACATTTCAAAATGCAATATAAACAGAGGTAAAATCCACATAAAAACAAACACCTTTCAAAATTGAATCCAAATATGTTGCAAATTGGTTCAGGTACATAAAAAAACATAATTCAGCGAATTATCACAATAAACCATAGGAGTTCTGCCTGGTTTCTATCACCAATTACAAGTACAAGTTCATAAAAAAGTTATAAAACCAGAGCTTTTAGTAATAATTCTAGATCTTTTACTTTTCAAATAACTAAGTTAAAACAAAGCTATAAACTACGGTTATATGAAGACCTAATCAAAACTTCCTGCTAATTGGGGTTCTCGTGTGAGAACACTCGTGTCAGGAATGCGCATACAAATGCATAGGAACATAATCAGTGGGTTGAGGTACCCAACTATCTGTCAAGCGGCAGACCCTCTCCGCCCTCGTGAAATTGTCACGTTCTGCGTAGGCACTGCATTCAGCATGCGTACCATGTTCATTTTTAATTGGCACCATACCAAGGAGCACAAAACTCATTTTTGCACCGCAACCTTAAGCAATTTGTAAATTCGCTTCACCTCTCTAATTGCTTTGCTGCCTTGGAAGTGGCAAATAAGGTAGGGTAAAATTATCTCCACGACTAATGCACAGATCATTAAAAACACCTGGCAACAAGGTATTGCTTTGTGTGTCGGCCTATCCACTGAATTATATTGCTTCGTGTGTCAGCTTATCCACTGAATTACTTCTTCACTGCAGTCCTTCAAAATAGTATTAGCATGTTATCATACAGAGTTCTTTCGTAAAATCTAGGGGTTGAATAGTTTCTTAATTTTCCCTATAAATTAGTTACAGTCACTCACACAAAGGGCCACCGTTTTTCATTATTTTTTTAAAGGTTTTACATTTCAGGTCTTGTTTTCAATGGTTTCTTGTTTTACAATAGTTGTGTTGGAAGCAGACAAATTACCCCAGGAAAAGTAGGTCCTGCGGGGTTGAACACCGTTGGTGCCTTTAGAATTTGCCTTCGTAGTTATTATAAATATGTTTCTGTCCTACATTTTTTTATCTTGCTCTGCAGCACCAGACCTTGAAATGCATAAAATGTGAACTTCAACCTCTGGCGCAGTGGAGCCTCGCGAGGCATTTGGGCCAGATGTACTTACGATCTTTCTGGGCCCAAAAAGCAGTCGCAATTTGCAATTCTACTTTTTGTGACCAGAAACCTATTCTGTGAAGCCACAAATAATAAGTTGGTTTACAAAATAAGGTTGCATTCTCCCTACCTAATTAGTATTCATAAATTCGGAGGCAAATCTCCCTCCAATTGGTCACAATCACAGAGATGGTAGCCTGTAAGGGAAAGCAGAACACAATTTCTGAGACAGTTTTTAAAATAAAAACTAAGGGGCATATTATCAAGCGGCAGCGATAATTATCGCTGGCCGCTCTTAGCGATTTTATTTTTATTGCCGGCTATCGCTGGCAATTATTGCCATGCTATCGCTGTATTAACAACGCATAGCGCAATGGCGATAATTTCCCAGCGATAGCGGTGTTTCCATGGAACATCGCTGGTTTTCCAGCGATGTTCCATGGAAAGCAGCGATAACCTTGCTGATACGACCCTGTGGTCGCATCAGCATAATCCACCCCCATTATTAGGTATAGGTAAGTCTGCATTTTTGCAGACGTTAGTTTTTTGGCGAAAACCGCGGTTTTCGCCAAAAACTAACGTTTGCAAAAATGCGTGGGACTCCTTGTTAATATCGCGATGTACATTTCGCGATATTTAGCAAGGTAGTCCGTCAGGGGTACGCCCAGTGATGCCCACTTTGCATCTCATTAGAGATGCGAAGTTAGGCGTGGGGGAAACGGGCGCTAAGTCAAGGAAACACGCGCTAGCGTGTCCTTTATTATATTGCGATAAAATTATCGCCGCTTTTCGCCCGAAAACGGACGCTAAAGCGGCGATAATTTTATCGCGGCCCCTTGATAATATGCCCCTAACTTTTTCTTTTAAGCTGCCCAATTTTCTTAAAGGAAATGCGGAACACCCAAAGTAACCCCCATGGAACGCCTTTTCTCGCAAAGTGCTGCGTGAAAAGGGGCCGAATTTACAAGGACACGAAAAGCCACGCAGGGTGGTTTTACGTGTCCTTGTAAATATACACACTGCGCCCCCAGTGCTTCACAAAAAGTGACGTATCGACAGGCACATGGGGCTTGTAAATAAGCCCCTTAGTTCAGTTCACCCTTTGACTGAAGTTTGGTTGAAAAAAAAAAAGAATTGGAATAGGGCATGTTTTGAATGTGGCGGTTATGGGGAGATGGTCGCAGAACAGATGACTCTCTTACTGAAGCTATGCAAATGGAAGGAGTTTCCTCTTTCATGG
This sequence comes from Calotriton arnoldi, assembly GCA_963921515.1. NCBI lineage: Eukaryota > Metazoa > Chordata > Amphibia > Caudata > Salamandridae > Calotriton > Calotriton arnoldi. The sequence goes on from CAWUFW010006805.1 coordinate 789,498, forward strand.
TTTGAGGTAAGAGAGAATGCGTTAGGCTTCACCAGCGGCCTGAAAGAGCATGGATACGCAAATTATTTAATCAGACCCTGAATTGTAAAGGTAGGGTTGCAAAGAAGGTTTCCCAATGCACTTTTTCTAGTTCAGTGATAATTCTGCCTTCTGAATTTTGTAAAAAATATTGACTGTGTCTCCTTCCATTCCCCTTAGAGGAAAAGCTCACAGCAGTCTAGCCATTTGAATATGAGAGCTTGCAAGGAAGTGTTACAGATTGTCTCAAAATTAGGAGTGTTTATATTTGTACAAACAATTCATGAGGCTACATAAAATGGGTGCCATTGATTTAGATATATATTTACATTGTTCCATGTAAAATGCTTCCATGTCCCTTGGAGTGTAGCTGCATCACAAAAACAGATGGATAAATAAACAGACTCATCAAAAAAGGACATCATTTTTGTCATTGTTCCCCCATTTCTTTCTGTCTGGTTTTGCTGGTTTCGGGACATTGCTCTATACCACTCTTAAACAGTAGTATAATGTCTGTGCTTTCCCCTTAAAAACATTTAGCATTGGGTTATCTAATTGGCTTAATTAACTTTCCTGTATGGGAAGTGTAAACAACACAGCTAATGCACCAATGGCATAGCAGTTTTATGTTATGTGGGCTGCATTCTCCATTTATAACCCCCACATACATGACAGAAATATGGCATGGCTGGGCTGCACTTTAAAAGCACTGCAAAGACACATCAAAGGAAAAAGTGATTTTGCCATGTAGCAAGAACTATTTTTATAAATAAATGTCACCCTTGAAGTGTGCCTTGCAAGCCAACAGGGCAAAGTGGTACCCTACATGTGGAAGAAAGTGTGACTCACAGTTGCTTAGTATCCAAAAGCTCTTTTCACTTTCTAGGCTAAGCTAGATTCTTCATGATTAGGCCTAAGTATAATTAAAGCTATTTACTTGTATCGTAGCTTGGGAAAATTCTGGCAATATTATTGAAAATTATTTTACACTCAGTTTGAAAAATCTAACTTCATGGTGAAAGTAGATTTTTATAGCTTTGATTGAAAAGTAACTTTAAAAAAAAAGTACTTTGTGCTACATGAGCCAAACTGGCTTAGAACCAGCTTTGCTAGTCATCTCACCTCCAAATGCCAAATAAACATTCCTAGCTGGAGTTATTGCCCCACGTCTCCAGAAGACTATTCTAGGCCTCTGGGTTTTTGAAAGTAGGGTTATTATTGATAACTGGTCATTTCATGGGTATTGGCTTTTTAGGAGGGGGACATTAACAGTCGGCAGAGCAAAGGATAGCATGCACATTTCCTCTTTTGACTTGGCTATGCCAATTGGGTCTGACAGGATCTGCTCCCATTCATTCACAAAGCCCTCTTATGCTTTTTGGCATCAGCCCCAGCATGGGCAAACAGCTCTTGATCTTGACAGAGGGATGAAACCTCATCCAATGCTTCATTTGAGCAGGTGTTTAACAGTGGGGGCCACTGGCACTTATTTTTGCGGACCGGCACTTATTTGTCTGCATCAGATACCTGCAAGAGAGGGGAAAACACACAAATCCGAAAGACGGCAGAAGGGAAAGATAGAAAAATAGTCACAAAGAGAGAAAGAAGGAACCTACAAGAGTGAAGTAAATGGGCATGAAGTGTCTGGCAGTGGATGAAAGAGGCATTAGGTGGATTATAGATTACTAGCCTTAGTTTTCAGTGTGCCGTTATTTAATTGAACCAGCCGTAGGCTTCTAAGCAGAGCTTCTGGTACCGGAACTCTTTCGTTTAACAATTAAGCACTGGCCTAAAATAAACAAGTATTGCTATGCTGTGCAACATCCCCAATGCTATGCAGTTTGGCTAATTTAAAAGGAAAAAAAGCCTACTGTGTCATTTTGTAGGTATGCACAATTCACATTTGTTCATTTTATTTATTTATTTTTAGAGTTTTATATAGTGCGAACAAGACCCAAGTGGGTAACAGAGTGCCTTACAGGAATAAATGCAAGTAATTAAAAATTAAATTAAAAATACAAGTGGTAAGAGGTATAAATGTGCAAGGTAAAAGTCATGAGTACAGTAGTTACATAAACAAAAAAACTGATATAGAACAAAGTTCGTAAGTGTGTCCGGGTAATGTGTAGAGGGTTGGGAAGTGGCAGAGAGCAACATAGCACTTAGTGGAATGGGTGAAGCCTCATTAGCATGGAGCATTGGGTAACCGAGCAAGGTCAGGGCTCAGAGTGAGAGGAATCTCTTGGATAACAGAATTTCAACTTCCTTCCCGAAAGTGTATGTGGACGGGTTACGTCTAGTCGCCTGAGAGAGAGAGTTCCAGATTTTTGGAGGCATTCCAGAGAAGGATCACTTGTAGGTTTTCTGTTTGTTAAATGTTTGTGGCTTAAGAAATAGGGAGTTGGTGCTTCTAGAGGTTCTTGTCCAACAGATAGGGTCAATTTCTGGGTCAAGTAGGAAGGGGTGTTGTGGTGTAGCACTTTGGGGGTCATGCAGGCAATTTTAAGCTGAATCCTAGCCTCAGAGGGTAGCCATATCAGAGGACGGAAGTCAGGGGTGATACGATCCCTTTTTTTAGAGCCTGTGATAAGCCTTGCTGCAGAGTTCAAGGTAGCCTTCAATGGAGCAAGATTGATTTTCAGAAGGCCCACGAGGGTAGCGCTACCAAAGTCTTATTTTGATATCACTAGTGATTCAACCTCTGTTTTGAGATCTGCTGTGGGAAGGAAAGGTTTAAGTTTCCTTAGTGCATGTAGTTGATAATTAGCTCCTCTGGTGGGGGAGCTGATGTGATTTTGCATGGATAGTGTTTTGCCCAGGGTTTTTCCAAGGGATTTTACTGAGTCAATGGTGTGTGGGGTACAATTTAGGGTAATAAGATGTGGGAGCCACTCCAGGAGGGATACTGGGTAGCGAGATCAGTAGAAATTCAGTTTTTGTGGCATTGAGTTTGAAATGGTTGCGGTTCAACCATTGTTGCATTTTTGCCAGGGTATTCTTAAGGGTGCTGATGTCATCTGGAGAAGTTTTTTCATATAAAGTTGAATATTGTCCGCGTACATGTGGAAAGAGGTGTGGTAGAGTTTATGTATTTCAGTTAGGGGCTCCATGTACAGGTTAAGCAGTGTCACTGACAGAGTGGAGCCTTGGGGAATGCAGATAGTCACTGGAGATTGATCGGAAAGAGTGTGATTGATTAAACCCCACTGGTTAGTTGTTTGGGGTCAATGATGTCCATGACTTTGACCATGCAGTTAAAGTAGTGATCAGAGAGACCATGAGAGTCAACCATGGTGAGGGGAGGGAGCAAGTTGCAGTTACCAATAGTCGACATCGAGAGTAGTTTGATGCTACGGGTGTCTCTAATCCAGTGTTTGGTTTCCTGGGTTGGCCTTTAGAGAAAGATGCTTTTATAGTTCTCAGGAAGGTGATACAGTGGTGGTCAGTTCAGTCGCAAGGTAGGATAGATTCAATTTGTATGGTGTTCTCTTTCGCAACGGTTAAATCTAAGGTGGCCACCTTGAATTGTGTTGGGCTGTTGCAGGCTTGGATGAGGTTGAGGTTATGGAGGAAGGATTTAAAACTATTGGCAAGAGGGTCATTAGCATTGTTTGAGTTGATATTGAAATCACCATGAAAAAGCTGGGCATTACGCTCATTGATGTTGGAGGAGATCATGTCCATGATCTGCTCAAAAAAAGTGTGGTTATTGCCCGGTTGGTGGTAGAACGAGTGAAGGGAGAATGTTGAGTTGTCATCGGTTGTAATATTGATCCTAAGTTATTCGCAGGAGGGGAGTGAGAGAGAAAGTGATTGTTTCAAAAGCAAGCGTGGACCTGTATATGCAGGCTATGCCACCCCCGGAGCAGCCGCATGGTCTAGTCTGATGATGTTGTAGAGGGACTAGTAAGTCAAGGATAGAGGAGAAGTATCGTTCAGCCAAGTTTCAGTACTTATAAGAATATCAAGGTTATTAATATAAGATTGACCAGTAAAAAGAAAAAAACATGCAAAAGCATGTTTTTTGGAAAGCAGGTGGGGTGGGCAAGTGGGAGGTGCTGGGAAAACAATGTGGGGGCAAAGCAGGTGGGGGAAACAACAGGGGGGCATGAAAGCAACATGGTGGTCTGTGGAGGCTGAAGGAACACAAGGGTCCAGAAGCTACATGGAGGACGCGAGTGGGGTGAAGCAACTAGGAGGGCACTGAGGGAGCAAACAGGCACGAGGGAGAGTAACATGGAGTACTGAGGACAGGGAGAAGAACAAATGGCCATAAAAGAGAGAACATTTGGAGCTGGGAGAGGTAGAAGCACATGAGCACGAAAGTAACATGGATAGGGAGCACACAAGGGCAAGCACATCATGGAAGGGGTCGGGGAAAAGCACATGGGCAAGAGCGAGCTGAATAGTGAGGGGAAGAGAAGCACCCTAAGGAGACAGCTGGAAAACACATGCACTGTTGTAGACTGCGTAAACCAAAAGAAAAATATAGCACCGGAAAAAGAGAGCAGTGGAAGGACATAGTAATGCGTTCATGATACATGACGGACAGACACAATAAAAGGAAGAAAAGCCCACACATGGTAATCAGTAAGAAGCAAGCAAATGAGAGTGACAAAGATGTCAACTAATGATAAGCAATGGCCAGGCTCTATGTCCACTGTAAGCTAACAATACGTCTTGCAACAGGCAGCTCATGTGCTTTTTAGTAGGCAAGTCTTAAAAAGGAGCAGTGTAGAAAGATTCAGAGTCCCTTCTGATGGCAGAAGGGATAAGACGTTTGAGTTTAGGGCTTATGGAAATTTTTACTGCAAAGCAAAGAGGCCATGCTTCAAAAGAGGTGAACATAGGGGAGAAAGTAGACAGGAAAAAGTAGGAACAATGATCTATTCACTGTCTAGAGCACAGCATAAGACTTTCACCTCACAACCATCTCCTCCTCAAAACACTCCTGGGTCTGGGAACACAACACCTGAAGAAACAGATTTTTGTCCTACTCATAGCTTTTTCCTGTGCTAAAATGGGTTCACTAGGACCTTGAGATATAGGTATGCAGCCTCAGAGAGCATTGATCTCCTAGACGCTCCAGCCTTGCCCCGCTGGAAAAATTTGAGAACAAAAAAGTGACTATGGGACTTATTTAGGGGCATATTAGCAAGGGCATTTACGCCGCTTTAGCTGCACTTTCTGCCGCTAAAGCGGCGATATTATTATCGCCCAATTAACAAGCTGTCGCTAACAGCAGTTAGCGACAGCTTACTGGCAATAGCGCCCGTTTCCTTCCCGCTTTGCATGTCAGCAATAATCATCGCTAATGACATGCAAAGTGGGCGTACCTCACCTAATCCAGAATGAAATCCCTCGCCAACACAACATCGCCCTATTAACAACGCGGGTCAAGCGACAACAAAAGCTGCGCTGCCCGCGATTATCACCGGAAATTAACACCTGCTCCAGACCTGACTTAGCTATGTTGACAATGGGAGGTGGATTGACATGTTAAATCCACACTCCCCTATCAGCTAGGATTTCCGTAGCACCCTGCCATTATCGCAGCTTTTCCTGCTCAGATGCTGAATATCGCTGTCTATCGCTGGAATGTACATCGCCATTGTGCAAAGCGTTGCTAATATGCCGCTAAAACGGCGATGTACTCCAGCGATAGGCGGCGATAATGCAAATCGCGCTAAGCGCGATTTGCGATAATCATCGCAGGTCCTTGCTAATATGCCCCTTAGTGGTTGTGGGTGGGATACTCTATGAAAATACGGCAGATATCCTGTCCAACCTATTGTAGTGTCCTACCAGCCCAGGTACTAACCAATAACTATGACACACACGGAGAGTAATTTTACACATCTTATTCTGCTCTGTGGGAGTCAACCTCAACACTCTAAGCCTGCCTTCAACTTATTCCTCCAACGCTTACTCACAGGCCTCCGGTGTACAGTGGGAACCAAAGGAATTCCAGCGTTCTTTATTTACAAGACGCTACATCGCCTGCTTTGTTAAATAAAAAGTTACAACTTTTCAAAATATGTAAATAAATTAATAAATACACGTATAAACACATGAATAATGACATAGATGATCATAGATATTTCTGCAATTATAATTCTTCAATTAATCGTCGTGGTGCTTGAATCACATTCCCTGATCGGTTCATTGCAAACTGGGAGCTGGCAGTTGAAGTGTCAGTGAACTGCGCAGGTGAGGTGGAATCATCAGCAGACACAGAGGACCCCTTTACAATGTCAGGCGAAAGGCCATCTGAGAGCTCGTCGATGGCGTTCCGCCTGACATATGAGGCATCAGTCCGACCACCATATTAGGGTACAGGTGGTCCGATCAATGCCTGAGGGCCAATCCACTCTGCCTCCAACAGGTTTAAGGAGCCCATCGGGACGGAGGGCAGATCATAAGCCCCAAAATGACGGTGGTGCCTGCTCAGGCTGCCATAGAAAGGCTGTCGGAAAATGACTTTGGGGGCCTCTAGCAGGGCCCCCATCCCCCATGGCCTCCGCTATGAGGCCTGGGGGGCACCTGTGGTGCCTCCCCCAAACATCCAGGCATCGTGTGGCAGGCACTGCATGGTGCCCTTCACACGGTGCATGGATGTTTAAAAAGTGTAATTTTTCCTATAGCTATTGCGGCAGTGAAGGCGGTCACATCCAAATTAGCAAGCAGGACCACCAACTCCTTGTAGGGCAGTCCCGTTTTTGACTCAATGCCGGTTGTACGCTCATCCAGCCGACATCATAATGAGGCCCAGAGTCATCACCAGTCTGTCTGGACCCAGTCTCGACATTGGCATCAATGTTTGGTGAGTGATGGGGCACATAGCAAAAGTGAGAGGAATCTCACCTAAGGGACTTCCCAGGATGCTGGGCAGTCAAGATGTGTCCTTTGGTGGTAGCGATAGTAAATGGTTCAGCCGACAAAGGAGCATCAGACTTTCTTTTTCTGGGTTGTCTGACAAGCACTTAATCCCCTCTTGTAAAGATGAAACTTTTTAATATATATGTATGTCCTTTGGCTGAGATTATCAACAGCCATTTCTTATGTGGATGAAACCCAAATTATCATAAGTCTTTCGCATCAGTCAGAAACACCACCTACGCCCTTTTAGACCAATGCCTACATCATGTTGTTGATTGGATGGCTGCCAGCAGCCTCAAATTAATGGAGGTAAAACAGAGTTGCTGGTAGTAGGAAGAAATCCCACGCAGTGGGTAGATTTGAATTAGCCAGCAAGCATGGGCAGCAAACCCACCCCTAAGGAAGAGGTGAAAAGTCTTGGGGTTTGGATCGACCAGAAACTTACCATGGCTACACAAGCAAAGAAGCCATCAGCTACCTGCTTTGGCCTTCTTCGCATCCTTAGGAGAGCACTGAGGTGGCTGCCAAAACCCACACATAGAACCGTAGTACAGGGCCTGATTATGTCTCATCTATACTACGGTAACACCCTATCTGTGCGCAGCCCTAAATCTTTCATCAAAAGGCTTCAAATGATACAGAACGCAGCAGTTCGACAGGTGCAGAACATCCTGAAGTTTCAGTCAGTAGCAGCTGCAAGAACCTCACTGCACTGGCTTCCGGTGCAAAAGAGGATTCATTTCAAAGTGCTTTGCTTGGCCTACAAAGCAATACATAACAAACGATCCACACTGATGCAAAGCCTTTTGACACCCCATCAGCCTTCAAGACTTCTGCGATCCTCTGTCCAGCAATGCCTTGTTCCCAGATTTAAAAAAGCTAGAGCTGGTGGACGTTCTTTTGTTGTCTTTGTACCTAAGCTATGGAACGCATTTCCTCCTCAGTAAGGAAGGCAGAATCCGAGCACTCCTTTGGAAAACTTTTCTATTCAAGTAATTCTTTCCTCCTTCCCTACATCTGCTTAACGCTGGGAAGCCCTGTGTGGGCAGCCATGCTCTTTTTAAATATTGGAAACTGAACTAGACTATACATCTTTTGCATGACGTCGCTTCTCATCATATTTTTCATCTTTTGTTTGCTACCAAAGTCCTTAGTAGGTTGGTCCATTGTGGCAGCTTATTCATCATGGTACTTTAAAAAAACTAGAGTTGCAGGGCTTTCCCCTGTCGTTGAGTGACGGGTTGCAATGTAAGCTTGAAGAGTAGCGTTCAAAACAACTTTGAGCTTGAGCTTCTCCAATGCATCACGCTGAACAGCTTTCTTTAGAGTACTCATGAACTGTTCTACCAGACCATTGGCCTGGGTCCAAAGAGGACTACCTTTCTGTTGCTCGATAAAGGGTGGGCCGTTGTCAGATTTTAAAGACCATGTTGCAAAGATGCCGTATAATCTTTGAATAACCTCTTCATGTGTAGTGGATGAAAGGCCTTCTACCAATGGAAAATGGGAGTATTCAACAATGACTACAAGATGATGTCCATTCTCAAGAGGACCAAGGAAATCAACCGCAATTCTCTCCCAAGCATGATGTGACAATTCTGATGTGTTCAAAGGGTGCTGAATAACCTGAGATGAAAGACAGTTGCATACATGACAGGCCTTTAACTCTTTGTCAACCCTTTCATCGAGATAAGGAAACCAAACTCGTTTGTGGCGAGGTCTCTTTGTGGCAACTATTCCTCGATGTCCCTCATGGGCGTCGTCGATCCCTTGTTTTCATAGACTCTCTGGAATACCAAATTCATGTACCTCGCAGGATGAAGCCTTCTTAAGTCTCTAATATTTCATCTCTTACATTTTTGAACTTTAAATACTCACTGTTATTAGTGAGAGATCTAGAGTGCTGGTTCCGCAATCGGTGAACAATAACGTCTTTTAACTTCAACATGTCATTATCTTGGCTCGTGGCATTGGCAATTTGTTCTAAAGACATGGCAGCTGGTGTGCTAGATTTTACAATAAAATTGATGTAGGCCTCCGCTGTCTTAGATGGGGTACCAGGGCACTGCAATGGCATTCTTGAAAAATAATCAGCAGGATTCTGATCTTTCCCTGGACAATGAATAATTGTATAATTGTATTCTTGCAACCTCAAGCCCCAACGTTCGATTCAAGGAGGTTTTTTGGCTTTGGGTTTGGCAAATATCGTCAACAAGGGAGGAGTTCTGTGAGGAGCAGAACAAGTGCCCTTCTCTTGTGGGTTTGCGGCAACAGGCCACAAACCAGGCAGCAGGTGATCAGTCTGGATCACATTGGATCTACTGGGAGAATGGTCTCCTGTATAGCGAGCCTAAGGTTGCTGAGCCTGGGTCAGCCCGTGTGCTGGTGGTACCCCAGCGCATCAGAGCCTTCCTACTGGGTTTGGCTCATGATGTGCCTTTAGCAGGACATCTGGGGCAGGGCAAGACCTTTGAAAGGCTTGTCACCCACTTTTATTGGCCCCAGATGCGCAAGAGTTCAGACACTCATTGCAGGACATGTCAGACTTGCCAGGCAAGTGGAAAAAGTGGGAGGTAGCACAAGACTCCCCTCCAGCCATTCCCTGTGGTCAGCACCCCCTTTGAACGGGTGGGTATTGACATTGTGGGGCCACTGGACCCCAAGACAGCCATGGGCAACAGGTTCATCCTGGTCTTGGTGGACCATGCCACCCGGTACCCGGGAGCCATCCCTCTTCGGACAGTGACGGCCCCCGTGGTGGGACGTGCACTGATGGGGATTTTCTCCCGTGTGGAGTTCCCCAAGGAGGTGGTGAGTGACCGTGGTACAAACTTCATATCCAAGTATATGAAGTCCCTGTGGCAGGAGTGCGGTGTTACCTATAAGTTCACCACTCCTTACCACCCCCAAGGGAATGGGCTGGTTGAGAGATTCAACCGGACTCTGAAGGCAATGATTATGGGTCTGGAAGAACCCATGAGGCGTAAGTGGGACATCCTCTTGCCATGCCTTCTCTTTGCTTACCGTGAGGTTCCACAGAAGTCCTTAGGGTTTAGTCCCTTTCGAACTGCTCTATGGTCACCCGGTAAGAGGACCTCTGAGTTTGGTGAAAGAAGGCTGGGAGAAAGCTCCCAGTAAACCTCCCCAGGATGTATTTAGCTACATGCTGGCCTTTAGAAACCAAACTAGGTAATTCAGACAACTCACTGAGGCGAATCTGGAAGCCAGCCAGGAGGAGATGAAACGATGGTATGATCAGAATGCCACTCTGATCGAGTTTCAGCCTGGACAGAAAGTGTGGGTCATGGCCCCCGTGGAGCCTTGCGCGCTCCAGGATAAGTGGACCGGACCATTTGAGGTGGTGGAGCGCAAGAGTGAGGTCACCTACCTGGTGGACTTGCGATCTCCCAGGAACCCTTTGTGGGTCCTACATGTCAACCGCCTAAAGCCCCATTTTGAGAGGTCCGAAGTGGGCATGCTCCTAGCAACGGATGATGGAATGGAAGAGGAGACAGAACCTCTTCCTGACCTCCTGTCTGCAACAGAGCAAGATGGGTCAGTGGAGGGTGTGAACCTCTCTAACTCCCTGACACCTGAGCAGCAAGAAGACTGTCGCCAACTGTTGGGACAGTTTCCTGACTTGTTTTCCCTGACTCCTAGTGTCACTGATTGGTGCGTCCATGATGTGGACACTGGGGACAGTCCTCCTGTCAAGCACAAGGCTTACAGAGTGACTGACAGGGTGAGAGCTTGCATCAAGGAGGAGGTCTCCAAGATGTTTGCATTGGGGGTGATTCAGTCCTCTCACAGCCCTTGGGCCAGCCCAGTGGTCTTGGTCCCAAAGGCTGCCGCGCCTGGTGCCACGCCCGAACTCCGGTTCTGTGTGGACTACCGAGGACTCAATTCAGTCACCAGGACTGACGCGCACCCCATCCCCAGAGCTGATGAGCTCATTGATCGGTTAGGGGCTGCCCGGTACCTCAGCACGTTTGACTTAACGTCTGGGTACTGGCAGATCGCCTTGACTGATGGGGCCAAAGAGAGGTCAGCATTCTCCACACCAGATGGGCACTACCAATTCCGGGTTATGCCCTTTGGGATGAAGAATGCCCCTGCCACCTTTCAGAGGTTGGTCAACCAGGTGTTGGTTGGACTGGAAGATTTCAGTGCCGCCTACCTTAGAGTCTAAAGTCTGAATAGTGACTTTTCTGTAATAAACGTGACTCTTTGGTATGGAAAGTCACACATTACCACTAAACATGACATTTGAGTGGGAAATGTGACTCTAAAGTCTGAAAGGTGACTTTTCTGTAGTAAACGTGACTCTTTGGTATGTAAAGTCATGCATTGCCACTAAACAGGACATTTGAGTGGGAAAGGTGACTCTAAAGTCTGAAAGGTGACTTTTCTGTAGTAAATGGGACTCTTTGGTATGAGAAGTCACGCATTACCACTAAACGCGACGTTTGAGTGGGAAAGTTGACTCTATAGTCTGAAAGGTGACTTTTCTGTAGTAAACGTTATGCTTTGTAGAAAAACTGATGCTTTACCACTAAACGTGACGCTTGAGTGGAAAGAGCATCAGGCAGAAGCCATGCATCAAGATTAAACTGTTAAAAAACAATGCTTTGGCCATAGTGTTACTCGTGACTTGGCTAGTTGTCCAGCGAAGCGTCAGAAAAATGGACACTTGTTGGAAGTGGCACTTTCTGGTTGACTGAGGCTATGCCCTAGCCAGACAGAACCTACCACTCCCGTCAGTGGCGGGTGATTACACACACTGTATAACCTGCGCTCACCCTGGGGCAGCTTGGCACTGAGCAGTCATGCTTACCACAGAGCCAATGTGTAAAGCATTGGCACAGCACTCACTCACAATAAATATACTGAGCATCACAAAAGAGACTTCACATGTGATGTATGTAAATAACATTTGTATTCAACACACACAATAAGCAACACAACATGAAAATCATGTATTTCTGGGCATAAATCACACTTGGAATTATTACTACAGTACTAGTTCCAACCATGTTAAAATGACATCAGTAATATTCACAAATGAGAAAGATCCTACTCTGCACCCCCAGCACCCTAACGGGGTGCAACACGTTTCCCACCACAGGCACACCCTAGCAATTCTTATAATTCAATACCACACAGTTAGAGGGTGCACCCCACGTCACAACGATATCGGAAATATGTACATACACAGAATTATACCACTTTTTAGCAGTACTGCAAGCTGAGGCTGCGCGGGTAAAATCAATTTTGAATGTAAATGTCTTCTAGCAAGAAATCAACATGTAAGGCAACACCGTCGTCCAGTGTCGTGAATCACAGGCAGTCCGCAAACTGTGACCAATACACAGTGCAACGGATATCAGGCAGCTCCGTATGGAATGCACTCGCACACATACACACCCCGCTCCCTAAAGTGGTGCACAGATACCCAACTGGTCAATTGATAACACACTGCAGACCCCATGCCTCCCTCCACCCTCCAACTCGTCCCGACTAGCATACACCCACAGATTGGAGATAACCCATACTTCCCCAGGCACTAGGCTGCACACGGCCGAAGTCACTCTTAGCCAGGGTCCCAGGGAAGCAGGTGGGGGTAGGTAGCAGGACTAATTAGGAGGTAGTCGTTCAAGGCGGTTTGTCACCCACTTGAGAAGTTCACCCACAGGATGTGGAGCAGGAATAGGTTGAGGTTAATAGTTGGTCACATCAAAGGGTTCCACAAGAGCCTTCTGGGCACCAGCCCAGTTCTGCGAAGCACAGGGGGATCACGAAGTCTCTTGACCCACATCCAATCGTTCTCGGAAGCATTTCTCCAGCCCAGTCAATCACTCTTACCACCCAGGCCCGAGTCTGGCAATGCTACTTGGCAACACGATGTCGTCAGCATCAGGCCCATGTTCAGCAATGCCTCAAGAGGTAGAATGAGGCACTACTACGGTTACGCCCCCACTTCCGAGGTTCACAGCCTATGAATCGGACATAGCATGCAATAATCATGCAGTTGGCGTGTCACACGAGAGAGATGCAATACTAGTGATGAAGCTCCCGCAACTGGTGAATCCGCTCACCACTAACAAGACGTTTATGTGTACCTATGTCCCCACAATGCAGGGCCACGTGCCTTAGATGCTGGCACAATTTCTGGGGCTCTGCACAGGGCAGTTCGGTTTCCAGGCACTAGTCTTAGTTCCATGCTCACGCCATGCTACCAGTTTGGATCCATCAGATGATGTGGACACTTGAGAGGGCACTCTTCTCCAGGTGTCACAAGTAGATGGTGGAGGTCCCTCGTAGGAGATCTTTTATGTCCCTGAGCCCTCCAAAAGAACAGAGGGCAAGCCAACAAGCCCTTTGAGAGCACACTTCAGGGTGCCACACAGCAACAGGTAGTCAGCCCAGGCCAGTCACTATTCAGGAAGGGCACATGGTCCCTTTAAGTGGCAGTAATCCTCCTTTTGCACAACAGATTCCTCTGGCAGTGTGCACCACGCAGTCCAGGATCTCTGGTCCCAGGTCCCTACAAGCGTATCTCAGCCCTGCTGATGTATGGCACCAGTAGTTATACTGTAGTGTGCCTTTGAAGATGGGGGTGGTTCAAAGGGTCTCCCCTTTGAACCACAGATGTCTCCCCTAAATTTCAGTCCTGTCTGCCATGAGGCTGTGAAATGCATATCATAATCCTTAGTGGGGCCATGATCTGGCTTCAGAGGCCAAGTGTCAAAACCTCTTCTTCCGATCTATCCAGCCAGGCCCGCAAATGGCAGAGGTCTGTTGTTTCAGTTGCATGCCCAGTGTTTTATAGATGTCGCTGGGAAATGCTCAGATGTGCTCCCCAACCTTAAGTGTGGACTGGAGCCAAGCACAAAGGCACACAAAGAGTTTTAGAGCATAGAAAGGCCCACATACTCGAAGTGTCATTTCCACGCGAGTCAAAACAAATCCCCCTTTACCATTGGAAAGCGTTTGTTACTGCAAATCCAATGATATGAAACATTAGGAGGCTGCTCCACTACAATCCACTATTGCAGCCTGAAGTAATTCCAACCCTTTCCCCATGTTAACCTATGGGGAGAGCATACCTCACTGGTAGTGAAAACATACATGGGTATTCTTCACCACCTGGGCAGGGAACACGTGTGTGTACCTGCCCTGTCTTTCACCTAACAGTTGCTTCACCCCTTTAGACATACCAACGGGGTGCTCTGGTGGTAGTGAAAGATTCTCTCAGGATGGCAAGTGATTTATCCAGGCCAGATTGAGTAGATGTGCTATTGAGCACCCACAGACCTGCAGTGGCAGGTTGGACACATGTTTAGAAACACAATTGGTGCAAGTCCGCACCCCAGCCTGCAATAGAATGTTGGACACATGTGTAGAAAACATCAGGTGGACACCACTTCCTAACGTGTATAGGAAGGGAGCACACTTTCATACTGTATTTATAGCGGGAAAGCAGCCAGAGCCCTACGGCCACAAATTGAAAATCAGCAAAATCTGGGAGGAAAAAACAAAGAGTTTAGGGAAACGCTACCTGGACAATTCAGGTCTAACAACGCTTTAGTAGGAAAATTGATGCATATATCAGAAATGTGACATGTCCACACAGGAAATGTTGCAATGGCTCAGCCATGCTGCAAACCAGGAAGTGTGAAGTTTCTTTCACTTACACTTAATGGTGAGCTTTCAGAGGAGCAGAATATTTGGTGTTGAGCGGACCGTCCACCAATACAAGCATCTGTGGGCCGATATCGTCAGCCGGGAGCAGGATCTCCTAGATCACCTGGGGATAGAAGTTGGTGGGGCTATCAGTAAGTTCCTATATATCATAAGCTTGTAGCTGTTTAACTGTAGCAAAATACTCTTAACAGTTTTGTTATTGGCAGGGCCAGATATATACATAGGTTACTATGGCATGATATGGGCTTGCTCACTTAAAATACATTGAACATGACACAGTGGCCTGTTCACAGGGGCATACCAATAGCCAAAACAGACCATGTAGTGCGGGGGAGGCCCATAGGTGTTGTGGGACACATCCCGCACTGTGCAGGGAGTATTGTCACATGGCCTGCTAGGTTATTTCTGATTCTGAACTGTGTGGGCCACCCTCCATATTGTTGCAGGGGAGCGCACTCACATCTCATCAGGCCACTGGTTGGACAGGGTGTTTGTGTCCCCCCAAATGGTCACACATACGGCTCTATTCCATAACAACATCATCATACCTTTATGAGCCTGTATGGGTCTTGATTGGTCATTGTTCATTTACAGTGCACTGTCACATGTAAGGAGCTAAGTGAAGGAGACAAACAAGCATGGTTATTGTCTGATGTGTGTAGCATGGTAAAGTACACGTATGAACTTGATAAGGCCCCAGCATTGTCATACTATACAGTGAGTGTTCAATGAATTTGGACGGTTCACATAGGCATCAAAGCTTGGCACCCTTACAACATGTTGCAATCTCGGCTGGTCTTCTACCTTGTCTGCACTCTGTGCTCCTCATATGTGATGTGTCTGTGATTATCTGAATACACTGCAACATTGCAGTACAATAGGTTAGTGGTCGCGGTAGAAACTCTTGTAGCGAAAAACAAAATAATATCGCATTCACCACTCTTGCTTTTCTTAAGATGCATAAATCAAATTTAATTCCAGAATCAAAAGCATCAAATGCGATTCAAAATCAAAGCATTTGTTATTGGCATATAACAGTGCGGTATGTATTTACAGTGCTCTTGATATAGAGGGAAAAAAAGAAAAGGTTGGGTAAAAGGTGATGAACGTGTGAGTGAAGGACAGGGAAAAGGTATTGTGACATATATACATCATTTGTACATAGTATAGGACCTTTCTGGCCTAGCACAGGTCAATTGTTCCTACAGGACTACTTCGGCTCGTGACTCACGAGCCGCATGGCCTGGGACGAGATAATTTTGGATTTGTTCCTCTCTGCGAGCGATTGAATTACCTCTGCAGAAGTCTGTCTCCATCTATTGTTGACCCAGAGCCATTTATGAGCCCATTTCTTTTTGACTGCACAGCGAAGTAGTCTGCTGTTGTCTTGAGTGCTCTTCTCAGCCTTGTCCTGATGAAGACCCCACTGTGAGGACTGAATTAACCCTCTTTTCTAGGGGTCGAAACGTTGACAACACACACCTCCATTACAAGCTCTGATTACAGATCTCTTAAAATATATGTTCATTAGAGTTATGTATACATCCAGGAACAATTGACCTGTGCTAGGCCGGAAAGGTCCTATACTATGTACAAATGATGTATATATGTCACAATACCTTTTCCCTGTCCTTCACTCACACGTTCATCACCTTTTACCCAACCTTTTCTTTTTTTCCCTCTATATCAAGAGCACTGTAAATACATATCGCACTGTTATATGCTGGAGCAACTGTGTTGCCAATAACAAATGCTTTGATTTTGAATCGCATTTGATGCTTTTGATTCTGGAATTAAATTTGATTTATGCATCTTAAGAAAAGCAAGAGTGGTGAATGCGATATTATTTAGTTTTTCGCTACAAGAGTTGCTACCGCGACCACTAACCTATTGTACTGCAATACTGACCCAGCTCGGGTAGTTTTTTGTGGGTTACCCCTTTAATACTCAATACACTGCAACATGGCATACATATGTCCATCATGAGGGCATTCCAACCGTGTTTTATGCTACAAGTTGAACGTACAGACAATGCCAGGCATTTCTGAATGCAATGTCCTGTGCTTCATATGTACACAGTGTACACGTTCAGTATTCACACAGCTATGTCCATATTTCTGTCTTGTAGGTGGGCCAAACCCATACACCATTGCTGAGTTGGTGCCATTCCAAGATCACAATGCTACTGGTGAATGTCACCTCATTGTTTCTGTGATCTGTAAGGTTTGTGTGTGTTTGCTGAAATGGGTTGCATTGTGATGTGCAAGGGGTATCATCACTCTGCAGAAACAAGCTGCACCTTACATGTAGATTTCCTACAGAAGTAGGAGAAAGTTGCATGTGAAAATGACAGGGTCAAATTGCCACGTGGAAATATTAGCAATGTATGCAGGCCCACATGATGGATGCATCTTAATATGCGGTGCTACTGTTGTGCCAGATATGGTTGGATACTTATGGCACATGTACAATCACCTACCCCAAAACCTACTGATGGTAATGAGTTATAATGTCTCTCACCAATATTATGGACCGAATTTGCTCAAATGTTACCCCAAATATGTGACACAGATGTTGCATGGTATAGGCTGTGAACTCCCTGACACAGTATATTTGCCCAAGTCATATTTTTTGCAGGACATAGGTGTGGTTGGGTTATAGCATATCTCTCATACGATACTTCCAATAGTCATCAGCACATCAAATGTTGGCATGTGCACAATGGACATTTTACCAATATATGGGTTCTCATATTGTGTGCTAACATCATACCAAGCACATGCCTGCCGATTGCTTCCTCTACCCTACCAACATTGGTACAGGATAAATGATTAAAAGCATGTCAGACATTCATGCCACTCAAACATCTTATTGTTTGGTCTTCCATATATGTACCTGTAGTACTGCGTCTAGCCAAAGTGTGGACTCCAATGGACTTTGGTGAGCATGTGAGCAGGCTCCCCATACCAAAACATGATTCCATCCTAGTATAGATGTTGCATATGCGTTTGTGAGGTGGCGAAGTTAACATGTATTATTCCAGATAGCGCAACCAGTGTGCAAGTCACATATCCTCATTTGTTGCAGTGAGAGCATAAGTCAGTTGTCCATGCCAATGACTTACTTGGGTTCACCCCTTAGCCAACATTGATCATGATATGTTGCAACTGTCATCCAACATCATGGGTACCAGCACATCCCTCACACTAGTGCACACGGTGACATGTGAGATAAGGTGACAGAGGAGAGAGAGGCAATATGGCATTGTGGTACAACGGAACTTGTGATTAAGCTAAATGTGAACATAGAAGTGGAGGGATAGACGTCTATCTGCCTGTCTGCTGCACATTGCTGCTGGATGCGTACACATAGTAATTTAGGGAACTCTTTTGTGTGGCAGCTCCACACAGGCTGTGATGAATCCTACACCAGTGCAGACTGAATAGGTATGAGTCTATGTGGGACATGTCATCAGTCCACACATGGCAATTTATCTTGAGATTTATATAGCGCTGGCTAGACCCGTAGGTATCAGAGCGCTTTACATAAGGAACAGCGAGTTGCTAGTTACACATTTTACATAGGTTACACAATGAGGATCAGAGTTACAGGCTAACATGTTACATTTGTTCAAAGCAATCAAAACTTAGTAACCAAAGAAAAAGGGCAGAGTTACAGAAAATTCGTCATGGGAGGGGTGGGGAAGGGATAAACAGGGAGACGGGGAGAAACTGTGCCCAATGTCCGGCTGGGTAGGTGACGGCCGAGGTGAAGAACCAGGTCCGATCTCCTCAATAGCTGAACCAAGCAGCTCCACCGGGCGTCAGGCATAATGCTCGGACTCCGCTGTCAGGATAGTGAACAGGTGTACTCAGAGAGTGTCAGAGTAGCGCGGGGGTAGGGATAGCCGATAAGGGTAACTGATGAAAGCATAATTATTACAGAAGAATGCATTATTAGTAGGTGGCGTGAACTGAGAAATAAAACAACAAATGGGGTAGAGAGAGCTGAGGGGGGACCAGAGCCAGAGGCTGAGATAGGTGAGAGGAGAGAGGGGTACCTGAGGGGGAGTTTGAGGTAAGGCAGTCTAGCAAAAGAGAAATGTTTGAAGGTCGACAGGATGGAGTCCAGTGGAACGAAGGACAAGAGGAACGTTACGCTACAGATTGCAAATTACATACGTTACCAGGGCATAGTAGAACATGTGTCGAAAAACAATATAACAGTAAATTGGATGAAGGGAGGGGGAGAGAGTAGACAACGGCAGGGAGACGGGAAGGACTGTGCCCAATGTCCGGCTGGGTAGGTGACGGCCGAGGTGGTGAGCCAGGGCGGATCTCCTCTATAGCTGTCTAGCAGCTCCACCGGGCATCAGCCATGGTGCTCAGGTCTCAGTGGTCAGGGAAAAGAAAGCAGTTTATCATGGTTACAATAGTTACAGATGCAGAGTCCAATACAGAAGAAACAAGTCCCAGGGGAGGAAAGAAGGGAGGGGGGGGACTGGGAGGCGGATAAGATCTGGCAGATCAGCAGTGGGAGTGAAAAAACCTCGTGGGGGCTATGAAGGTAGAGTAAACGGACCCAACGTTTAGAAAGGGTCTCATAGTCATTAAGTTCAGAGTCAAGTTGGGGCAACGCGCCAGGTCATCTCAGCAATGTGGTCAGGCAAAGTCAGGGGATCGACTGTCCCATCGATGACAAAAGGTCTTGAAGGTAGGAAATAAAAACAAAAAGGGTACCTTGAGCGAAGATTGGCCTGAGGGACATTGTGAGGCCCTCTACAAGTGGAGCAGCCACTCGGGAGGGAAACCGGAGCTCAGACAGGCTGCAAGCACCGCAGTTAGACACCCCCGGGAAACCGCCATCAATGGGGAATCGTCGGTGGAACCGAAAGTGGAGATCAACACTGCTACTGGCATGTTCCAAAGGTGGATCGAGAGGACGTTGCGGCATGATCCGGGTCCGCAGTAGACAAAGCATAAAGGCTGAGTCCTGAAGGTGGGTGTCGGGCTACAAATCTGGGAGGCGTCGCGGGGCATTCCGGGCAGGGTCCACAGAGAGCAGAGCAAGAGGTCGAGTCCTGGAGGGGGGGAGGCGGTTGGAGGGGGGAGAGCCGCCAGCTCAGACTCCACAGCAGCGAGGCATCTCTGCCGAGCCAGCGGCCATGTTGGCAAAGGCTCCGTGGGTGCTCCCTCAAAAAACTCGGAGGGTGCGAAGCAGGCCACCTGGATCGTTCCTGGGGTCAGCAATGCGTGGAACAATATGTCAATTCCTGGAGGAGGGTGGCGGTCAGAGGGGGGAGAGCCGCCAGCTCAAGCTCCACAGCAGCGAGGCATCTCCTCTGAGCCAGCGGCCATGATGGTAGAGGCTCCGTGGGCGCTCCCTCGAGAAACTCTGAGGGAGTGCAGCGGCTACCCAGATAACTCCATAAGGAAAGGAAGGCACCGGAGTGCAGGTACAAGATCCACCGTAGGTTAGGAGGCAGCAGGGGGAGAGAGACCCGGGGCAAGTGCCAGAGTCAGTTCCCAGTCGGAGGAGCTCCCGGCCGGGGAGTCGGGATGCTATAACATGCCTGACTCCTGCCCCATAGATCCAATGGCCTGTAATAGACCTATGTCCATACCTTTGTAGTGTTTTGTGAGACACAAGGCTAATGTGTAAATACCACAGGCATGTATCCACAGGCCCTTCCACATTCCTCCAAATGCTGTAGTTGCCCATACCTTATCCTGAGGATTTCTCTCCACCGAAGAATTTCTCGTCAAGTCCTGCAAGATACAGCTTTAAACACTCACAAATCTGCACTCTACAGCATGCATGTACACACTCATCGCCTGGACTAAGTATGAGTTTATGTGCGTCTAGGTAGCAATCCATGCAGGAAGGTTGGGACAGACTATTGAGTATGTCAAGGAGGATGTGCTCTTGTCTGATTATCAATAGGTGATTTATGTCATAGTGTTCCAGGCAGGTCCATGTGTCAATCTTTGAAAATTAGCCAACAGGTCAGTTGAATGGGAGGCAGATAGCCACACTCTGTCTATTTTTAAACTACCTGGCACTGAGTCAATCTATGCTGCTATGTATGTGGCTTCGTGTATATGCCATAACAGGGAAGCATTGCTGAGGCGCAATACATGTACTTGCTACACATCACTCATTTCACATAGCTGACTGGCCTTCATATGCACATGGGTACATGGTAATGAGGCCAGACGCTGTCATTTCCGGTACCCACAAGGCCAAAACCTGGGTTATTTACCATTGTTATCTTAGGGGAAGTACATGCTTCTCATGATGGTTGGTCATTATATATGAGTAATCAACAAGAACTAGCCTATGAATGAAATCGGTATGTGTGTTTCTCAAGTGGAGGAAATGTCTGTTTCTTATGAAAGCCCTCACCCACCAACCTAATTGGTGGCATGCTTCATCATCGGGCCCCACCCGGTGGCACCGAGTGTGCCCCGGGTGTGCTACGATGCCTGTTTACAGCGGAGCGGGTATTGATAAGTGAGTGTGCAGTGATAGTGTGTGCGTGTAAGTTAAAAAACTGTCCTTGGGTCCCACTATCGTGAGGGGTTATTTTATTGATGGGCCCTTGGCAGTGTTAAAAACAAAGCGGCGGATATACGTGGAGAGTACTATGGTCTCCCTCATCCACTATGGCCAACATGTTTCAGCCAGGCCGCATATTGATCTGGCTTTCTTCAGGACCTTAAATGTAAAAGTGAAAGTGATTAAGACGTGGTCAATAGTGTTTGTGTGACCAGGTATGTGACACACTCACTAAGGTGCGCAATGGGTAAGAGGAGGATTTCATCTGGTGGTTTATACTCTGATGTTGTCAGAGCTAAGCCTCATGAGTTTGCGGCAAAGGGGTCCGGCTTGTAGTCACACTTTCGTCAAAGCTCGGGACCCGCATTAACCTACTTGGCTGGCGTGGAAACTCCGTCAGTGTCATTATATATTACATTGATGTAATTGTTGTCGGCAGGCCATGCCACTTGCACTGCTAATAGTAATTGATGCATGTAAATGTTGTAAATTGTGACAAATAAGCTTGGTCTGATTCATATGTACTCCCTCTCCAGCAGCCAACATGACCCCAGAGGAGGAAAAGGCTTATTGGAGCCTCCTGGAGAGGTACAGGTACATCCACCATGTTACAAAGGCCTTAAGGTGCAAAGGGCACACTTATGATCAAGCTAGGACAGCTGGGACCTGGAAGTCGCCACCTCAGGCACAGGAAGTTACCAACAGGACAAACAGCAGGCGTCAAGTGGAGCATTTGCATGGTGGACTTCCAGGACCAGTTGCAGAACCCTCTACAACCCCAGTTGCAGGACCCTCCACAGCCCCAGTTCCAGGACCCTCCAAAGCCCCACCAGCAGTGGCATCACAGCTAGTTGCCACAACCTCACAGTGGCCAACAGAAATCGAGAGGCAGTTGCTGAAGGGCCAGCAAGAGAATGCCTTGAAATTGTCAGTGCTGCAGTTGCAGGTGTAACCCTGATGAAAATGCTGGAGACCTTACAGAAGACTGTGGACCGGATAGAGTACAAGATGTAGGCTCTCCCTCCAACTTTCTGGCCCTCCCATGTTCTTCTTCATAGTTTTTATAGTATAGACTTTTAGTATAGGTTCGGATAGGTGTTAGCATTGTGGTAGGTAGGGTAGTTTTAGTGTTTTTTACTATTTACCTGTATTTAGGTGGGGGTATGGGTGGGTAGGTTGTTAAGTGGGTGGGGGTTTAATGTTTAGTATGTGTACTAAAAAATTTAACATTTAAAAAAATACAAAAAATATATATTTGTTAAGGTTTTAATGTTTAGCTAGTTTGTGTATAGCAGTAGTTTATGTTGGTCTCGTGCAAATGTATCATAAGGGGTGTGGGGCGTTGATGTTTAACCTGTCTGTTGTGTTATATGTGTAGAGTAGGTTAAGTTAAGCTTAGGTTAGCTTTTGGGTGGGATAGTGTAGGTAAGTTATAATAGGTTAGTTTAGGTATAGTTTAGATCAGTATTATTAGTGTAGGTTTTAGTTTTTTACATGTTAAGATTAGTAGTTTATGTCGTATAAAATATGCTTTAAACATTCACAACTGCTTACTTACTTTCAGCTTGCCAGTTGTGACATCTGCTTAGGCTGAGTTAAGCACATGCTGTACGAGTTCCTGTCAGTGTTTGTATACATGTGTTACTAGGTGGAGCCCCTAAGGAGTAGAGCATTTCAAGTTAGCAATCGAGTCACTTAAGGATCTTCTAATCTTATTGGTCACTGTAAGTGGCACTCATGCAGCCCAATACAGATATTAATCGAAAGTAGCACTGTGTATGTCCGTGATGCTACATGTATCATGCTCCATGATAGAGTCAAACAATTGTGACTAATCCAGTATGTATTTGGTGCCACAGTGATGGCAGTCACTTACACACTCTCCCTAGCACCATTTAGCAGTTGCATCACTGTTGCTGGCTAGTATCCATAGAAGTATCACCCGCAGAAACAACCTTCAGTCTTACCATTGACTGATTGACAATTGTTTCACTTCATGCATGTGGCCTTGGGTGGGACTTGCTAGTTTAGTAGCAGATAGAGAGCACATAAACTATTTAGCATGCAATGTGCATATTCACCCCTGGGTGGTACAAACACATTTGCCTTAAAACGTTATGTAATGTCTTAAGAGTCAGCACATCCACCATGGTCTACTTACTGCAATCATGACCAGTAGTACAACATGCTGATTCTGGAATGAAGTTTTATTTACACATCAACCAAGGAGCAAGTGGCAGTCCTTGAGACAACAGCCCCAACATAGTTAGCTGTCCAGACAGAGTCCTCAGGGGGTACATGTCATGGGACATGTTGAGGAGAGGAGTGTTCCAGTGAGGAGGAGGAGGAGGATCAAATTGTCATTAGGAAAGAAAATACACATAGACAGTTCGGTGAGGACCAGTGAAGTTGTCCCGACTCCTCTCATGAGTGAACTCAGCCTCTTGTTTACTTCTTCCCTTAAGTTTTCTACAAGAGGCTGGGTGGTGGGAATAGGATGTGTGGTTATGACATTTCCTTTTCCTTCTGGAAAAATCAAGGAGTCCAAAAGCTAGGAAGCAACCATAGAAGTCGCAGGGGAAATTTGCATGCAGGAACATCGTACTCCACCTTCTGCATTTGCCTGGAATTTTGAAGGATATACAGGGATGAGCTTTTGTTGGAAGCTAACACCAGTGCGATCTCTATCTTCAGCCTATCTGTATTAAACTATTTATATCTATTTTTGCAAGTTAAGACGGTTTTGATGGTACAGGGCATGTTTGAGCATTTTCCAAAGGCATACAATCTACTTAGATAAAAACCTCGATCTTCAAGAGCACATCAATGGAATGGCAAAAGGGCACAGTTTCAATTGAGACTTCTCCATGGAATCAAACCCCTTAACCCTGATACTAATTGTAAACTAAGAATCGAGTCACTTGCACTTTGGGATTCGATTACCGAAACGCCCTACTTGGAATTGCAAATCTACATAGAGCCCCTCTCAAAAAACACATACAACTGTCAGGCTAGCCAGGGAACCCAGAAAGTTTGACCAAGATCGATAAACACAGATCACGTATTAGCTAATATGCAGGTGACCTGACTCAGCACATTTAGGGGCATATTCACAAGCCCCTATCACCACAGGGACGTCACTTTTTTCGACGTACCTGTGGCGATAGGGGCTTCACCTTATTCACAAGTCCTAAAGTGGCTTAACGCTGCCTTGTGAATAAGGCACCCTTTCACGCTATACTTAGCGTGAAAGGGGAGGGCAATGGGTGCTGCTGTGGGCGTTCCACCGCAACACCCATTGCTTCTGACGCTGCCTCCTATTCACAAGAGCAGCGTAAATAGGAGGCAGCGCCAGAATTAAGACCAGGGAAAACCTGGTCTTAACCTGATGAAGCGAGGAGAAATGTTTCATTTCTCCTCGTTTTGCTGTTTTCATGTGTGCTGTGTTGTGCAGCACACATGAAAACAGCAAAAGGCCAATGATTGTGTATGTACAGGAAGGTCCCCTTCCTGCACATGAACAATCATTTTTTGAAAATGCCGTTTTAAAACTTCTGTGTGTGCTGCATTAAGCAGCACACATAGAAGTCACAAAATGGCATTCCAAGATTGTTTATGTGCAGGAAGGGGGACCTTCCTGTACATACACAATCTTCCCTTGCACGCAGACACCCTTGCACCATGGTGCAAGGGTGCCTGTGTTGGCGCTAAGCTGCTACACTTAGCGCCAGCGCAGGGGGATACGCAAGGCTGCACTTTATCCTTGTGAATATGGTGCAACCTTGCGTTTCTGAAGTGGCGAAGTGAAGCGTTAAGCCATGACGGCTATCGCCTCACTTCGCCACTTCCTTGTGAATATGCCCCTTAGGGTCCTTTCAAAATGAGGCCACAGAGTAAAATAAATAATCACTAGTTTAGTATAAGGTGCACTAATCGCACGTTTCTAAGCTTAAAAGATCAGAATGTGAATATCAAACATCTAGCGCATGTTAGCCATATTCTTTGGTGCTTAAATACTGCACGTGCATTTATTGGCATCATAATTTCTGGCAATCATGGGAGGGAACTTGCACGTTTTGCACTCAATTTGCAACCCCATTTTGACCACTAACCAGAGCTTGCAGCCAAAACATGGGGCCTTTCACACAACACCACAGGAAATAATGAAAAAAAGACAAATCCCAACGCCCAGACTAGCTGAATATGGTTGTCACAGATGAAGAAGTAATAATCGCAGTGTGCAGCAGTCAGTGGCCAGTCATCTTCATGTCAAGCAGTAGTTTTTGATGTGGACCTCTTGCTGGTTATGCACATAGAAACTCTTGCTTCGCCAAAAATGACGCTTATTGAAGAAGAAAGGCATTTGGGTTTTCCTGCTATCCTAAACAGTGGCGTAATGGCCCACCAGTTCAAAACGAACTGATCCTTTTTGTGTAGGATCATATCCTATCTACATGGGTTATTCTCTTTTGAAATGGGCGAGAGGTATTACTCATAGAACTATAGGATGCAACTTTAAGGGCACGAGATAAAAATTAAAATCAGATTTTTTAAGAAGTGAACTCCAGGTCTACAATCATATAGTTTGTTTTATTGTAACATTGAGCAACATAATGAGACATCTAGCAAAACAGCACATCGAATATAACCATATCTCTTGCCCCTGCAACGCTAATATATACATTATGCATTGATATAGTGTTAAAGTTTTTTATGTGAAAATTTGGGTGACAAATTATTTGTGTGAATTGGTGATTTTTATGATGCATATGGTTGTAACAGATGAACTAATGAAAATGTACTTGAAATGACTTAATAAGGTGGGTTAGAATGTAATACAGTTATGGCTCATTTTCACGTGAAACTCCATTTTAATGGAATGGCTGAAGTTTCTGATGTTCTCATCTAGCTCCTGCTCACTCCCCCTCCCAATCAAAGACTTCTCTCCTCACAGTTTCTGAAGAGCACCCTGTGCTATGACGTAGATGCTGATTGTCTTAGAAAGTGTGTATTGTGAATGAATCTTTCCACCGTGTACCCGATTTATCATTTTGTGCTATTTCAATTGGAAGTTCCAATGTAGGCATGCAGAAGAACATAATTTTATGACTTTTTGTTTCATATTATATTGTACATCTCGGAGTGCAGTTGCTGTGGAGCAAGCTGAAGATTTACTTTTACCTTAAGAAATATGTTTGTGTTAAGAGCTTTATTTATTATGAAGTTGTTATTGATTTGCCATTGTGAGCTAACCATGGTCATACCATGCTGATGCTGCAGATTTGCCAAATCTTTATGCATATTCCTAGTTTTGAAGGTTCGAGGGTGACTTCTCATTTTCCTTCAGAGACTCTATCCTTCTCCCTTAGGATTCTGTCAGTCATCTTTATGAATTTAACACTTAGAATCTGTAGAGATTCAATTGCCTAAATAGGGATTTTACTATGATTCGATGATTCTGTGTTCTGTAACAGAGCCTTCCTGGCAAACTATGCGTTTTCCTGTATTGTTTATATTAACAATTCTGTAATAAACATTTTAAACTTTATTTTGATCTCGAACTCAGTTATCGTGAGGTCCCGGTTTCTATTTCTACTTTGCTAATTATTGGGCCTAATGTTGGGGAGGGTGATCTCTTGCCGCTAGATAAATGAGAAATCATGGAGCGAAACTACTTGAAGTAAAAATCGGCGGGCATAAAATATTGGGGTTCGGTACATTATTGTGGTTCTGCTTCCACATTAGTACAGTTCAACTGACAGAGAAGCACAGAGACTGTCATTTATTGGCACAGGCATTTACATATAGAAATCCTGGAGTTGCCATAGATTTATAGACCATCATCAATACAGATAACTGGAAAACGAGCCTCATATATTGGAATTCCAGTCTGTAAGTATAGAGCTACACATGGGTGTACTCACCCATGTACAAATAATGCATATGTTTACGCAGACGGCCATACAGACACCTGCATGGAGTACTGTAAGTTACTGACCAAGATGTTTCTAGAAAGAAAGCTAAGAGTTGGAAGGTGTGGATGGGAAGTTCTGCGGAGGCCAATAGGGATGTCGAAAAATGTAGGAATGAACATGACAGAGATAGATAGTGATTACTCATTTGCATGTTCACACAAATAAAAAGGAAGGAACAGATGTAAAGGCATAGAGTGAGCGTAGAATAAGCATAAGATGTGGTAAACACAGTTTTCTGGTCAATTGAGCTACTACCTGCTTGTGAGAGAGTCAAGATATTGAAAAAAGTAGTGTCCATCTGAATGTAATGATATGAATGGTTTGACTAATTGAGTTCTAGCATTTATATATGTGCCATTTTAACAGCCTTGTTGATGAAGGTCTGCATATAAAATCATCATACACCAATGCTAAAAAGGTTCTAGAGAAGTAGATAAGTGAGGTTTGATGTGTTATAAATATACTGCAACTACATGAGGGTAAGGCACACAGCTTATACTTACATGCTAGGTGGTATAAAATAACAGAATATGGGATCCTCTATAGCACATGCTAAAGATGTCACACTGGCATTGCTCTGCAGTGCCATAACCACTCTTTCATTACTAGTGATACCCATAAGTCTTCATTTCATTTTTTACTTCTAAACAACTAAACTTAAAAGTTGCCTCAGTACAACATTTTGAAAAGTAAGGATGACATTATTTTGAGTTGATTTCTGTCTAACACAATATATATTTAATAAAAAGGATAACATTCAAATGTAAAATGAAAAGTGCATTCATTAGTTTCCTGGACTATCTCTCTTTCTGGGAGCTAGCTGTAAATAATTGTCCGCCATCTTGATGTCTCGATCTTGCACAGTTAATTTTGAAAATAAATAATGTTATCCATAAAATAGGAAAATAGCTTTAATGCAATGTAATTTGGATCAGCAGTGGGGTGCAAGGGTGAATGTCAGACGTTTAGCATGGAGTGGAATATTACAAGGGACACATGCTCTCAAAAAGAGAAAAACGTTCAGGGTCCCTAAAATCAGAACACAAGGTATGCATTCTGCAACAGAAATAGTGGGCCAACTAAGCTTACCTAACTCTCTGTGTAGACAAGGAAAACAGCCAGTCCAAGGCTTGACTCAATACAGGGTGTATGGGGAGTGTAGGTACAATACAACACAGTATCCAAGCATTAAAAAAGTATAAGTTTCCTGCTAAGGGTTGTGTGTATGCAACACTTTTATCATTAATATATATTCAGGCTATCTAACAGGTAGCTGTGTTATATCATCCAATATTGCCATCAAGGTAAACCACAAGGCTGAAGGCCAAGTGGGTAGTAAATATCATCAGAATATTGAGATGGCAATACAAGGCCACGTTACACATGCTACCCTTTATGGGGCCTTATTCACAAAGGTAAACTTTCACTTTGGGTGTAAGTTTAATACTTTATTGCTATTCACAAACTACAAGTGTAGTTTTATGAGTAGTATCTTTACGATTTCAGAGAACTGTGCACATACAAAAGATATGACAGTCCCTACAGTTGTAAAGATACTACACGTTAAACTCCCCTCGCAGGGCCTGATTCACAAAGGTAAACTTAAACGTTTGGTCTAAACTTAGATCAGACATCTAAGTTTACAACTTTGGGAATTCACAAAGGGAATTTACAAGTACTATCTTTATGTCCGCACTCGGGTAGGAGATCCGCTCCGAGTGCGGACGTAAAGATATTACTCATAAATGCTTTTTGTGAATTCCCAAAGTCGCAAACTTAGACGTTTGGTTTAAGTTTAGACCAAACGTCTGAGTTTACTTTTTTGAATCAGGCTGGTAGTTTGTGAACAGCAAACAAATTAGTAAAGTTTACCTTTTGTGAATAAGGCCCATGTTTTTCTATTGTCTGTTTATTTGGGGTAGCACGCTTGAAAAATCTGTTTTCTTCTCAGCACAGCTAACAATGGACACTAGTAGGATTTAGAATGATTGGGTTTTCTTGAATAGCCATTGATAAAACCAATTGGCAATGGTGTAGGTCAGTGGATTTATGCAATTTTATGGCTTTATCACTTGCAACATAGTTATGGATTGACAGGGGTTGCCACAAAGTTGTCACATAATTTGCAGATTTCACCAAAGATTTTGTCTCTATCTCACATGGAGGAAAATAATCCTACCAGAGAATGTGCTGCATGATTTGCATTTATTGTCACATAATTTAGTAACTTTGATGCATAATTGTTCCTTCATGTGGCATCGTCCTAGTATCCCAAATAGTAGTAGAGCTCTGCAGAGTGGTTTGGGGGCTCCCATTATGATGAAATTCATATTTCACAGGGAAGCATAAAATAATTTCCATATTTAACACTTGCCAAAATGCTTCATGATTCCCCAGTAATGCAGTTTTGCGGATCTCCACACAGGCTCAAAATGGAAGAAAATAAACAAAATGCGATTGAAAGATGGAGTTTGTTTTCTCCCATCATCCATTTCAACTCTGCAAACCCAGAGTGGGGTTTGTAGAACCAAAGCTGTCTGATTGGTTGGCCACAACCTCAGGAAAAATGTTGTGGTCGACATTACAGGACCTGGGAATTTGGTATGTCTTCACAATATTTATATGTATTTATCACAATGTAAATAGCACCATCAAAAAGCAGAATGTTTTTAAATAACAACACATATTCAAACCCATAAATAATAGTTTATTCATAGTCATATCTTTTACAGTGTTAAAGGAAATATGGTGTGTAATCTCATCTGTAAAATTATCACTATGCATTTGCATTTGCATCTGTCACATCAAGGGTGAGGCAATGAGCATTGCATTTGATGTGCGAATTGTGGTTTACATGATGATTGTGCAAGTTATGAATTGCGGTCCTAATCATAACTTGTAAATTTCAGTGGCCTTTCATTTTTAATTTGCAACCATACATGGAACTGTGTTTTTTTTTCAGTGCACTTCTAAGGTTTAGCTGTTATAATTAAAACTAACTATAACTTCACTATAGCATATAGTACAGAGTGGCAGCAGCCACTCTATAATTATAGTTAGGGTTACCAGAGATAGAAATTCCTCAGATTTATTACCATTAATAACGTTGTGCCTGTTTGACAATCTCCAGAAAACTTTGCAGACCTATTCTTTCTTCTACATTGGCAGACAATGCAAAGTTTCTCTGTGATTGTTTGAGGGGATGCTAAGAAAAAAGTGGGCCTCAAAACATTTTTTTTCACCAATACATTTTCCGTAGGCTTTTATATATTGCATAGCGCCAAACCGGCTGAATGGCTTTGCATGAACTTTGGCAGGATTAGACAATATGGTGACCAGATGATCCTTTTGGGTACTACAGGTGAGTAGGGTAAATATTTTTTAGGTTATGAGGAAATTTAACTTAGAGATATCTTGGGCAGCCTTTCTTTTAAAAATTTCGCCGTATTTCGCGGAAGAACCACAGTACATAGGAATGACAAGTCATTATGTGGTTGGCTAATGACTGCCTTTACAAAAGTAAAAGGCAACCATGTTGTTTTTAGGTACACTTTGCCTGTGTTCTGCGTTTTGCTCTCAGACATAGGTAAGTATTAGTTTGATATTTTTTCCCTACCTAGTACCACTCTGTTAAAGTGGTAATAGGTTGGGAAAAATATTTCTATGTTTATATATATTTAAAAAAAAAATGTATGGGTACCACGGTACTGCCTTTGAGGTACTTGTACTGCAGTACCAAAAATAAATTTAAAATATATATATTTTAGAAAACTTAAAAATATACTATAGTTCCCTATATTTTACCAATATAGGGTACTACAGTGTATTTTCTAGTTTTAACATATTTAAATCTTCAGGTAAAATTCTACGGAGTACCACTGTAATAACTACAAGTTACTGAGCTGCTTACATTTTTTTTAATGTGCAGTTCTCCCTAAACTGCTGTAAAAATATGGAGAAAATTATAAAAAATGTCTCTACCTCCTAACACTTTAATAAAGTGGTTATAGGTAGGGAGCAGCAATAAAACCTACCACTTACCTAGATTTAAGACCCTAACCCAGAATTTAGCAGAGCGCAGACAAAATGTGCTGAAAACGGCAGGGCTGCCTTTTATCTTTGGTAAACACAGCCGTTAACCAATCACATACTGCCTTATCATGTGCATTTACTGCAATATACTGCAAACCTACTGCAGTATACTGCGGCACAATATAAAACTCAGTATTGTAGAATTTATAACTTTAAAACTACTTCCACTATTCACACATGCTACAAAAAACTACACCAAATATATTTTCCTGCTACATTACATCTACATCAGTTAACACACTTTCACGATATGTCTGCTTCAATTACAAAACTCCACTGTATGCTACTACACTATATGCCACTCCATGCTAATTCACTGAACGCCACTCCACTTTACCCCACTCCACTCTACGCCACTCCATTCTACACCACTACACTGTATGCTACTACACCCAACGCGACTCCATTTTATGACACTCCAGTGTACATCAATACACTGTATGCCAATCCTCT
Organism: Calotriton arnoldi; assembly: GCA_963921515.1. Lineage (NCBI taxonomy): Eukaryota > Metazoa > Chordata > Amphibia > Caudata > Salamandridae > Calotriton > Calotriton arnoldi. Next base: position 821,177 of record CAWUFW010006805.1, read on the forward strand.
CTATGCTACTCCACTGTACGCTATTCCATTGTATGCAACTCCACTCTACAGCCCTATACTCTACACTATTCCACTCTGCCACTCCACTTCAGTGTACACCACTACACTGTACTTTATTCCTCTGTATGCCACTGCACTACACTCTACTTCACTGTATGCCACCCCACTATATGACACTCCCCTCTATCATAATACAATGTACGCTATTACACTGCACATAACTCCATTGTTCAGACCTACACTCTAAGCCTCCCTCCTCTATGCCAATCCACTCTAGCAAACTACACTCTACGCTATTCCGCTGTACGACACTCCACACTATGCCACTCTACACTACTCTATGCTATTCCACTATATGCCACAAAAGGAGGTTACTAGTGCTCTAAATGCCAGTAAGGGGGGTAAGCACCAGGTCTAGATGGCATCCCTGTGGAGCTTTTTTAGGCTAACACCCTCTTTGGGGCCCTATCATGACCATGGTCCTGGTGGCTTTTTGCCGACATGGTCAGAATCTAATATTGTCCCTATTTTTAAGAAAGGTGACCACCTTAATCTTGCATACTACCATCCAATTTCCTTACTAGACTCCCTAGTTAAGGTGGTTGGCTAAATTATTCTAAACAGACTACAGGGCAGATTCTAACAAAATCCTGTCAAATCTACAGTACGGATTTCGGGCAGGTTTAGGTATGACAGACCAGGCCTTAAACTTGATCCTCCTAATAAAGAAGTGCACTAGGATTAGGTGAGGGAACCTCTTTTTGGTCTTTGTAGACCTATCCTCCGCATTTGATTGTGTTATCCATAGCAAATTGTTGGCCACCATGCTTGCATTCAGGGTTGAGGCTCCTATTGTAAACTTTCTTAGAGACCTTTTCTCAGGTAGTACGGCTAGGATTCGTTATGGTATAAGGGTCGAGTGCACTCAGTCATTCTGCATAGAGAGAGGGGTCTGGCGAAATCCCTAGTGTCAGGTGGACTTCCCACCTCCGAGGACATATTTGGGGCAACCTACCGATTGAGGCAAGCCTCCTACCTTCCTCCAGGGGAGGCAAAAAGACACTATTGCCCCTTCTGGGGCAGGGGTATGGCCGATGCCAGGGTAGGCCACACCCCCTTTTGGTTTTTTTTTTGCTCCAGTTTCAAATGTCTGGTGTTTAGTGGGCTTTCTGCCCCTCCTGGAGGGGAAGATTAGGGGAAAATGCCCCTATCCACCACCCCAGGGGCAGAAAATCTATTGGGATATGGAGTGGGAGAGAGCACAGGCCCATGTACCAGGGGGTGCTCCCCCCAAAATATATACTGCATAAATACAGTCCCTGGTATCTAGTGGGCTTTCTGATACTGTTGGGGTGGTGAATTGAGGGAATTGCCCCAATCTGCTCCCTGTAGGGCAGAAAGACTGCAGCCTTTTTAAGTGGGGGTAGGTCATGCCCCTGGTGAGCAGTCCCCCGCCAAGTGCTTTTTTTTCTGTTGTCTAGTGGGCTCTCTGGAGCCCTCGGGGTACAGATTGGGTGAATCACCCCAACCACCCACCGGGGCAGAAAGACTGTTGAGCCATTTTTAGGGTAGGGGCATGGCCATGCTCATGGTGGGCAGCCCCCACTACTATATAGTTTTTCTATACCAATTCCCTGGTGTCTAGTGGGCTTTCTGCCCCCTGGAGGGCAGATTGGGAGTGTTCACCCCCAACTGCCCGCAGAAAGACTGTTGAGTTCTGTTTGGGGTGGGGGGCATGGCTATACCCTTGAGGTGCGGCCCCCACCTCTATATTTGTCTTTTATTTTATTTTTCCTTGCATCAAGTGGGTTTTCTGCTCCACGAAGGGGGCAGATTGGGGTAATCATCCCCAACCGCCCCGCGGGGGTCATAAAGGCTCACATGTTTGGAGAGGGATCACAAGCCTTTGCCTGAGAGGCTGCTCCCCCAATTCCCTGGGGTCTTGTGGGTGGATCTCTGCTTGGGATCATTCTCCTGTGACGACCTAAGCAGAGATCCACTGGGCAGAGCTACCATTGGAAAGGGGAGATTCTCCACTTTCCATTGATACCCAAGACAATCAGTGCCTGGGGGACTGAGGTATGCCCCAGAGCACTGATGTAGTGAAAGTAAAACGAGCCCTTCAGCTCGTTTTGCTTTCACTTTTATATGTAATGACTTCAGTGCGCCCTGCGCGCTCATCATCATTACAAGCAAAAAAAAAGCCCAGGCTGCTCGGTAAGTTCTTTCTGAGCAGCCTGAGTCTACAATCTAAAAAGGGAAAGCCTCTGGTGCAAATTACCAAAGGGTCCTATATTGCCCTCCCTAGTGTCAGCCAATGTTCTACAGATGCACTGGGGTGGGATTGCACTGACCGGCCATTGGCTAACCGCCGCATTTAAGGGTTTAATAACACTCCACTTGTCCACAGTGAACTCTACGATTTCCAAAAGGCTTTTGTTAAAAATAAATGGTTAAAATGCATTGAAAAAACCAAAGGCTAAACCTTTGCTATAGTTAAGGAAACTTTATTTATTCTTTCCATACAAACCAAACTTAAAATACAAAAACATCACACATTCTTCAGTTATAGATCTACTCTAAATGTATCATTTATACACCACCTTTAAATGTATGTACCTTTAGTTATTCTTTAGCTACAAACAAAAGTTAGAAGTACACAAAAATTTACATTTCTAAATTGATACCTTTAATTTATAATTTGCAGAACATTTTCAAATTATTATGACACACACACCCTCATACACAGTGTATTCAACTCAGAAGCCTCACTACATTAATTATAACTCGTGACTTCTCCATGCACTACTCATACCTTTTATATTATATCAGTTATACCATCTAAAATAAAATGATTTACAATAATAGTTATCACATCGCAAATCATATCTTTTGTGAAAACACAGAGTTGCGAGTTATAGTAAATGTAGTCCTCTCTGTACATTAATAGGAACTACAGTCATGACGCTTGTTTTCAATGTGCTAAACATTTGGTGGACGACTGCTATTGGTTTTGGCAGCAAGGAACTCCACTACATTTGCGATGGAGTATCCTGTCCACTAAACTCCACATTAGGCCCCAAATTAAGTAGTATAGCGACACTAAGTGACAGTAGAAACTGGTATCAAAACAACTATGTGAGTTATAAGTCAGTGAGTGTACCTGGTTACATATCTGTATTCCTTACACTATATACGGCTGAACACTCATCTGCCAAGAGTAAGAACTCAGGATCACCAATGCATGATTAGACAGGGCAAACTTACACCTAAGCAGGTATCCTGTTTCAAGAATCTGAATGCTCTAGCTGACCAGTCTCAGTGAATGATTTTGGAAAGAGTAAATACTGATGCACGCATAGACAACCTCTTCATGATTACTCTGTTAAAAAGAATGAAGGTAGGTCTTTCAAAACAAATGAATATATTGGAACTCAATGAAAGTATTCAGTGGAATATATTGATCCATTAGTCAATATAGTGCTCATGCTGTGTAAGTGCCAACTTATGTCTAAAGTTAGATTGCCCTTAGATAATGTGCATTGTGTTTACATAAATAGTACTTTAATGTCATTTTTACTACATGTGTTGAAATAAAAGCACTTTCAGAATTAAGTGGTCTAGGTCCCTTGTGAGTGTACCTAATACCAAATGCAACAGATAGATCACTTGTACATATTTTATATACCTCACACACATATAAGATATGCTTCATTGCATAGATATCCATCTGTGAGAATTTTAATGTTAGGTGCTGGCTGTTTCATGATCTGCTTGGAATGGTGGTTTCCATCGTCTGCAATGCAACTGCTGTTTTTATATAGAAGTAATATCAGAAATGTGAGAGATTCCACCCGCTTTAGGCTCCTGAATCATATTACATGCATAGAGTCAAAATTATTTTCAAACTATTCTGAGGTCCTTACCTGAGTTTGGAAATTATCTTCCATGAATTTCAAGATGATAGCCCTAAGGCAAATGCACGTTGTAATCTTTGCAGCTCGGTGTCAATGTGAGCTGGCATGAGGGTCACCAACTTTCTTCTTTTGAATTACCACATCGAGCCATCATATAATATTACTGCTTACCACATGCCCCGGCCCAGTTACTATGTGCTTCAGGATTTGAAACAAAGCGTAATCTAGTAACAAATAAGCTCTTGAGTTGGGTTACATTTTGTTTTTAATAGAAGGTGTGTGTTTATGCTTTGTCTATACAGGGTTCAGTTACAAAAACCCTGTTTATAACTGCTGTAGATGTTTCTACACTGGCACGGTACTGAAACCCAGCAGGAATTTGTATGTAAAAAGTGCATATTTTTTGTTCTGATTAACCTGTGAAGCATACAGTAGCAGCAGGGAAACAGTCTATCCATCATTGAAATGGGAAAATATGTACCATTATTTTAATGCAGTGTACAAACTAGAAGTGGAAATAAAGCAATATGACACTATTTAAATTACCGGTACAGGCCAACTTCAGCACCCTTTAGCAAACTGCACATAGTTTCCCTACACTGTTGTTTGAGCCATCAGGCAGCTAGCAGGTACTTTTATGCAATACATAGCAGCACACTACTGACAATGCTCTAAGTAGGGACAGCACTAGAATCCATCCACAGGCACACTATATTTGTTAATCACATTCAACCAAAAGGAGCATGCCAATGAGGAAAAGCTCTGGCACATGGTTACATGTGAACCTTTGAGCTGTCTCCTCTCCATTTCACACACATTAGGGTGGGAGTGTAAGAAATTGGGTTATTAGTTGAGGGGATGAAACCCTCCTCAGGCAACAACAACAATCCTTGTCTGGGTGAACAACAAAAGCTACTAATTAACCTGTGCTCAACTTAGAGGCACTATGTTAAGTATTTATGGTGCACACAATCAGTAATAAAGTGAAAACACAACACATGAAAAATCCCAAACCAATTTAGAAAAATAGAGTAAATATGAATAAATAATTTCACAACAAAACAAATTAAATCCAATCAATAGAACTAGAGTTATGAATTTTTAAAGTGTTAAGTGAAAAATAGCACCTAAAAGATCAAAACGGCAACTGTGAGTGTCTGGTCACGCGAGACAGGGGCAAAGTCAAAAGTTAAGGCTGACCGCGATGGAGTGTGTTTCAACTACATGAGGTAGATTGGGCCTGGTATCAGATGGCCTTCAGATTTAGAAGACACTTTGCAAAAAAGTACCTGAGAAGGAAAAGTTCAGCAGGGCAAGGCAGTCCTTTTGGCGGGGGGGGGGGTCCTCTGCAGGTCCAAGAATATACTGAAGAGTTGGTCTGAGGGTACAATATTTATACCTGGTGCCTTCTTTTGAGGTGGGGGAAGCTTCTAGTCTGCCCCCACAACTGGTTCTGGAAAGTTCCTTCCTTCCCCTGTCCAGGCTTCAGGTAGTCTAAGGTGAGAAAAGGCTGGTGTAAAGTTAATTTGTGAGTATGCTGGAGGCAACCCCTTTGAAATGTAAAGATGACCCATCGTGGAATGATGACCCATCTGGCCAACACCTAGTCCCCCTTTGTCTTACTGTCTGGTAGGAATACACGAACCCCAACTGCTAGGCTATTCATAGTCATATGACACAGGACACAGACTGCAGTCACCAAATGGCTAGGACAAGAAAATGCAAACTTTCTAGATGTGGCCTTTTCAGAATTGTGATATAGAAATACGAATTTACCATTAAAGAGGATTTTAGATTACAATTTATTTGAGACCAAACATAATATTTCTAACAAATCCCAATCCAAAGTAAGCACATATTAAGTGTAATACTTATTTAATGTTATCCAATTGGAGAGGCAGGTCTCACAGTAGTGAAAAATGAATTTGGGGGTTTTTCACTACCAGGACATGCATAACTTAAAAACAAAAGCCCTACATTTAATTGCAATGCACCCTGACCTTTGGGCTACCAAGGGCCTACTTTAGGGGTGACTTATATGCAATAAAAGGGAAGTCTGAGGCTTGGTAAGAGGTCTATGTTGCAAAGTCAAATTGGCACTTTAAAACTGCATTCAGGCTGCAATTGCAGGCCTGGGACATGTTTTAAGGGGCTACTTAAGTGGGTGGCACAGTATGGGCTGCAGGCCTATTAGTAGCATTTAATTAACAGGTTCAGAGTATATGGTATACCACTCTACAAGGGACTTATAAGTGCATTACATATGCCAATTGGGTGTAAGTCAGTATTACCATTTTTAGGGAGAGAGCACAAGGACTTCAGCGCTGGTAAGGTAATGTAAAGTTTATTCATGCATAGTTATTTAAAAACATAGCATTAAATTTACATTAAAAAAAGAAAAAAAATGCTCTTATCATACAAATATTGACTTTTAAACAATAAAAATATAAATATATATCCCTATCTATCTAATTCTTCTGGTTTTACTATACACAAGTTAAAAAGCATTGAATATGTATAATATATAACCTAATGTCTGGAACCATTGCTACCGTTCTAGAACCCTTGATTCCTACATGTGTCCAAAAGTGCAAATATGTCATACTATTTTCTTCATAAAGTGCATAGATTTAGGCGTAATATGAGCAAAAACAGAGTTATAATAAAACAAGTTATATGGAAGTTATTTTGACTTTCTAAATTTTCTCGGTTGACAATTAATATTCAGGAGTCTCTTGCAATTTTTAAAAACGTAGTAAATCGACAGATCATTACAGAATCAGTAGATCCAAAAACTTGCAATGACAGCCTGCCTACAGGTATGTGTTCCACGCTCATTAAATGGAACTTTCAGCCAAAGTCTTCCTTCTTGTAATAGTCCTGGACACACATGTGATGTGCATTCCTTCCCCTTTATTGCACAACCTACAAGGCACTTTAGATAGTTCCTTATTCCATTTTTTCCCTTTTATTTCTCCAGGGATACTGCCAAAATGGAGATGCATAAAATTAATTTTCAAATTTCTTGACCACTTCGCATCAAGATATGATTGATACTTCAATATTTTATATTCATTGATCACGATCCAGGTATGTGATCCACTGGCTAGCTTCTCTTTGTCTTTAAGTAACAATAGTTTATTTACAGTATTATTAACACATTTTTTAAAATCATCTGGAGAAGGGGAATTTACCCATAATGTTTGGATTCCTAGGTCTTTGATTGCTGAATCCAAATAAAGGCATGGTGGAGCTAGTTCATTCCTCTGAATCTCCTGCCACAAAGCTTGGCATAATTGGCTTCCGAAGGCTGACCTTATTCAGTTCCTGATTTTGACATAGGCTCTTATTCTTGCTATTAATTGGTTTTTGAGCCCGAATTCTAGTCTTATCTGGGCAGATGATGCTTCCATAGGAAGGTGAAACAGTAATCTAAATACTTTCGAAGAAATTAAATTTAAAAGTGCTGCATCTCTGCCCTGGAGTGCCTCACTACTGCATGTAACGGTCAGTAGAAGTCTTGCTGCAATGACTTTCAATAGTGGTGCACAACTTGGACCGTCTAAAGTTCTTTGTAATGTACGGAATGCCAGGATCTAGAAAACAGCTTTCCTCTTCAAGTCCTCCCTGTGCTGTTTGACTGTAGCCCTATCGTCAAACAGAACTCCTAAGTATCTGTATGTTGTTGTCTGCTCAAGTAGGTTACCACCCTGATACCATTTTTTCCTTTTGTTTATTCTACCACTTACTTCCATAGTCTTTGTTTTCTTTAAGTGAACTGCCATGCCATTTGTTACTGAATATATGTAGAGCTGGTCTATGAGTCGTTGCAGACCGATCTTTGTTTGACTGTTCAACATAACGTCGTCTGCATATAATAAGTTTAATATGACCATAGATCCTAATTTTGGTGCATGAGAATTTACTCCATCCAGTTTCATCAAAAGGTCGGCTAAAAACAAGTTAAATAAATATGGTGCTAGAACACAACATTGCTTTAGGCCCCGATTTCTAATTATTTTCCTTGATAACATGGATCCATCACCAATTTGCACCCTCACCCATGTGTTCGTATATAACAATTGGATGACCTTTAAGAGTGGTTCTGGGATACCCCAGAAAGATAGCTTTTGCCACAAAAGGTTCCGACTCACACAATCAAAAGCAGATTTATAATCAACATCACACAAATATAGTGCCTGTTTCTTGATTTTAAGTTTATCCGTTAGTAATGATACCACCAGTAAGTTTGTTTCCTTGCCAGTTTCTTGAGAGAATTCTGTTTGGTTTGGGGGTATAATCTTGTTTTTCTTTGCCCATTCCTGCAATTCACTAAGAATCAAACTGGCGAAATATTTCGCCTCAACGTCTTGGAGGGGTCTTAGGCTATAATTTTCGGGTTGTTACCTATTTTCCTCCTTAAAAATGGATTGATTATTGATCCCCTTCATGAGTCAGGTGTCATCTGTTGCTGGATTGAGCTATTGTCTACAGGTGTTAACATACTTTCCCAAAACACTCCATTTGATTTAAAAAGTGCTTGCGGAAGTCCATTCGGACCAAGGGCCCCATCTTTCCTGCCTCTTTGTATTGCTTTGCCCGTTTGATGTTCTGAGAACTGCTAGGGGGCCTGTTACTGTAAGCATAGCTGATTTTTTGTAGCATAGCTCTGTGAGTTTAGATGCAGTATGGCTAAGTTGCTGGAGGGTCTAAAGTGTTCCATCTAAAAACTTACCCAAATCTCTTCCGTCAGATTGGAGCTTGTTACTCGGCCTGGTGCACGATTTAAACCATTCACTAATTTCCAGAAATCTCATGAGTTTTTCTTCTTGGAGAAAAATAGGACCTTTGCCCAGAAATTTTGTTTTACCTCTCTTTTACCTCTCTTTTTTCTTTCCAGGTTGCATTTCTGTATTGTTTGTTAATAATAATGAAGATTCTGCAAAGCTCTAGGTTATCTGGTAATCTCTTGGCCTGCCTCCTAGCGCAATTCCGCTCTCTTCTCAATGCACGATAATGTGCTGTAATTATAATTTTCCTTTGTTCTTATGAGTTCGATTTGTTTTGCAGTGACCTTGTACATCTGAAAATTATTTCCCCAATAAAGAGGGACCAGTTCGCAGATGGATTACACAGATCTTTACTACAACAATCATTTGCTATCATGTCAGCTATATGTTTTGTTCTTACTTGTGTATGGTGAGACCATATCAACTTCCGGTAGTTTGTTGAAGTTACTTCTCCAGGTAGAAAAGGTGCTTTCTGGTGAAGGCAGCTTTGGGCACAGATTTCTACTTTCTGTTGACCATGATCACTTCTGTTTGTCTTCTGTATTCTAAAAGATGTCACTTGGTACAGGAGCGTGAGAGTTACTAACTTGTAATCTAGAATGGAGTTTGAGGACATGGTATAACAGGTCCATTGTGGCAGGGTGTCCTGTTGGTATCTCCCATTATTAATTCGTAAGCCCAGGTATTCAAAATCTTTTTTTACTGTGATTGATTTTGCATCACCCGGTTTTTTATTTGTATCTCTCGTAGCCTGTGTTGGTACTGACCATATATAGTCCTGCTGATTTATTTGCTCGTCTCGCGCAAACAGCTTTATTAGGTTCATATTAAAGTCCCCCATTATTATAATATCTGGAAGCCCTCCTTCTCGGGAGCATTCAAGAATTATTTTTAAAAGCTCAGATACCCCTGCTGCCTTTGTTCTTAAATTTGATGAAAAATAGAGTTTAATCAGAAAAAGAGGTTTTTTTTGCATTTTTCTGCCACTTAGTAAGTTTTATTATTAAAATGTTTTTATCTTCCATGTCAATCAGTTCTATTTCTATCTGTATAGCTATTGCTACAAATGTGGCCAAACCTCCCTTTGGACGTCCAGCTTTGTTCTCTTTTTTTGCAGGGGAAAAAAAGCCCATGTGGCCATTTACAGTAAAAGGTTGTAAAGCCCATGTCTCCAGTAAGAATATTATATGACTATTTTCCGAAAGATCCCTAAAATTATTATCTTGAGTTTTCATTTTAGCACCATTGATATTCCACGAGCATGTTGATAGTGAACTTATTTCATGTGTGACTGTAGATTTTTCTATTTTATAGAATTTTTTATAGCATGAGTGGTTTTTCCTGTGCAAGGCAAATAGTTAGCCAAACTTTATTTAGCTTCATCTTGACTGGTTTATCTAGGACTATATTACTAATTTGATGCAAGGATGTTATATTGATGAACTCCCGCCCGGGTTTACCAAAATCGAGCATTGTTTTCTTGCCTTTTCATGTTTATCTTTTGTTGATATTGAATTAACTGAAGCAAAAGGAGCTGGATAGGCAGCTGGAGGGACCATATCAATTTGTATACCCCAGGCCTGTAGACAATCTTTTTCCTGCTGTACCTTTTCTCCTACGGGTCAGCTTACCCACATGACAAGAGTTGATTCTTGAGTCTTATTATCCGATGGTCCTATAAATTCAATAGATTCAATGTTTGCTGAAGAGATTTCCACTAGGGAGGGCACTGTCTTCAGAAGTTTAAGAATGGTTCCTCTGTTCAAAATATCGTGCCTCCCTCTTTTTTTATATGTAGGCGTAAAAATCATCTTTGATGGCAATGACACACTTCCATCACATGTTGGACTGATTCTTTTATGATCCCCCATATTACTTATTTATTTTTTGTGGCAGAGTTGTCCATGGGGTTTATGTATTTTGAATTTGTCCAAATTCCGCATGACGTCTATCACTTCATTTTGGATTCCATTTTCTTCCACCCCTGTACACTTGGCCTTGTATATTATTGCAATCTTTTGGGACTGCGGCTCCTCAAGGCCTTTTTTCCCTAGGTGTTTGTCCTTAATTCTGGCCTATTTGTTTGAGGATGATATTCCTTGATCACTCTCTCTATCCGCCTTGTTTTCAATTTGATCACTCTCAGTATCCGCCTTTTAAAAAAAAAATGTATCCATCTCTTTATGTTTCTCTTGATTTTTATTAAAAATTGGGAAAAGCTTCATATTTTTTACCAGGGCTTGGCCATTATTTACCAGTTTTGCATCCTCTGGTGTTGGTATATTTTTAGTACTTTGTTGATTTATTGTCAGGTCACATGTCACTTTGTTCCTTTTATTTCTTGCTTTCCGCAATTTTTCCCGTTGTTTGTTGGATTTTTTAGGTTCAGAGAAGGTAGTATATGATATTTGAGATTTCTGTATTTGAGATTCCTTCATTTCCTGCACTGGTTTTAGGGAATGCAGTAATACCAATTGTTGCTGAACTTTGGCTTCTATATTATCTGTACTTTGAGATGGAAGTCCGTCCATTCTGGCTATTGGTATAGGTGATAACTCCTCCTGTAGGGAGGGTTCATTTTTACTTTGTGTTTATCTGTTTTAAATTGCTGACATGATCTACCCTTTTTCATTGTAGGATTTTGTTGCTATCCCGCGGATGGGCTGTTCTTCTTTTTTAGATTCATTTTTAAATCTGCTATCAGAGTAGACATTGCCTCAGGAAAAGTGACAAGTTTATTTAACACTGGAGCACATGTACAATCAATTTTGGCTGTAGTTGCACACTGTTGTGCACGATTGACCAGATTATTTAATTCAGCAATTTTTTGGGTTAATTCTGTATACTGAGTTTGCCATTATGTTTAGATAGATACATTTGAATGCCCATTTTCTCTGATTTATATGATAGTGCTCCTAGCATTAGTTGCGATGTACTAAACAAAATATCCCATGCAGTGGTTATATTTTTCATTTCTGATTGATCCTGTTGTAAGGGGGAGTTAGTAATAGTTTGTCCTTGGTCTTTTCGATTATCTTGTGAGGTCAGAGGGGCATCCCATGCAGATTTTGGGTTTGCACATTCATGTTCTGTTGGTTCCGAACCTATGCAGTTTGTTAGATTTAATCCTGCTAGGTATAACCCTCCTTTCACTTTAACTTTAACTTCTATTGGAGCAGGATTTCCATTTATTAGAAGCCATGTTGACAAATCATGTGCTCCTTTCTGTTCTTGATGTTGCTCATTTAGTGACACTGGGATTACCGACAAAAGTTCCAGATCGCTAAGTGAGCCCCACATGTTCTCTATACTTTCCCCTGAATCGGACTGTAGGTTTCCCTCAATTTTATCTTCTGGAGTGGCTGTTTTGGTGCTATTTGTCTGTGAAGAATAGTCGGTACTTTTCATTGGTAGTATAGGCTTGGGCAAAATGTTTGAGTCACGAGGTGAAGAAAAAAGTATATTACTCAGGTCTTTCAAGAAATCAAATCATTGTGGAATTTTCTGAGATCTCTCAAACATACGAGCTATCAGTGAAATTAATGATTGGCTATGTTTTACAAATTTTGCTTTTGTATTTTTTGCTTGTTGTGAGAGCTGAAGCTTTTTCTTCCTTTTTGATACAATGTGTGGAAGCCTTTCCCTTCCTGACATCATAGCGTGATATTTGTAATGTCAAGGGCAGTGTAGCAATTTTGTTTCTTCCCTATCAAAGGTATTTGAGGGGTGGTGTTAATTTTACACTTGTTTCAAGACTCTACAAGTTCTGTTACCTCCAAAAATATTTTGTTCCAACATGTTGTTTTTCATTTCCAGGGACAGGTTTCCAGGGTATTTACTGTTGCTGGGTAGATGAAAAATGTTCTCCTAGAGGAGAAGTTGATAAGAAGAGGGCTGCCTAAGTCAACTGAAGGCGACCTTTTAAGGGCACAAACGCACCTGCCGCCTTGCTGTATTCTTGCTGTTTCACCTGGTTAAAATGTTCCCGCACTTTCCCGCGGTTTGTGGAGGCTTTAAAATTCTTAAATACTGCTGCCTGCTGCCTGGCCACCACTGGGCGGGATCTGCAGCAGCGTGGCAACTGAAATCAATTTCCCCTATTGCTGCACTGCCCAAGGGTTTGCGAGACTGTATGTCTGTTGCCTAGCTGCCTCCGGGCGGGATCTGCAGCAGCGTAGCAACTGGTGGGAGCAGCAGGGTGTTAGCTAGGATTTTCTTTCTGATCTCTTGTTGTCTTGTGCAGTCTCTTATGGGGGGAGCAGCAGGGAGTTAGTTAGGGTTTTCTTACTGATCTCTTGTTTTCTCTTGCAGTCTCTTATGGCCACCCTGTTGAGGAGTATTCAAATTGTGTCGTTGGACTGCTAGGCTGCAGGAGTAAGATGAATACAATCCATTTGCAATCGAATCTGCATCCAGTTCATTTATTTCCGTAGGCTGTAAGATATAATGGTGACTGCTGAGTCACTACTAACTGAGCTTAAGTCTCCCCCTCTTATCAAATACTGTCTCTCGCACCTGGTTCTTTTGTGCATTCAGGGGTGGAACTGGGGAGGAAGGAAGCAGTAGAGGAGAGCAGAGGGGAACAGGCAGAAGAGAAACAGGCCCAAAAAAGAACAGCAAAAGGGCAAGGCTCACCGCTTTACAGTTTTGTTGCAGGGACCGAAAAAGCACCAAAGAATCTGCCTGAGCCAGGAGCCTGGAAATGCCTGTAAAGCGCCGTAATGTGTGTGCCCAGAAAGGGCCGAGGGCCGGTAGTAGTCTCCTACGATGCGGTCTGAAAGTAGGTTGCTGTATAGCTGCATGGACTGCCCAGCCCTGTCCCTCCGGGTCCGCTTTGCCGCAAGCAAGATACTAGGCGCTTCTCAATTCCCCTGCTGCTACTTCCTGTCATATCGTCCTTTATTCCAGACTCGATCTGCTGACTCAAAGTCGATCTGCTGGGAGTGCCGCGGTCTTCTACACAGTGCGCTGTAGATGCCCAGCAGGGCCTCACCACCGTGTCTCCATGTGGCACTTCCCTACCGTCCCTCTTGGGGCACTGAGAGTGCAGCTGCGGCTGTGGTGATTGCGATTGCAATAGCGGTAGTGATGGGGGCTTAGTCCTGATCCCTTTACCTGCTTTTTTTCCCCCTGCTGCGTTAACTCCGGATCCTGCTCGTTCAGCTCACAGCGGCTCCATGGCTCCACACTGTGTCGTGTCACAATCATGTCTCTTCCGATACCAACAATCAAACACTGGTTAGCAAAGGTAAAGTGCACAGAGTCCTGAGGACAACAGACATGCTTCAGCAAAAATAATGGGAGGGGTGATCATCGATAAGGTATAGAGATCATCGATAAGGTATAGAAAATAATTGGAGTCAGTTCCGATTAGTGAGGTGGAGGCAAGATGGCGACCGACTGATATCGCCGTGAAGATGTTCCGCTGAGCCTCCCCCATTGCGGTGCTCAGAAGGCTCTCTAATCATCTCTTTGACAGTGGGGAAATAAGAATGATTTAAACCCCCATCGAGGAAAGTGCTTCTAAAGAAAAGGGAAGGGAAGGAATGCGGACGCGGAAGAAAACACAAGACTCACCCTGGCTGCTCACCATTGCATTTCGCCTTCACCTTGAGGACGCCGAGGCAGCTCTGAGTTCATGGATGAAACCCGGCCTGCGTGAGTTTTCTCTGGCTTTACAGTGGAGGACTGTGTGGAGCAAGGCGCGATCGCTAAACAGAGCGGAGAAACCTACCGCAGTGGCAGCGGCTACATTGTGGCACTGTAATCCGTGCAAGATCAGAATCGGAGCGTGGAGCAGGCTCGGTTTTGAGACCTCGTGCTACAGTAAAGGCAATTCCTGCAAGCTCACCAAAGCAAGGATGACTGGTAAGGGGGCGAGGGCAGGAAGATTCCTCCTGTCCCCTCTGAATCCAAAGCTGCGTTGGCACTTACACGGCAAAAAGAGCGGATGCCTTGAGCGCGAAAGGCAGAGGTGGTGGTGAGAAAGGTGACGGTATAAAAAAGACTTTGCAAGAAAAAGACTCGACAATGTTAGGTGCCGGGCAGAAGGGCACCACTCGTACACCCAAGGATGCCGATGGCTCACAACCTTTAATCACGAGTCGCTTTGCAGCAACTAGCGAGAAAGGGAAAGAGAGCAGTTCGTTAGTTAGCGACGCAGATAGCCTGGATACAGGAGGGCTGAAATGTGCAGCAGGACAGCTGGTAGATACTTTTTCAATGGATGATACTGGTAAAGCCCTCGCCTTTTTTCCGGTATCTATGCCAGCAGAGGTCAGTCTGGAGGGTAATTCAATCAGCATGCACAATAACTCATCTATTTTGGCTAGCAATTCAACTGCTCCCAACAACATCGCAGCCACAGCTAACTCTCTTCCACTAGCGCCTCTTGGAGATCGGGTACTTATAGATTGGAATGTAAAGACGCCTGACAATCAGGATAAGTTTTATTCCCTGACAGAGGAGTCCGAAATGTCAGATGTCAGTATCTCGGTGTCTAGTGGGGAGGAAGGAAAGAAATGGTCCAGTAGTCCTAATTCTGAGGCTCAGAGAGGTAAACCCGGCACCAAAAAACTACTGAAAAAAAAAAGAAGCAGAGAGCGTGCGCAAAGAAAGGACTACCCTTATGACAATGATAATACAGATGTAAAAGAGCTGACATGGGACTATAATAACACCCCTCTCACTTTAGTTCCAGGATCCTCCACCGTCTCTGCGCTTAATCAAACAAGCATTGGCAGTGGTAAAGGCGACGATCTGCAAGATGCAAGAACCGAACCTGCCCTGATAGATGTTTTACGGTCCATTAAAAGTTTCCAGGAGGAAGTCAAGACAGACAGTCGTAGATCCCGTATGGCGGCTAAAAATTGCAAGGGGCAGTTAGAAAGGTTGGTAAAACTTGTGCCGATATTGCGGATCGAATGGCCATGGTGGAAGAAAGGACGGAACAATTGGGAAAAGATGTGGTCTTACTTCAGACTCAGCATGATGAACAAGAGGGGTTAGTAAAAGATATGATGTGGAAAATGGAGGAGCAAGAAAATCGACAGAGACGTAACAACCTCCGCTTTTAGGAATTCCGGAAGGGGTCGAAAAGACGACCCCAGGAAATTTATGATCACTTTATTGAAAGGGGCTTTTCCTGAACTACAAGCATGGGATTTGGACAGGGAAATTCAAAGAGCCCACAGATTTCCCCTGTTTCCTGGCAAACATGCAGCCGCATCACAACACCCTCGTGCCATGCTTTTATTTTTGGGAAATTTTTTACTTCGGTAAAGTCTTTTTGATTTGGCCAGACCCACCAAGAAACGAACCTTTGATGGAATTACTTTTTTCACCAGACCCGATTTCGCTCACGCTATGGTGGAGCGTAGGTGGAGGCTCCGGCAGCTCTTTGAACCATTTCAGAAGTTGGGGGCCGAGGTATACCTACAGAATCCGGCCCAGCTGAAAATAATTTACAAAGGGACTACTCGCAGTTTTGTTTCGGAAATACAGGCGCAAAAATACCTAGAGGAACTCTCTGGGCACAAGAAATGTGGTTAATCATCTTAAGCACATTTGGGACAAGGCACTAAATATGGCTAGACAATGTCCGATAAGCTCTGATAATGTTTGTGCAGTATGGTGAAGGGGAAGGCAAGGGGGAGGCAGGCTATAAGACTTAGCAGCCCTTTCAACTGCCGAATCTGCTTGGGTGCTGATCATGACATAGTTTAGACTAATTGTATCTTTTTTTTCTCTCACACTTTATATTTAGCATGGTATTAATCCTGCGGTTGAGGGGGGTTTGCTTTGGGGGTAACGGCTACTGGAGCTTTCTTTTCCAGTTTTTGGTTATGCTTGATAGGGAGGCTTGGCGGGATCACGGGGCTTTATACGTCGGATGTCAAATCCCTGGCTCGGCCAGGTAACCTCCAGAGGTGGTGGAGGGTAGGGGGCTGGGTGGGAGAAGGGGGTGGGGGAGGTCAGACAGGTCGCACTAAAAGGCAATTATAAAAAGAAAAATATAAAAATGAGTCAAACCAATCTAGTCTGCTACCCGAGTTTGTTCTTTGGCAAAAAGGGGAAAAAAGTAAATGAAGGTGATGATACATACAGATTCTGTAGCGGAAAAAGATGGGACTGCTAAGAATATTATCAGTGAATATCTGTGGCCTAAACGATCTTAGGAAAAGACAGGCGGTGGCAGTAGGACTTCAAACCTGGGGCACAAATATTGTTTGTTTGCAAGAAACGCATATTGAGGGGTCACAAACACATATTCTAAAATCATTAGGATATAGGTTGATCTGTGCCACGACACAAGGGGCTAGGGTAAGAGGGGTTGCTATTTTAGCTAGGGGTAGTGGGCTTGTCTTTAGACGCTCCAAAACAGATAAATGTGGACGCTGGGCAATTACAGAGTGTCAATTTGGGAGTGAGCAAAAGATGACTTTATGTGCCATCTATGGTAGCAACATCGACGAGGCATCTGTTTTTGATGAGATCTCAAATGAATTAATGCATTGGCCATTACCCTTAATGATATGCGGGGATTTTAACATCAATCTTCCAAGTAATTGGTCTTTAAAGGAGGGGTGGCACTATACCGGCCGTAAACCCAAAGTTTTTAAAGCATTAAGACAAATGTGTTGCATACATGGGCTAGTAGATGGCTGGCAGACTCTAAAATCTGATGATCCTGGGTTTACATATTTTTCCAACCCACATTTCACCCATGCAAGACTGGATTATATTTTAATGTCTAATACAATTAAAACTAAGTGCCAAATTATGAAACTTCCCCGGATCCTCTCCGATCATAATCCTCTTATTTGTTCTATGGAAATAGATAATAGAAGTGACACTCCTAGCTCATGGACGTTCGAGAAAGCCCTGCTCTTAGATGAGAACTATTGTAGCCATATTCGAGAATGGATTCCTAAATTTTTATCCGATAATGAAGCAAGTTCGTCAATCGAAATTGTCTGGGATACCCTAAAAGCAGGGATCCGAGGGGAGACCCTGCAATATTCTTTAAAAGCTAATAAAGCAGCTAGGGAAACTATGCAGGGGCTACAAGATAATTTGAAAAAAGCAGAGGAAGATCTAATAAATATTACAATGGGAAATGCCCCAGCAGGGCAGAAAGATGTAGAGAAAGTCCAGAACCAGGTGGCAATCGCTAAAGCTTTAATTACGAATATTTTTATGGAAAAAGTCATTAAAAAGCATTCTCACAGAAGGAAATGATATATGAAATGAACGAGCAAATCGGACACCAATTAGCCGTTCGTATGAGACAACAGGCTTCATCAAATCTGATCCGCGAAATCCAGGATCCTCTGGGCGGTCGAGTAGTAGACCCCAAACTCATAAGAGAAGCTTTTTGGCGGTTTTATCAAGATCTATATACTGAGCTAGGGGGTGGGGACCAGACTAGTATTGAGGACTATCTAGATCAGGTTACTAAGGAGAAATTTCAAGAAGAGGATGCAAATCTCTTAGAGGAGATACCCACAGTGGGAGAAATCATTGGTGTAATTAAAGCTTTGCCAAAAGGGAAAGCCACAGGGTTAGATTGTATCCCGTCAGAATTTTATGTCTCTTTTCTAGATCAAATTGAAAATATTTTTATAAAACTTGTTATACATATCTTTAAAGGAGGCCAACCCCGAAATCTTGGTCTCGGGCAAAAATAGTTATTTTCCTTAAAAAGAACAAACCGCCGGAACTGATGGGCTCATATCGTCCCATTACCCTCATTAACTCAGACTCCAAAATTTATTCAAAAGTTCTGGCTAATAGAATCGCTCCCATTATCCACAAGGTGATTGCTCAGAGCCAACATGGCTTTGTTCCAGGCAGGTCCACTACCAACCACATTCAGCGAGTAATTACTTTGTTTGATGGTATGGATGTTACAGGAGACCCTATGGTGCTGATTCTGCTTGATGCGGAGAAAGCATTCGATAGGGTCTCCTGGAACTTCCTCTGGACTGCAATGTCCAGAATGGGTATCAAGGGAGGCTATATACAGGCAGTTCAAAAATTATATGAGAATCCAAGGGCCGTAGTACTGGTAAATAATATATTAACTGAAGAGTTGATTATATCACGTGGAACACGGCAGGGCTGTCCGTGCTCGCCATTACTTTTTGCAATCTATATAGACCCATTTATCCGGCGATTGGAAAAGGAGGAAGAAATTAAACCTATAATATCACAGGGGTTTGTCACCAAATCACTAGCCTATGCGGATGATATCGCTATCGTGACATCCGACCCAAATACGGCTATGACCGCTATCGAAAGGGAGGCTAAACAGTTTGGTAATGTGTCAGGCTATGCCATTAATCAGGGTAAAACTCAGATTGTTTTAAATAGGAAAATCGATTGGAGGGATCCTCGAGTTGTGGAACAGGCGATGTACTTAGGAGTCCGCATCACAGCTGATTTAGAAAATCTGGTTGAAATAAATCTGAAGCCAATAACTGATATAATGCGGAAAGATCTTCAACGTCTGGATAATTTACATCTCTCTATTATTGGAAGAGTGAACGCAATTAAAATGGTATTCTTCCCTAAAATTTTGTATATGTTTAGGGCAATTTGTTTAGAATTCTCTTCATCCTGGATTAAATCAATAGAACGGATGTTCTCTAGTTTTATCTGGGCATATTCACAACCCCGGCGGGCTTACAAGTTCCTCACTCTCCAAAAAGAGCGAGGTGGACTAGCTCTCCCAAACTTGAAGGCATATTATTGGCTACCGTATTATTGTATAGCGAGGAGTTACTTCAGAATAATCAGGAAGGTATAGAGGGAGTAGTGTATGCACCATCTATTTTCCAATTACTACTCGGCCGGGAGAGTAGAGGATATTGGTGGAGACATTTACACGATAGTTACCACAAAAAGGTTAAATTTAAAACATTATTTAGTGGATTTAAGGTATGGAAGACTATTAGGAAAATGCTTGGTATAGGGAGATTGTCTTTCTATACGCCCTTAAAAAATAACCCAGAATTACCCGAAATTTTTAATGATAGCTCTATACACAAGTGGTACGATGTAGGCATTGTACAGATAGGTTGCCTCTTTTCCGCTATTGGGATTCGGTCTTTTGAAGAATTAAAAACCAACTTCGGACTAGACTGGCGAGACTTTTTAAGTACTTACAAATTAGAGATTTTTTGTCACGGAAGGTAGGGGGAAGTGGGGGATGGAAAAATTGATCTTGTAGAAATACTTCTATCGGGCACCAAAAATACGATTGGGGGTATGTATTCACGCATCAATGCTATGTTCCCAGATGATATGGAGAAAATTGCTCAAAAATGGTTAGAGAAAGCAGCAATAACAAATGTGGAGTTTAATTATGCTTATGAAATGTCACAAACAATTTTAATGTCAACTAAACTCCAAGCCCAATTTTTAAAACCTGTTTCTTTTTATATTATACACCGGACAAAATAGCTAAGTGGGGAACCGGTAAGAGCACATGTTGTCCTAGATGTATGCTGGTTAAGGCTGATTGTGTACATATCTTTTCCACTTGTGAAGAGTTAACATCTGTTAAACAAGAGATAGGGAAATTTCTATCCACAGTGATGAATTGCACGATAGAGTTATCTAGCGGTGTTATTTTATTAGGGGCAACAGATCCTGGAAATGCCCGAAATGAGCATGAACTTGTTTTTATAGCAATGGCCGTTTTTAGATTATGTATAGCCTCAGCTTGGTTGGATGCTAATGCCCCGACATTTCAACAATGGTTAGCTAGATTTCTCGCCATTTCAAATATCGAAATTGCTATCTATAAACGTAAGGGCAATAGGCGACGGAAAAGAGGTTTAAAAATTTGGACTCCTGTAAAAGAATGGTGTCAATCGCAAGATTGTACAGAGTGAACGGGTTTTTTAGGGGTTTTTTCTTTTAGGCTTAAGCTACAAGTGGATTTGGGCGCACCAATGTATGTATTAATTAATTTTGTCTTTTGATAAATGCAATTCATTCTATATTGTATGTATGCTTGTCTGACCTGGTGGGTGGGGGGAGGGTAAAAAAATTTTGTGGTTTAAAAAACTGAATAAAGATATTTATAAAAAAAAAAAAAAATAATGGGAGGGGTGAAGTCAAAAACTCTGGTGGTGAAGGCAAAAACTCTGGGAGTGGCCCTGCAAAGAAGGCCAAGCCCAACAGACACATACTTGCCCTTCTTTTTCTCATTCCTTACAATGCAAGCTGCCCTATGGGCTGTTTAGGGCTTACCTTAGGGATGACATATATACATATTAAAAAAGGAGGTTTAGGCCTTGAAAAGGTATGTTTTGCCAGGTAAATTTAGCAGTTTAAATCTGCATACCGGTTGCAATGGCAGACCTGATACTTATTTTAAAGTGCTACCTTAATGGTTGGCAATATGAGTGCTGCAGGCCCACTGGTAGCATTCAATTAAAAGAGCGTGGGTATATGTACTATCACCGTACTCAAGACTTAAATAAGTAAATTAAATGTGGCAATCAGGCGTAGCCATGTTTAAAGGAGAGAGCACAAGCATAAGCACTTTAGGGGAGAAGGCAAAAAATGTGGGGGAAGACCACACCAAGCCTGTCAGGTCTAACAATGGAATACCCCAATCTAGGAGGTATAGATGAAGTGTGTCCTAAGACAATTGTAGACTTCACTAGTACACTTGAGCATTAAAGTGCATAGAGAAAGTGACTATGTTAACCACAACCAGGGATATTTGTATATGAGTCATGAGCAATTTTGGGTGACAAATTATTTGTTTTTAATTAATAATGTTTATGATGCATATGGCCATACTCGATGAATTGATGATTTTGTGCTTACAATGATATCATCTCATATAGAACTGTGATTAATAATGTAGTATAGTTGTGCCATATATTTATGCAAGGCAACATTATTTTTTAAATCGATGCAGCTTGTGGTGTTTTGCTCATACTACTCCTGTTCATTACCCCCTCCCAATCAGTCACCCGCTGTAAGCCCCATCTCTCTCTATAGTTTCCACAGAGCATGAGGAGCAATGACGTCAATGTACTGTAGTGTAAGAAAGCATGTATTGTGAATTAAACTTTCCATCGTGTGCCTAATGTATCATTTTGAGGATTGCCACTGTTGGTTCTGATGTAGGTGTGTAGAAGTCCATAATTCAATGAGCTATTGTTAAGAAAATGTTTCATAATGAGTTGTGCATTTCTAAAGTGCAGTTGCTGATAAACCAAGCAGAAGATTTCTCTTACCTTAAGAAATAGATAAGTGTTAAGAGCCTTTTGAATTTCCAAAAATATCTTTGATTTGCAAATGCAACTTAACCATGATCATGCCATGCTGAGTTTACAGTTTTATTAATTTATATGCATAAATTGCATGGAAAACCCCCTGGCTTTGAAGGATTGGGGGCGACTTTCCAATTTCCTCCTTAAGCTATTTCTGAATATTTTGAGATTTCCTTACTTAGGATGCTGTCAGTACTCCTTGTGAGTATGACACTTAGAAACTAGGTTGACTAACAAGGGTTTCTGACTGTTATAATCTATAATTTATGATTCTGTATTCTGTATCTGGGCCTTTGTGGCAGAGTATGTAAGTTTATTTGTAATGCTCATTTTGATGAGTATGTATTAAACCTTTTAAACTTAATTTTGGCCCAGAATTCAGTTTTTGAGTGGTCCCAGTTATTATTTATGATTTTATTCTGGAACTTTGTGTATTATTGGGGAGGGTAGTTCTTTGCCACTAGATCAATCAGAAAGCTTGTGGAGCTGAACTGCCTAAGTTAAATTTTGGGGTTCATTCGACATTGGGGTTCCGGAGATCATTGTGGTTCGGCTTCCACGACTTTTGGTAGCAGAGAATAGTTACCATAAGAGCATCTCCTCCTTAAGAAAGCCCCTGAAAATGTTTGTAGCTTTTGATCTATTTATGCCCATATTGAAGCAGAAAAGAGGTTTTGGAAATTTGCCAATTTTCCGGTGTCTAACCCTCCTTTGAAATGACTAGCTGCATGAGCTGTGTGATCCTGAATGAAATCGGAGTGTAAGTATGAATAGGGAGAAATTGAGTTTCTTAATTTGTTTTGAGATTTGACTTGTGATGATTGAATTCTGTTTCTGTGTTGAGATGTTTGTATATGTATTTTTTATTTATTTATTTGAGTTTTATATAGCACTGGCTAGACCCGGAGGTATCAGAGCGCTTTACATGAGGAGAGTTACATAGGTTACAAGTTACACATTGTTACAGAAGGTACATCAATTCCAAGTTGCATCCGTTGGTTCATGGCGTGTAGAAGGGTGAGGGGGTAATGTAAAAGGGCGACTGGGAGGGAGATTAAGTGGAGAAAAGGCACAAGGATAGACAAAGCAGGCAGGGGAGAGCGATTCAAGGGAGAGAGGAAAGGAATAGGGGAGGCAAGCAAAGAATGAAGGAGGGAAGAGGTGGGGGTGGGGGTAGGAGACACAGCGAGGAGGAAGTAACTGTGTCTGATGTCCGGCTGGGTGGGAGACGGTTCCCTGCGGTAAAGGGAACAGTCCCAGTCTTCCATTTAGAGTGATTCCCATGTCGCGGTGGACTCTCTCAGCGGGGACGCTGAGACTCCAGGGCATAGATGCTGGATCCCTCCCCAACAAGGGGAGAGGAGTGCTTAGGTCACGGGCACACTTAGAAGAATGAGGGAGGGAAGAGGAGGGGGATGGGGTAGACAAACCCAGCGTGAACACAGTGTCTGACTTTCGTCAGGGTAGGAGACGGTTCCCAGAGGTAAGGGGGATCAGTCCCAGCCCTCCACTATGTGAGACACCCTTGTCACTGTGGACTCTCTCAGAAGGGTCTCTGAGACTCCAGGGCAAAAATGCTGGATCCATCCCCAACAAGGGGAGTAGGAGTGCTTTGGACAAGGGCATACTATAGGGGGGCCATTTCAGGGAGTCAAGCTGGTAGGGTTACATCAGTTATAAGTTACACATTGTTCCAGAAGGTACGGCAATTATGAGTTACATCCGTTGGTTCATGGCGTGTAGAAGGGTAAGGGGGTAGTGTAAAAAGGGCAACGGGAAGGGAGATTGGGCGGAGCATAGGCAAAAGAATAAGCAAAGCAGGCAGGGGGAGAGAGAGGAAAGGAGAGAGAGGAAAGGAATAGGGGAGGCAAGCAAAGAATGAAGGAGGGAAGAGTTTGGGGAGGGGGTAGGAGACACAGCGAGGAGACGAGGAAGTCCGGGCTAGATCCGTAGGTATCAAAGCGCTTTACATGAGGATTAGGACGTGTTACTGCGTTACATCAGTTACAGTTAGGTCCGTTGCTAGTGCATTCAATAAACAGAAAAACAAGATCGATGGAGGGAGGGAGGGGAGCATAACTGGGAGATGAGGAAGAAAACATGAGCGGCCTGACAGGAAGGGGTGGGTCTCAGAACAGGAACTGCTTGACATCAAAGACTGATCTTGGAATTATTGATGTATAAGTATTGATGACTGTGGGTTCTTTTCATGGATTGATTGCTTTTGTCATGGTGCATTATTCATAGTTGTAATCCCATTTGAAGATTAATGTGTTAATAATTTGAATAGAATTGGTTATCGGATTTGTCATAAATCCAAGATCTCTAAATGCTGATTATTTGCCTGTATTGTGATGTGTAAAGCGAGGCGCTTCTTACACATCTGTAGGGATTCTGAATTAACAAATTTTTTTTTCAGGTTCGAAGGTTTAACTTGGGTTAAGGTGCTTCCCCTCAGTGCACAGGGTGAGGTACTTTGACTTGGAGGTAGATTTCTGCTGGTCAATATTTGCCTAGTGAGAGCTTTTATAGGATTGTTATGGCTCTTTCTTTCATTGTTTGAATTCAAGGCGATTGAGTTACTTTACTCAATTAACAGGCTTTTATGCACTTTCTAGGGTAAACAGACAAAGATTTATTGGTTTAATGTGGTTCTGTAGTTGTTTCCCTGTTCACAAAGAAATCATGCTGTGATTGGTTGCTCAGCCAGAGAGCTGCACTGTGATTGATGAGACGTCACCACAAAGCCACGCTCTGGTTGGTTAGTTGCTGGCATAGTCATGCTGTGATAGTTTGTTTTTGAGTCTATTTGGTTCAAATTATGGCTGGCATATTCTCAAAACCTAAACCAAAGAAGGAGATACCTAGAGAGAGTCAAAAATTACTGAATGAGAGAATGTCAGAATATGAGATGATGGGAGAGTTCGGGTATTACACATGCACCTGTATTTCTGAATGGAATAATTATACAGCACATGATGAGGTTTTACAGTTTCCATTGGAGGGTCCTTTTATTAGATGCCTAGAAAAAATACAGTTTGAGGCCATTAAACATGGGATTGCATGGTTACTGAAAAGGAAAGAGAAAAGAAAGAGAAAAGCATAAATAAGTTGTTCGGGGATTTGTTAGGAAGTAAACTAGATTTCCAAGAGAAGAGTTGGAGAGAAGATATGATAGAATGTGTGAAAACCTTTCTTGTTATAGTTAATGGAAAATAGTAAGATAAAAAGAAGAAAAAGAAAGAAGAGGAGTCAGATGATGATGATGATCAAATCTTATGTGAACTGTTGAATCCTTGACCTCCTCTGTATACAGATAGATCGATAAAGGCAACGCAGTTTGTTGTGGGGGTCGATAAGGATGCTGGGGAACATACAAGAATTGCACAAGCTCCTACTCAAATTCTACTGAGTGCCCCAACAGAAGTCACAGCTACAATGGCAGTGCCTAGTAGAAGTGGGAGCAAGGTACTACAAAATCAGACACAAGGAAATGAGGATTTGAACAGATTATTGAATTACCTTGTTAATGAAAAGCAATATTTAATAGAAGAAGCACCTAGGTGTGCTCATGAAGCTCACAATAGATTGGAAGAGTTATCTGATGAGTTAGAAGTTGACATTAGCAAAATGAAAAATATAAAACGAAATTATAAAATGGAGTAAACTCATGATGAGATTAAAGAAATGGGCTTGATTACTTTAAGAGCTCATAATATGGATTTAATTGTGAAAACGAGAGACTGGAATGATTTAAAAAATATCAAGAAAAATGGAAAAAAGGACAGTGAATAAAAGGAAAATGAAAGAGGCTGAGGGAAAGGAAAGGAACATTGCAAGTGATTCAGAAGTAGAGATAACTTCAGTGTTGGAATTCCCTTTAAGGGAAGCACATGAAGGGAATTTGGTGCATGATCCGTGGATGAGAGCTGATTTGTATGCTTTTACAAATTGCTTCCCAAAATTGGGGGAAGACCTAGCAAAGTGGTTTGAGGAAATTCACTGATAGACACATATTTCGCTAGTGTTATTGACTGATTTAAATATGTTGTTTGAGATTGTAGTCCCATTTCTATGTTTAAGAATTTGTGAGTTCTACACCACACTTAGTGAGAGGTTGAAATTATGGGGTTAGTGTTCACCGTCTCTTGGGTATGAGATCTCCCGAGGTGCTGATATTCATTGCATGTTTCTCATTAGAGGCTCACGATGGAGGTCAATCTTTGGGTGGGCAAAAGATATATTGTGTGAGCTAACTGATGGACCAGCCCATAACTTTGCATATGCGGAAGACATAGTCCTCCTTTTGTCGTTGCCAAATATAGTTTGGGACTTTTTATTCTTGGGCTGTCTCCTTTTCATACAAAATTGAGTATTAATTTTTCTAGTTCTTCATAAGGGGTGTCGGGCATCTTATGGGTAGCATTATAAAGAGATAATTAAATCTGTGTGCTATGCTCATTTCAATAGTTTGTATGCGTCCCCATATTGACAAATCCAACTCTGATCATCTTTTCAGGTCTGATTTAACACTATTTACTAAAGTGGAGAAGCTGTTTCGAATCATTTTAACTAGTCCTGGATTAATGTATACACCTATATATTTAAACTTACATAAGCCAACAAAAGTGCATAGTGCCCGTAAAAGCTTATGTTGTCATTGTGGTCAATGGAAGGGCTTCGCATTTAGGCCAGTTGATCTTGTACCCTGAAAATAGTGTTATTCACTTGAAAGGAAATTACATTAACTGACCTATTTGGAAAGATTGTACCATTAGAAATCTAGATGATATACTCACTCATAACACATTGAAATCATTTGAAATATCATGCCAAGAGTTCAATCTCCCAACTACACAACAGGAAAAATATTGTCAGTTGTCCCAAGTATTACTTGCACTGCGGAAAAGCCCTAAATTCTCTCCTAAAAAATCTCCAATTGCACACTGCATTTACAATTGAAAAACTTTTAGAGGGACAATTGCAGGCATATATTCCCTTTCAATTGACTACCAATTTTTGGACGAAACTTTGACCACATTGAAACACTGGTGGAGGAATAGACTCCAAATCCAATTCAAAGAAGGAGAATGAGAAGACATACTGGACACATATAACAAAGGACTTAGGGAATCTTGCATGAAATATAGCTTTTTCAAAATTGTACACCAATGGCACTGGTTGCAAGAGAAGCTATTTAAGGTAAAACTCACTACCAACTCAAACTGTTGGAGATGCAACACACAAGAAAGTGATATAGTTAATGTGTTATGGGAATGCCCCTCCTTGACCAATTATTGGCACTTAGTCTGAAATCACATGACACACACTCTTCCAACACAAGCCCCTTTGACAGCTAGAATGATATTCTTACAAAATGCCTTATCCTTGCCAAGGCGAATCACAACAAGAAAACTGGTGGGTCTCAGCTGCTTAAGGAGCAGCAACAATATCCTACATCTCTGGAGAACAGATAGAGTGCCGACTTTACAAACTGGCTAGAAGAAATGCGCGAAGTGGTCACTTATGAAAAAGTGATTTATAAACTCAATGATAAACTATCACAATTTGAGTAAATATGGGGTAGTTTCCTGTCATAATATAAAACACAATATGAAAACTGCTTTTACAAAGCCCCAGATAGACCAACACCCTTGAGCACAGTCCGAATTGTTTGTTGAGGTTTTTTCATGATTGAATGGAATGTATGATAATTGATTATTATTCAGATAGTTGGACAGAATGAAATACAAGCAAATTGAGTGTTTGGATTAAGACACAAACATAAAAGTAAGTTAAAGAATGTTCTTAATCCATAGTAGAAGATCTCTCCTTCTTTATTATTTATGTATAACATTCAATATCATTGAATTGTGATGTATTATGTTTTGTGATAGTGCTAAAAAAAATAAACAAATGTGGAGATTGTCATCCCTGGAGATCTGTGGTTAGAATGCAAGGTTGTTACTGGATGACAGACAGCTAGGATTGGTCCTAAAAATGCACCAGTAACTGAGATTGCAGACAAATAGAAAGCTGTGATTGATCACTTGAGAAAGTTAGTTCCTGAAAAGGTTATACATTTGGAGAGGAATTTAAGAACAACACAGGAACTTAAAGAATCAGTGCATTCTTATTATGAGATGTTGATGCATGTTTTCAAGAAACATAGTGCAATTGAAAATGCAGAAAAAGATGGAGTTAGTGGTAAATGGATTGAGATCAGAGATTAGTAATCACATTCAACAGAGGAGGTTGTGTTGGCAGGTGAAGAGCATTGATTACATCTTCTTACTGGCAAAAAATCAAAGTGATTTTTTTGAAACAAGGCAAAAGAAGCTGAAGGAGAAGAAGATGATTACTCAAACAAAGAAGTTTGAAAAAGAATCACGGAATCAAATGGGATCAATTATGAATTTTGTACAGAATGGAATGAATGGGATGAATCAAGGAATGCAAGGTAGAGGTGATGGGCAGAATGCAAATGTTGAAATGCTGAAAAAGAATACAGCGTGTCATTACTGTGGGAGGATTAGATACTGGAAAAGAGAACGTAGACAGAATATTAACAGCAAAAGGAAAGTGGTAACAAGATGCCAAATATGCACAATACAGAGCAGAATATGCAGAATCAGAAATAATTTTGAATGTCAATCCCAACAGCACACAGTGATGCCTCAAAATATGAGAAAGAAAATGCCATATAATCCAGGGTACCAATGAAGTACAATGACCGCGCCTGAGGGGAAAGGAAGACTGTATGCTTGGAGAGTATTGGAGGTAGACCAGAATGGACAATTTATTGAAGCTGGTGTCAATGGCCAATCTGTTTCTGTTAGGGGGATACCTGTTTTACAGTTTGTTCTGTCAAAGTTCTAAACTTACTCTTTTTGGGAAGAGAAGTCCAAGTTATAGGGAGTAGTAATAAAACAAATTGTGAAACAAGTTACAGCAGATGCTCCAGTCAAAACAGGACAGTTAGAGAATAAACATCAGTTTATATTATGTTGTTCAAGTCCACTAAATTTGCTTGGAAGGGATCTTCTTTGCAAAATGAATTGCGCTATCTATTTTGCACCAGATGGTGTGGAAATTAAAATTCATGATGAGGATTACATTTTAAAAATTAATTCAGAAGAGTTAAGTTGCACCCATTTGTGACAAAAGATTAACTGCTTCTGGATTTAAGACATACCTGTCAAAGAAGAGGTATGGGTTTTGACTGGCAAACATATTGGATTGATTCAAAAAGCAGAGGCAGTCAAAATATAGATTGAACCAAATGCAATATTTCTGAGTACTAAGAAGTACAGACTTGCAAAAAAGGCTGAGAAGGGAATGAAACCTTTAATTGAAAATTGTTTGAGCAGTGAATTCTTTGAGAAGTACTTGGTAGTCCTTGCAATTCTCCAGTGATGTGACTTAAAAAGTCGAATTGCAAATGGACGATAGTGCAAGACGAATACGATTGTTGTGCCTTGTTGTCTGGTGGTACTGAATCCAGCTGTAACATTGATCCAGATTCCATTAGAAGCAGAATGTTATACTGTCATTGACTTATGACAAGCATTGTTCTCAATTCCATTTCAAGAGAATTCACAGTTTCTCTTAGTATTTCAATTTTTGTATAAAGTTCTCATGTGGTGGCGCATCCTGAGTATACTGAGAGTCCTTCAATTATCTCCCAAATATTAAAGAAATATTTAGCAAGTCTAAAACAGCCAGGTAATTCAGTTTTAGTTCAGTACATAGGTGACTTGCTAATAGCATCTACGACAAAAGAGGATTGTAAATTGCCTTGTTGAATCATGTAGCTGAAAATGGGCATAAAGTCTTCCTGATTAAAATGCGTTATTGTGAGAAAGAAGTCATTTATCTCAAACACCATATTGAAAAGGTTGTAAGGAAAGTCTCTAAGGAATGTGTTTCTGAAGTCCTGAAATTGAACCAACCGAACACGCAGAGGGAAGTTCAGATGTTTCTTCGGATTGTTGGCTACTATTGTCAGTGGATTCTAAACTTTTCCTTGATTGCAAAACCTTTAGTAAGGTTGACATGTAATGATGTGCAAGATCTGGTTTCATTTGATGATGAGTGCCTTGTTGCATTTAAGAAATTGAAAGAGAGTTTGTGCCATGCACCCACACTCTGGATGCCTGATTACAATATGATGTTTTTCTTCTTTTGTCATGAAAAAGATAGATGTGCACTTTCAATTCTCACTCAGAAACCTGGAGGACTTATGTACCCAGTGGCGTATCTTTCAGATGTATTCGATCCAGCAGCTGCAAGTCGGTCACACCAGTTTGCCTGGCATTTGAAAAAAGTGACGGAATTGTGATAGCCATATGTTAATTGTTATGTCTCACATTCAATTGAGATTCTTTTGACAAGGACACAGCACAAAACGAATAGCAGATTGACACGTTATGAGCATACTATTCTTGCAGCAGAGAATATTTTCATTAAAAAATGTAATTTATTGAATCCAGCAACTCTACTTCCAATTTCAGACAAGGTTTGAGAGGACAGGGAAGATGAAAATGATTGTGAGCTGGATCATGACTGTATAGAGGTGAACAAATTGTGCATAAAACCGAGACCAGAATGAAGGAAATTCCACTGGAATTAGCAGATCTAATAATATTTGTTGATAGTTCTTGTTTAAGAGAGTACTATGGCAAATTGAGAGCTGCTTATATTACAGGGACACTAGAGGCATCCTCCTGACCAAATGTGACAACAGTGCAAGTAGCAGAATGAATTGCCCTAACAAGAGTATGATGCTTGTCAGAGAATTTGAGAGTGACAATTTATACAGATAGCCAGTATGGCTTTGGTGTTGTTTATGATTATCAACAACTATAGTCCCAGAGGGGTTTTATGCCATCTTCAGGAGCTCCAATAAAAATTAAATGTATATCTTGGATTTGTTGATTGCAATTCAAAAACCAGAATAAGTGACTGTGGTTAACTGCTTAGCCCATGAGGCTTGGAAATATACGGGTACTCTGAGAAATAGATAAGCAGACCAGATAGCGAAGTATTGTGTCCTTCAAGAGGAGTCAATTGTTCAAAAGAATTAAAATGGTGATTCCACAAATTATATTGTACAGAGTTCGAACAATGTGAGTTACTTCTTTATGGATTCGATGCAGACATTCCTAAATGAACTAAGAGATTAGCAGGTAGATTCTCCTGAAAATGAGAAAAGAAGATAGGAAAAGCTAAGCTATAAAAAGAATTATCAGGATTTATATGTAAATTCAGAACAAAAATAAATTTTGCCAGATTCGATGTTACTGCCTATGTGTAAATATTTGCAGAATCAGACTCATGCAGGAACGGATATCTTGATTAGAATCTTTTGGATGTACTGGGAGAGTACATGATTTCAACATGTTGCTGAGGATGTTTGTGGTCGCTGCCTGATGTGCCACTTAAATAATCAGGGCAAGAAAACTGTTATGGTTATGAATCATATTGGCAAATGAGAAGGCCCTGGGTGTACTATTGAGCCAGCATCTTGATCCTATTTTTTAGTCTCACAAAGTTTTTTAGTGCTCTTAGGTTCTTTTTTTCTTTTACTGTTAGTATCTAAAAGAAGTGAGAGTTGTTATTTGCTTGGACCGCTGGGCATTAGGCAGTCGGTTCGCACTACCCCTGTGTGTGTTATAGGGTGTAATTCGGACGTTAGGCTGTAGGCCACTAGGAGGGGGTAAGGTTTTTGGACAAAATAATAATTTTTTCTGTCAACCTTTCTCTTTTAGTGTCTTTTAGATTTTTCCATTTTATGCATTTATTGATGTTATGGTGCTGTTAAAATGTAGCAATTTGCTTCATGTTTTAAATGTTATGTCATGTTAGTGAGTCTATGCTTTATGAAATAATAACAATTTTTTCCAGATCAGAATTTCATGTTTGCTAGTTTACTGATAAAAAAACAACCTGTACTGTTCTGAACTAACAATTGCATTTTGTTACAGGTTGCTACTATTTCATTGCATTTATCTTTGTCTATGGTTAAACGTTCTTTTTCTCAATGCATCAATTTTTATAGAGCTCATAACCAGTAGAATGTTTTCTGTACCACCCAGTGTACACAGTTTTCCTCACAATAAGAGTAGAATTCGCAATCATTTAAAAAATCTCGAGACAATCAAACATTTCTTAAATTCCTTAAAACGAGTTCCCTAAATCCATCATGGAGACTCCACTTGACCATGTGCAAGCTAGGTTCCCCACAAAGGCACGGAAAATGGGAAAACATTACTGTGAGTGACATGCCCATACCAAAGCATACGCATTTCCCTGGCTTGAGGGGGGAATATTCGATACCACCATCAGAGAGCACACAAAGACTCACATACAGACCAGTTATGCAGGACAGAAAAAGGCTAAGTAAGAGACCCTACTAGAACTATGGGCCATCTTTGAGGTTACCCCGTTCTACAAGACTTTCCCCGAGTCCGTAAGTGAGGCATCTGCACCTTCCCCTCCATACACTGGCAGCGAT
This sequence comes from Calotriton arnoldi, assembly GCA_963921515.1. NCBI lineage: Eukaryota > Metazoa > Chordata > Amphibia > Caudata > Salamandridae > Calotriton > Calotriton arnoldi. The sequence continues at coordinate 853,698 of CAWUFW010006805.1, forward strand.
GTGCTCTCACTGATGCCGGCCATCCCAGCCACCCTTCACTGCGTTACATCAATCCACCTGTCGAGGGGGCTAGTAGACCTCCCCTGGGGCAGCAAGCCACCAGACCCGGTTTGGGAGGGACCAACAAGCCCAGATGCAGTCAGCCCCAGCTTAGTCCAGTGCCAGGCTCCCTACATTGTTCGACCCCCCCACCCATAAGGCCAGAGTCAAACAGGGAGCACATGCTCCTGACCACCCCACAGGGCACCTAAGATCAGAGGGAAGTTTGTGGCCATCCTGGAAGGGGATTCCACCAGTGGAGGGGAGGACAGGGACCCCAGTCCTTAAAAATCTGACTCTGAAGGGGAAGCCATGGGCTATACTCCCCTAAGGCATGCCTATGGTGTGTAAGAAGCATCAGGGAGTGAATTTGAGGCCAAGACATTGCCTAGAAGGCCAGCACACAGCACTGAGCCAAGGAGGCAACCCAGATGGGAGTTAGAGGGAAACCGTGAGTTAAGGATAGAGAGAGAGAGCTCTAGCCTGGGAAGCCCAGCAGGGAGAAGGACCCACTCCCCCTTCCCCCAGAGAGAACCCGGGATAGGCCTCAGCCCCTACATAGAAATGAACCCAGATAAGAGTCAGAAGAAAAGCTCCTAACAGAAACACACACATCACCTGGTCATTGGCGTAGTATGGGCTGACCAGGAAATAAGTAGTCAGGAAAGCCTGACTGGAACACATTTGAGACACAGAAGGAGCAGAATGGCACATTTGTGAGCGCATGAGGAGAGCGATGACGAGGACGTCCACCGCTCCCCCTGAAAGCGCTGGTCAGGCAGACCAACCCCTAGAGAGATAGTATACAGAGAAGGGGGCAAGGCCTTCACATGGCTTATCTGCCATCTACTGGTCTGTTGGACCGGAAGGAAGGGCCAGTATGATCGTCGCTGGCCGGATGTCAAAGACATGGCCATTGTAGGGACTGCATTCAGCATTGAGGGTGAGATCCTAAATGGAACTTCCCCTACATACAGGAATGCCTGAGACAATGGAAGCGCTACATTGGGGAGAAACCCACAAAGCCGCCTTGCACCAGAATTTGTCAGCTACTACAGAAATGTGCAGCAGGAGCCATATACATGCCTTGGGCACAGGTGGACAAAGAAGGGCTCAGGAACAAGCTGCCCCCATTTATGAGCGGGGCTGGAAAATAGATCTCATGCTTTGAGAAGAACACCGCAGGTATAAACTTAGCTATAGGTGACATCAAAGTCTGCTCAGCAGCCTCATTGGGGAGCAGACTGGCACAGTGTTCTCCCAAGCCCTCATCCCCACAGTCACGCTTATCAACGCTGAATTTAACTCACTCAGACACCAGATCTGGATGAGCCTGAGGGAGATATTCCCTGACTGCCCAGATGTAGGATGACTGATGACAGAGAGCATGAAGCCTGGGGAGACAGTGACTGAATTCCTAGATAGAATGAGAGAGCAATGGTGGCAGGAGACAGGACTGTCCTGGACTGACAAGGGCCCCAGGTTGCATTCTTCTACAGCATCCTCAAAAGGGGACTACCCACTGAGATCCAGACCGGACTACATGGTGTAGTAGGGCTAGACATCAAACCTTGGAGGGAAATACAGGCCCACATACTACACTATTACCGGAAAAGACAGGAGAAGGACAAGGAAAAGCAGGAGCAGCCCAGAGAGACACAGCTAAACTGGTCCAACATAAGTTAAAAAAGACCACCCGTGAGGGGCCCGCGTTAGCCATGAGCATCCAGATGGCATTAGTCTCAAGGAGGGCTCAACTTGTGGACCCCAGAGTGTATCCGCAGAGTCCTAGCGGCTGAGGTCAGGGAGGCTGGGTCCAAACCAGTCTCATAGAGTGCCAATATTGTCACAGAATGGGCCACATGGCTAATTGGTGCTATCTAAAAATGTACCACGATCAGAAAGACATATTCCCAGGACAGCCCACACAGAATACCCATCCACAAAATCAAGCCCAGTGCAACATTGTTGCAGCTTCCAATCAACCCCAGGGAAATCAGGCAACCAGTACCCCACCACTGTGGGGATCGGGCGGCTGCCTGAGCACGTGGCAACAGTCACCCCAGCAGGCAGGGAACCCAGCCCAACAAACACCGGGGCCACGGCAGGGAGGGTTAACTGTCTGGTGAGGCAACGCCTTTACTCAATCACAAAACAGGAGCACACAGTAGCAAGATCCTCCCCCAACCGGATGTAACCCCCTCACACCATCATGCAGCACATTTCCTTACCTACATCCGCAACAGTTGTGTAGGCCGCCAAATACTATGTTGACTGGGAATCCACACTAGAGTTCACCATCCAAGTGCCCGCAGGGGCCTGGGGATCCCACTGCTGTGGATCCCCAGGGTGGGGTTTGCTGACCACATCCTGAGGGGAACAGAGTCTGATAAGGGAGCAGGGCGGCCCCGAACTGGTGCATAAAAGCAGGCACCCAGGTCCCTTTGCCCAAGTCACTAGGGCACACCCCAGATCGAAAGGATCCTATTCTTCAACATTTTTCAGGCCTCCTCCAAATGGAGGCCCACCTTTAGTTATAAAACAAGGTGAATGCTCTGGCGTCAGGAGTGAGGTTCCTCAACAGGCATAGGTCAACAATGTCCTCAAAACTCCAAAGAAATCCAATCCACATGACTCTAGCCCATATAGAAAAATCCATTAAGTCCATTAGCATTACCTACATCAGGCTGAGCTCACAAAGTCTCAATGAGACCCCAACTCTTGTTGAAAAACACCACAAACAAAAACAATTCCAGCCATATCCCTGCAGGGCCCTATGGTGTCCATGAACAACCCTCTGACCACCTCCGGTATCCCTTATAAAAATTAGGTTGGCCCAAACCACAGGTAAATGCCGACCAGAACCCGCACAGGGCAGCCTAAAAATAGCCCACAATTCTCAACCCTTCCAGAAGAAGGGTGTAACCCAGCAACTCAACCCAATTAGAGAAAACCTCGTTCCACCCCACGTGCAGAGACCCAACGGATGCACACGTGTTAACGGAAACACTGACATAAAAATCAAACATCCCCACTTCCCCTCACAATTGCACGCAGCACATGCAAGTCAAAAGGACACATCTGAACCGGTTAAACATCACACTTTTTTAAATGGAGCAGTCCACCAAGGAAGAGTACTGTCCTCAGTGTATCAAGGAGAGGGGGGAACCAAAATACAAAAAAACAGTAAATTAGCTTAAAACTCATCATTCCCCAAAACTTCTAGCACCGCCTTCCAGTACCCCACTAGGAACCTTTCGCTCACAGTAAAACCACCGAGTGTATTGGCAAAATGTAAACACAGGAAATTTCCGAACAATGTGTTTTTTCCGTGCTAATCTACAATGCACAGAACTTATCCTACAGGTCTGCTATCGAGATGCAAGTGCACCATCATTGCCGTGGTACGCCACCCCTTTGATCCCTTTGATCAAAGCTTTCAATAGGATTTTCCCAAGCCCAACCGCTCAAGTAGCACAGACTACAAATTGACTTTACAACCATTTATTTTTAAAGAGACTTTTTTGTACAGCACCAAGACTAGACACCTCTGGGCACCCCGATGACAGACATCTCCCGAGAAGACAATCCTACTTCCTACAAATGTTTTCTAAGTTACGTATTTTTGTATTTTTGTACATGCTCTTGTGCCCCTCTGGAGCCAGAAGTATGCCTAATCTCATAAACTCTACTTCAACATTCTTGCAACGCATGCACAGAGACCTCTCTCACCTCACATACACCTACAGTGAACCAAATGCTAATATTACTCACACGCTACAGAGCGCACTACTACACAACACCTGGTACCAACATATGACTGCTGTAGGCACTCAAACTACAAACTAGTTGTGCTACATATGTTCACTGATACCCCACACTGTAGGTGCAGACAGGCTTTACCTATCCCAAGAGATAGCCCCTGAAAAAGTAAGGTGCCTCATTCATCTGTACCTATGCAGGATCAGGGCCAAGATTCAACCCAATAGAGTAGAACACAATAGAGCAATAGTAAGCATCACCCGGTATGAGACCAACCTCACAGCACTATACCTTTTCACTGTGCATACTGATATCCAAACCAAGCTAGACAGGATGCACAGAAGGGGCACTATAGGGGAGGACACTGTTTTGCTCCGGGATTTTGTAGAAAAGAGGTTCTTAGAGGTAGCAAAACCACTTCACCAGTGCACAAATACATCCGCTCCCACCTCCGTCTGCTGTCCCAGGGTGGCCCTTAACATCGTTGGGGCCACCTTCTTTAATAACAGGTGGACCTCGGACATGGAATTTCAGTGCAGAGCCCCTCACCTTGATCACGCTAGGGGAAATGAGTCTCAAGGGAGGGAGTCCAACACTAGCATAGATGCCCCATGGAAGGAAATCAGGGATACCGAGATTAATAGGCACACATGGTTGGAGAGGAAGGTGCAACCCCTAATTGTATGCAAACTTACATCGTGTTTTCTGTGTTTTGGAGGGAAAGTACCCATACAGTTTGGCAGCAACAAAAACTGTGGCATGATACTGCATATACCTGACCTGAAATGGGGCACCTCCACGTTGATGGATATCTACTGACAATGCAGTGACCCTGCCTACACACAGCTCGTCCCGGATGGCGGGGCCTCTGCACCCTTGTGACCATACACACCCCAAAGCTGGTCATCCCTGGACAAGATCTGCCTGAGTTGTCTTAATATCTGTTACAGAAGAAAACAACTTTGTTGCATCAGGCTCAAAGGAGAAGAACTGCTGAATATTTTGGCTGGGCTCAGTACAAGGACATTCCAGAAGAATTTAGACTGTTTACGGAGACCCAAGTAAATGCAGGAGGGTTGATACCCTTCTTCACAATGCAAACAAAGGTGAATGCCCGCTAGTTACAAATAACCAGGTGGGAGATGCTGAAGATGATCAATGATACTGAACTTAGCCTAAACGCTATCAAGGAAGAACTGAGAGCCATCTGCCTTAAAGTGATGCAACACCGGTACGTGTTGTACTTGATGACCGCGATGGAGGGTGGGGTGTGTGCCAAGATTAGGGCTTCCTGTTGTACTTTCATCCCCAGAAACGACAAGGGCAATGGGACATTAGCCCTGCCATCCAAGAACTGCATCATTTGCAAGCCGACATGAAGAAGGATGGGGGTGCCCCTGAGCAGGACTGGTTGCATAGTATATTTTCTTGGATCCCCCAAGGGTGCCCAAACTAGTCAAGTTACTAGAGAAAGTTTTCGTTCTTGTACTTCTGTTGCATGGTTTCCTACAAATGGGGGTTTCCTGCTGTAAAAACGAGTCCTCAAATTAGGTAGTATGCACATAGCGAGGGAAAGAGTAACAGACACTACAGAAACACACACAGTTTCGAATAATGAAAACATCAAGATATATGAGGAGGATAGTGTCGTTGAAAATCCAACTAGAGGGGGAATGTTAGGATGGGTGAATGCGATGCCAATGTATACCAATATATATGCAGGCCCGACAACGGCAATACCAATAAATGTGATGTCAACGTATGCCATAAATTATGCCCACATAACAATGTCAATACCAATAAATGCAATCTCAATCTATGCCATAAACTATGCCCGCATAACAGTATTGATACCAGCAGAAACAATGTCAATGTACGCCATGATTTAGGCACACATAATAATGTCAATATCAGTAAAGACAATATCGATGTATGCTATGACAACTGTACACACAATACTGAGGATGTCGGTATAAATTATATCAATGACCGCCACATAATTTATAGAGGTTCTAGCGAACTCGTATCATTGCTGTCAGATTCACCCAAGGTGACCTCACCATCAACGCCAAGTCAGAGATATGTGGTCAGAAAGGCCTTGTGACCCTAACCCAAGGCTATCCAGTGACAGGTCACAGGTAGGGTCTCACATAGCCCAAGGACAAATGCACACCCAGGGATAACCCTGATCGATCCACCAGATAGGTAGTCACACCACAAACAGTACCTAGGGAATTGGCCCCAATAAAACATGTTTGGCCAAAGGCGCTCAGTCCCAAAATACCACAAAAGTTAGATGCCACATGTAGTTAGGAACACTCAGTCAACCAAGACATGACATGCACACCGCACAAGGTGATCAAGCGCTCCCCACATTAGACATCTGGACACATACATACTGGCCCACACTAGCTCTCCCTGAGGTCGAAAGCCATATGTGTCCTTTATCAGAAGCCCAAACATGTTATTTATGACTATGATGCTTTTTAAGGAATGTCAAAGTGTTTTATTATACCCACAAAATGTATATATGTGCGGCCCAATATTCTGTACTTTGAGACTGTATTCAGGCGCTCCTCTGTCAATGCTCTTCCGGCCGATGAGTTTAATTAAACCAACTTGTTCCTGTTTTGCCAAATGCCTCTTGTCTTTTCATTTATTTAAGATAAAATCATATTTGAGCAACAGTCTGCTGTTCTCCAAATGGGTGGAAGCATTTCCCATGAGAAGAGTAGATAGCTTACAGTTGACAGCTTATTGTTGAGGGAGTTGATTCCAAGATTAAGAATTCCAACTTCTATTGAGGCCAATCGGGTGCACACTTCATGTGTTGAAAATAATCTGCACAGCCTTTGAGTTCAAGCAGAGATTTCATTATAGTTATCGACTACTGTCCTTAGGTTTGGTGGAATGTACCAATTGCACACTCAATAGTAAACTGGTCAAAATCTGTGCCTCAACCGGTCTTAAGTGGTCTGGTGTTCTTACTAATGTTTTGATGAATATGAGAAGTATTCCAGATAAGAAGACAGGCTAATTCCTCATGAAATCTTTATGTCAGGGCAATGAGACTGAGGTGAACGTGTCAACTGAAGACTACAAGGATACACCCTGTCGCAATCTGAATGTGGGTGACTGGGCGTATATCCAGAAGCATGTTCTCAAGGAATGCTTGAAGGAAAGATAGAGGCCCTATTCAGATTATGTTGACGACCAATAGCGCTGTCAGGTTCACAGGAGTGCATCAGTGGATTCACGCTGCTCACACAAAGAGAGTGAGAGTAGCTGAAGCAGCGGATGAGGTAAATGATCAAAATATAGAGTCTGCTCAACAAAAACAAAGCCTAGTCGAAGTTTGCAGAGTGAATCCAGAGTGGAGTGAAGATTTTACTAAAACTGGTTAAGTCAAAGTGAAAAGCAAGAATGAACAAAATTTTAGGTGAGCGAAAGTTCAGGTGATGAACCTGAAATTTCTGAAGTCCATTTACTAAGTGATCAGAGTGAAGAGTTACTGGAAGAGAGGCCCACCTGGCTGGGGCTGAACACGTAGGGCTGCTACTAAATCAGGCCCAGGATGGTACTCTGCAGACACGGCAAGTACCGGGGGCGGCCTTGGTCTAGACACCCATGCAGTGAGCCTAGTGGAACATAGCTGAGAGTAGCAAAGTCAGCGGGGTGGACGCTCACACCCCATGAGACACGGGCCCGATGGAGAGGCCCATCTGGTGGGGGCTGAACATGCAGCGCTGGTATCAGGCCCAGGGGGGCAAACTGTAGACACAACCAGTGCCTGGGGCTACCTTGGCCTAGGTGTCCATGCAGTGAGCTTGATCTTCACTAGAGGAGCTGGAACATTAATCGGGGAAAGCTCGTGGTCAATGTATGCCTGGCTCTGGGTGGACGACTACCAGTGTTGGATGACCACTCTGTTGGAATTGACTGGGGGCATTTCACTGTGCTAGAGAGGGAGTCAAGACACTAGCTTATAACGCCTCCCAGCCAAGATAACAGTACTAGGAACCCCCCCAGTGCAATGGGAAAACCTAGAGCGAGACAAATGGGGGCCACCCAGGAGCAGGAAGAGAACCCACAAGAAAGGGTGCAGAAGGACCCTGATGATCTGGTGCAGCAGCAACTGGCCAAAATATTGGAGGCCATTGCTGACACAAAAGCCACCCTGCACCAGGATATAAGCACGGTGTTGGCAGGGCTGGGCCTCCTTAGAGCGGAGCATAAGAAGCTAGCCGAGAGGGTGAAGCAGACGAAATCTACAATTGCAGACATTGAGCCGGCGCAGCAAGCACTAACCTCGCAGGTGGGAGACCTTGCAGATAGGGTCTGCATGCTGGAGCGGGGAGCCGAGGACGCAGAATGCCGGAACAGGGGGAACAACATCAGGGTCCTGGGCCAACCGGAAGGTGTGGAAGGCAGTGACATGGTCGCCTTCTTGGAACAGTGAATCCGAACGGTGGCTGCGCCGGAGGGCCTGTCAACATTTTACACCCTGGAGAGAGCGCATCATGTCCCGGCCAGGCAACCGGCCCTGGGTCAATCTCCAAGTCCAGTAGTGGCCAGGCTCCTTCATTTCAAGGCTAGAGACACCCTCTTACAAAAGGCTTGGACTGAGGGCCTGATGTGGGTAATAGTAAAGTCTCCATTTTCCCTGATTATATGTTGGAGGTTCAGAAATGACGTGCCTCACCGAAAAACCAAAAAAGAGAGGGTTGAGGCACTGCAGGCAGTGGCGGCGATTATGCAGGACAGAAAACCCAATCAGAGCCAGGGTCCCGCTCCTCGAGAGAGACTGAGGGGATTGAATCGGACTCTTCCCGCAGTGACAGTGCACCCCTGCCAGTAGGGACCCCGTAGACAACAGATGAGATTATTTGACGTTAGGGCCAGTCACTGACCTTTGCGGGCTCCCGGGGGGTGTTGGGCTCTAGCGAGTTGATCCGGTCTGACCATGGCCAGTCCACATGCAGTTTCCATGTCTTTGGTCATACCTCTGATTTCGCCACACCCCCCCCTAAGATCCTTACCTTGGTGGGTGTGGGCCTCATCTACTAACTGATGTTCTACATAAGGTTTGGGTGGCTGGCTGTTGCCCGACTGCTCTGGGACTCGGGAGTTGTTCAACATGGAATTTCTCTTAATGGTTTATTTTACATAGTTTGCAGAATAGGGTGGACATGTATAACTGGGGGACTAGATAAGCGGGAGGGCCACAGAGAGTGGTCGGCGAGAGGCATACCACAACTATGTCGCCTACACACAGTACACTGAAGTTCTGGTTCTGGCCCTGGTCACTTCGCGTATTGATTACGCAAATTCCCTATATACCGGCATACCGGCATACCAGTTACACCGGCTGCAACTAGTCCAGAATCATGCAGCTAGACTCATTTTCGGTCAACCTAAACACCAGTATGTGAGCCCGCTGTTGAGAAGCCTTCATTGGCTCCCCCTACCTCAACGCTCCCTATTTAAACTGGGCTGTACCATCCATAAAGCCCTATCAGGACGCGGGCCCGCCTTCATTGCCTCCAATATACATCGGTACATCCCCTCTCGCAATCTACGTTCCTCTAAAAAAAAATTACTGACCCCCCAAACCTTCAAACGTAAGAAACATGGAGGTCTCAGATACACGATCTTGGCCCCTCAGTTCTGGAACTCCCTCCCCTCTAATCTGCGTAATGCCGATTCTTACATGAAGTTCAGGAAACTACTTAAGACCTGGCTATTCACCCAGGCGTATAATTTGTAAACTCATACTACTATGCAACCGCCACCGTCCTCTCCTAGCGCCAAGAAACCGCCTGGTGAACGTGCGCTCTAGAAATACATTTTAACATAACATAACATAACGTGGAACATAAGAGGAATGGGGTCTATGGCTAAGCATCATAATATATACTCCTATTTAAGACGGAGAGATGTGCATATAGCCTTTCTCCAGGAGACCCATCTAAACAGGGATGAAGCTGAAAAACTGTGCAGACGTGGAGAGGGCAGGTTTTTGCAAACACCTTCTCAGCCTATGCCAGAGGAGTATTGATTTGGATAAGGTCAGATATGCCAGAGGAGTTTTGATTTGTTCCTATACATACCTTAATTGATAGCGAAGGCAGATATGTCCTCCTGGCAGGGAGGTTGGCGAGTCTGGAGGTAATGCTGGGCAACGTTTATGCACCTAACCTAGACCAAGTTGCTTTCCTTACTTCCCTCTCGGCTAAGATGACCAACCACATCGGGGGGACATGTAGTACTAGGTGGGGAACTTCAACTGTGTCACGGACACCGCAGTCGACCACTCACACCCCACCCCCCGGGTGCGCTGGCCCACTGCACAGCATCAGGGATAAACCACTGGGGACTGGAGGATATTTGGAGGGTACAGCATGAAGCAGACAGGGAATACTCCTTCTTTTCCCTGATCCAAAAGTGCATACCAGGCTCAACACCTTTCTGTGCATACCGGCCTTTAGTAGCTCCATCACACATACTGAGTATTTGGGACAAACTTTTTCTGATCATAGTCCATTATTGATGACCCATCAGCCTCTGGGGTGGCACCCTCTGATCCACTCATGGAGGCGTAACCCGCTGACACTGGAGGACGCCCCATTCAGGGTATCCCTGAGTACACTTATCAAAGCTTTCTTTCCCACTAACACGAACACAGCATCTTCCGCCCTAGTGGAGTTGGAGGCGTTTAAGGAGGTGGTGAGGGGACATTGCCTAGACCAGTTGATTGGAGCACAGAGAGAAATCCATCCTGAAATATTAGACCTGGAGAAAAGGTTACGACAACTAGATAATGTTTCGGGACTTGACACCACTTCCTTGTGGCTGCAGGAAACACGCGTAAGCTACAATGAAGTGCTTGAAAGGTTGCGATGCCACAGTTATAAGGAGTACCTAGACAAGGTACAGAGGGGGAGGGCTGGTCGCCTTTTGGCATGGCTGATCAAACCAGGAACCCGTGAGTCACCGATCACACAACTGCAGGCGGAGATGGGTGCATTAGTTTATAACCCTGAGGAAATTAATACTTTATTCCAAGACTACTACGAGAGATTATATATGGCTCCCGCAGCAGCTCCTCTATCACTCATTAGAGACTTCCTTGATCCCCTGCCACTTCGGACAGTAGATAGGCAGATGCAGGAAGAATTGGGGGGCCCAGTGGCCCTGCAAGAAGACTGTGCGGCCATTGCAGACATGGCGCCTAACAATACACCAGGGCGGACGGCCTCCCGGCAGAGTTTTACAAGAGATATGCCGCCAGACTAGCGCCGCAACTAGTGACTCTATATGCGGAGTCTCTCAGACTCAGAGAGCTTCCCAAAACTACCCAAAGCGCGCTTGTGATCCCCCTCCCTAAAACCAAGGAGATAGGTGCCTGGGTGGTAGATTTTCGGCCCCTCTCTATGCTCAATTTGGATTTCAAAATTCTTAGTAAGGTTCTGGTGTGCAGATTACTCCCTCATATGAAATCCCTTATTCATCCTGACCAGAATGGCTTTATCCCCTCCCGTAACAACTCCTATAATCTCCGCCAACTCTACTCCATCCTCTATCACACAGAAGCGAAATCCAAACCACAGGCTGCAGTGCTGTCAATCGACCTGGAAAAGGCCTTTGACACAGTCTGCTGGGAATACCTGTTTGAAGCAATGCTGCGCATGGGCCTTGGGAGTGGCTGGGTGAAGTGGGTACGGCTCCTCTATGCATCCCCCATGGTGAGGGTGGGACGGGTAAAATGATATCCAACCAGTAAAGGATTTCTCCAGGAACTCAGCAGGAATGCCCTCTCTTGCCCCTCCTGTTTGCTCTAGCAATTGAACCACTTGCTGAGATGGTCCGCTTAGGTGGTGAAGGGATAGGTCTCAGATAGGTGAGCGGGTCCACACCATTTCCCTTTACGCAGATGACTTGCTGATCTACCTGGGGGAGGCGGTGGCGGGCACTGCCTCAACCATGCAGCTCCTGGAGAGGTTTGAACATTTATCGGGCCTCCGGGTTAACAAAACAAAGACGTACCTATCCCCCAGTGGCGGGTCCTATACCTAGGCCCCGCAGCCCTGACAGCCGATATTAACTGGACCCCCCATTCATTCAAATACCTGGCTATGCATATCTTTCACTCTATGGTGGACCTGACGGAAGGAAATTTGAATAGAGCATTGCGGTGTCTTAGATCTTATGTTCTCTTTTGGCGCACCCTGCAATTGCCTATTATGGCTAGGATTTCCCTGTCTAAAATGGTCATGCTGCCCTGACTTCTACATTTCTTTGTCAATCTTCATGTCCTGATGCCCCCGGGGTGGTTCCGCCCATTGAACTCTCTATTGCGAGACCTGGTGTGGGGAGATGGGCGATGGAAGTGTGTACCGAACTTTGAGCTTTATATGTTGGCCGCCCAACTGCAATGGCTGGCACAATGGCTGGAGGGGGTGAATGAGGAGGGCACCTGTTTAATGGAGCCCGGTACATGCCCTAGCTTATTGCTGGCAAAGATGCTGGATCCAGTAATTGCTGTCCCATACCACTCGACATTACAAAGCACAGCCTTGCAGACCTGGAAAAGATGTCTGACTAAGCTGCAGAGAACCCCAAAGTATACCCCTATGTTGCCACTAGTGGGCCTGCCCAATTTTGTACATATGACCTACATGACACCCCACTGCCTCAATGTCACTTATGGTGGGGAAATGCAGAAATGCCAGAGATGTGCCCAAACCGATGCAGATTTCATACATATGACATGGGAATGTATAAGCGTACGTACATTCTGGGAAGCAATTTTAGCCAAGATTAAAGATGCCCTGGGACAGGAGTTGTCCCTCACAGTGCAGGTATGCCTTTTGGGACTCTTCCCCCGGCCACATAAACGTAAGGTTGGGAATAGATTGATAGACTTAGCCATGGGATTAGCCAAACAAAGAATAGTGTTGGAATGGAAATCAGTGGCTGGGCCTCAGGTTGCACGCTGGAATCGTGACCTGATTAACTGGGCTGGGGCTGAAGGTAAAGCGCTGAGCTGAGAGGAGTCCAGGGGAATGCGGAAGCGCCCCATAGCTGATCAATGGAAAGAGGCTTTGGTGGCCTGGGAGAAGCCGACACAATCAAGTAGCGAGGGGGAGGAGAGCGGAGCGAGCAGGAATAAGAGGAAATACCGCACCATAGCAACCTCATCTCCATAATGAGATTATGGGATAGAACCTGTCACTGAACAACAGGACCGTTCATAGTGGAGGGATAAACATGTGGACACGAGGGGACCAGACATATCAGGAGCGGCCCTTCCGGCTCATTAATGAGTTCCCTAAGCTATATCCCCCAAGTAAGACTCTCTAGGCCCTTGCATACACCACTCATTTGCACAGGGTTTAGTTAATAGTCTGGAGTTAATGTTAATCCCTTAAACACAAATGTTATTGCTGTGTCCCGGACTGGCGCTGTTAGCTGCCCACCCAGAAGAGACTGAATAGAGTGCCAATTGCACAGCAGAGTGGATAATTGTGAATTAAGGACAAGTGTATATCGCTAGGCTGTAATCCTGTAAAAAGTACTATAAAACAGAAAGTTAATAGTTATCCTGTGAACTCGGAGTTGCATAGACTTGTGTAACACATTATTGCAAGAAATAAATGTAACTGAAGATATGCTTGATTCTTGTATGTTGTAATGACGAAATATAAAATGCCAATAAAAATATATTTTAAAAAAAAGTTAATAAAGAGATCTCTGACTACTACACTAGTCTAGAAACTTTTCGACAGTCTGCTTGCTTTTTTTTGGAATACAATCTTTATAGAGACTACAAAGCTGATTATTGTTTTAAGGAAAAAAGACGATGAGCATTATTGTTTTAAAGAAAATTTTGGTTTCATTTTCAATTTTTGGCGTGAAGAAGTTTGGTTTTTCTGGGCTCAGACGAGAAGATGGGAAACAGCAGATGATGTAAAACTGTAGGGATAACGCTTCTAATTATAACCTGATTAGTATTAGAACACTGGAATGTTGAGAGCTCCATTGAGACAGTGGAGCAGCAGCAGCCTGTTTGAACCGGTATAGGCCCACTGCTTTCAACATTTCAATGTCCCAACACAGAGTCACTGCCTTTCACTTTCCCCTGCCTCTCGAAAATATGCAAATTTGCATAGGAAAGCGAAAGGCAGAGGCCTTGCAGGAGGACAAGGGCAGCCTTCAACATTCCCTCTTCCTGTAGCTCAGTGTCACTAGGGCTTCAGAAGGAGGGAGAGGTGAATGCTGCTCAGCTCCGAAATCTCCCTGGCTTGGCTGAACTACAAAAAGTAGCTTAGCCATGCCAGGGAGAACCAGGGGCTGACTTGCACCTCCTTTCACAGCTATTGCCCTGAATGTTCAACAGCTGGCACCCGTGGCCCCGTGCAGGGCTGTTAACTGTAGAATATTCACAGCAAGAGTAGTGAACAAAGGCCTCGAAGCCGAGGGGGATTTCAACCTCCTCGGGCTCCAAGAAGCCATTGTTTTTCTAATTAGAACATTCTGCCGTCATTGGGTGGAATGTTCTAATAGCTTTATAGCCTGCCTTAGCTGGGCTATAACAGCCGTTAAAGGCCCGTCCCTTGTTAAAGACTTGAGCTGGCCTTTAATGGCCAGTATAGCGCGCTATTGCATGCTATATTAGTTGGCCTGTTGGTGTGCTTACTGATTCCTACGGGAAATTCTCAAGGTACCTGAATAGTAATGAAGAAGTTAAAATTCATCTTAAAGAATTTGAACAAATTATACCAATTAATGAAGATCATTTAGCTAGTTGTTTTAAAGATAATGTGTATACTAAAATGATTAGGGATTACATTAACATAATGAAGATTAGCAGTTGTTATGTTTGCACTTATCTTCCCACAGCAGCTGAGACAGACTCAACATATGTGCACGAGGAGTTTCTTTCTTCTTACCTAACTGATTTCAATGTGTCATTGAAGAATTTGTTTAATAATGAGAATGATAATGAATTAAAATATGGTAAGTATTTGAGGGTGACTGCACAAAACAGATATGATACTGAATAGAGATTTTTTTGTGTTTATTGAGCAATGAAGAGAGTGAGTTTATTAGAGCATATAATGAGAGAGGGAGGAATACAATTTTTTAGATGTTTAGAGGAGCAGAAAAATACTCTGGACAAAATACAAGAAGAAATAGAAATTCGATTTTCAAGTTTACAAGCCAGGTTAAAAGTGGAAAAAGAAAGGAAAGGTAAAATGTGCATGGTAAGGCATAGTTCTATGGAAAAGGAGAAAGTAGAATTATTGATTTAAAGTGTGTATGACAAATCTTATGCGGTCATTGGAGATCTTTTGTTTAGAGGGGAACCAATTATTAGGGGAATATATTATGTGTGTGGTAAGACTTTTTGTTTTATCCTGCCAAGAAATTGGATAGGTTCATGTCATTTGGCTCTAGTTTATCCTAGAATTTATCATGTAGATAAGTTTGATAAAGAATATGGCATGAAAAGAGTAAAGCGAAGCTTCGGACAAGTGATTTTAGAAGTAATGATTCCTTCAATGGGAGCCATGAATGTTGTGAAAATTAGGCGTTTATGGTGGTGGATAGACTTGCTGTAGAGACAGTCGGGTCTTATAAATTATTAAATGTAGAAATGGTAGCAATTAGAGCAATGGTTATGGAGTACAGTCTTGTCTTGGATAGTCTCTTGGCAAACGAAGGCATAGTTTATAAAGTAATTAAGGCAAAGAGATGTTACACATACATTCCTGATAATAGTGGAGCGATTTATTCTTTCATTACTAACATAACTAATTTGACTCATGATATTAGATCATTGACAGAGCCAGGATTATGGGAGAGTGTAGGATCCTGGGCAAGAGAGTTAGTAAACTTTGATAAAGTTGGTGAATGAGTAGCAAATATTGGTGGTGATGATTTGTGCAATTGCTCTATTGCTCTTATTAAAGTTTTTAGAATATAATTAATAGATGTATTAATAAGACTACGGGCTGTAATAATCCAAGAAAAAGGAAAACATCAACGGATGTGGAATTGGATGATTACAAAAATCGGATGTATCAACAACTGAAGCAATTGGAGGAGAATGTACAATTATCCAAGAAGATGAAGGACTTGACGAATAGTTAATAGCAGATTAATAAAGTGTAATAATGAGGTTTTAGTGATTATTAAAAAAATAATCAGAAGGGGGAGGTTTTCAAAGTTTTTCAAATGTGTAATATTGGGTGACAAATTGCTTGTTTGAATTAGTCATTTTAATGATGCATATGACCATAATCGATGGATTCATGATTTTGTGCTAAAAACAATATGATTAGCTCAAGTGTGATTAATATTGTAGTATAGTTGTGCCACATTTTCATACGAGACACCATTATTTTTAAAATGGATGCAGCTTGTGATGTTTTGCTGATCCTGCTCCTGTTCATTGCCCTCTCCCAATCAGTTACCAGCTGCAAGTCTTCCCTCCCTACAGTTACCATGGGACATCGGGAGCAAAGACATCAATGTACTATAGTCTTAGAAAGCATGTATTTTGAATGAAATTTTCCATAGTGTACCTATTGTATCATTTTGAAGTATTTCTGCTATTAGTTCCGATATAGGCATGTAGAAGAACATAATTCTATGAGCTATTGTTATGAAAGTGTTTCATATTGAGTTGCTATTATCACAAGGAGAGAAATTGAGAAATCGCTCACTGTACAGCCTCCTAAATATCATATCCACAAAAAAGTGCAGTGAGGATTTACTCAGGAAGAGTTCCTAATCATAATTAGTTGTACATCTCTGGAGTGCAGCTGCTGAGGAAGCAAATGGAAGATTTCTTAAGAAATTAATTTAAGATTACCTTAAGAAATAGGCTTGTGTTAAGAGCCTTTCGAATTTACGAAAATGTTTGGATTTGCCAATGCGACCTAACCATGATCATGACATGTTGAGTTTCCAGGTTTATTAATTACTGTGCATAAATTGTGTATAACACCCTTGGTATTAAAAGAAGAGGGTGACTTTCCATTTTCCTCCTGAAACTATTTTGTGATTTTCCTTATTTAGCATGCTGTCATTACTCCTTAGATTTTTGACACTTAGAATCTAGATTGGATAACTAGGGTTTCGGTTATAATTTAGGATTCTGTATTTTGTATCTGGGCCGTCATGGCACAATATGCAAATTTCTTTGTAGTGTTCATTTTGATGATTCTGTATTAAACATTCAAACTTAATTTTGATCTAGTAGTCAGTTCTTGAGTGATCCCAATTACTAAATATGATTTTACTCTGCTAGGCTTGTATATTAGTGGGAACTGTTGTCTCTTGTGGCTAGATCAATGAGAAGGCTGATGGAACTGAACTGCCTTAGGTAAATTTTGGGGTTCATTTGATATTTGGGTTTGGCTCTCACAAAATCACCTCCTAAAATTCACATGGGACTGCATCTTTCAGGCAGCCTGTCCCCATCGCTGCTGCAGGATATGAAGACCATAGCAGATTATAAAAACATTGTTGTCCCACAACATTGATTCATCATCAGTCTGCCACTATGTTTTGGTGAGGGATACGGTGGGCTCAAACTATATTTATGCTGTCTGTAAGTGCAGGTCTCCTTGGGCTGGCGGGCTACTTCCACGCTGGGCCAGAGAAGTAGCATTAGCTAGGCACGCAACTCAAGCTTTAGCAGAAAATTATTTTATTCCTAACCACAATTAAATGGGAACCCCTCAGACTCCACACTCTCGATGCAGTTCTGAATCAAGAGTTATATGTAGTCACCATCCATGAACAATTCAGTGAAGTGCAGGAGAAATTCAACTTACATTCATAATGAGCACAGTGGGTCATTGGCAGTGAGCATTTCACTTCTGAGAGAGAAGTTTGGAATAGCAGGAGCCTTTTCCACTGTGAATCGGCTTCAGGTGAACCCTCCAGGACTTTTCTGAGGGAAGCCTTGTAGATTCCCCTTTTGGCTACATAAACAAATGAAGAAAGAAGTGAGGGAGGGAGTTGTCCTCTGTGAGAAGCACACATCTTCCATCGAGCAAAAGCCATTTTTACATTATGACAAATGTTAATCTGCATCAAGCATCTGGACTTCATTTATCATGTGGAGACCAGTAGGTAACTCCCCTGGATGAAGCTCAAGATTAAAGAGAAGGATTGTGTAGCTCCTGAGCCAGAATCACAGCTGCTGACCTGTAGGTAAGTGAGGAGGGGAAAGTATCAAGTGGTCGCGACTCATATGTCTGCATGTGTGTGTGTGTGAATGTCTATATATGTGTATATCTATGGGTGAGAATGTGCATTTGTTTGTGTATCTGGGTGTATGTATGTGTATTGCTGAAAGTACGGTGGAGGGCGGCTAGCATGTGTGTGTGACTATATGTGTGTAGATCTATTTGTGAGAATGTGCATTTGTTTGTGTATCTGAGTGTAGGTGTGTGTATTGCTGCAAGTGAGATGGTAGGAGGCTAGCATATTATGTGTGTGTGTGTGTGCGAATGTCTATATATGTGTATTTCTATGGGTGAGAATTGGCATTGGTTTATGTATCTGAGTGTATGTATGTGTATTGCTGAAAGTACCGTGGAAGGAAGCTAGCATGTGTGTGTGAGAAATAGTTTGGAACGTTAGTTGTTGTCTTTGATTTGTCTAGGTCTGAGCTGTTAATAATGCTCCGAAGATGACCATGGCGTCCTGAAATGATCAGTAAAGTCATCAGATAATGAAGTGTGTTAGTTTGCAGTGTCTTAAAGATGACATAACCTGATTGAATGTGCAACATTGTAGAAAGTGAGGATTGAAGAAGGCTTTGGAAAGAGGGATAAGAAGGAAGGAGAAACCTATCGCACAGTACAGAAAAAATAAAAGGCGGATGATGATGGTGGGAAAGCCTGATCAGAGAATAAAAAAAACTCAAAGCCACCCATGATATGTTTTATTTCTGTCTAAGCCCCTGCTGCCCATACTTAGCAAATGGTTAAAGCAGATCTTCATTAAGATACTTTTTAGACGGGTAAACAATCAGCAAAAATGAAGGAAACAAAATACACTCATGAGCTACAAGAGTACCCACCAACTGTACTGGCATCCCCCAGCAGCTTACGAGAAGACAACCACAAACTGAACTAATGGGAAGTGCCAGCCTAATTTACGTTTGTCTCTAATGTAATGCTCCCCAGAGGTTTTTGCTGAAGTTGGGAGTGTGCACTTATCTAGCTCTGTAAAGTTTTATAAGAGTGCTTATCAGCAGACAATCAACTGGCAAAGTACAAGACGTTCCAGTTAAAACAAAGCCCTGCTACATCTCCGACCTACTGTATGTAGTTCAGTTCTTCTAACTCGTGGCCTTTCTTGTTCCTGTCTCACCGAGAGCTTTCTGTTCTCAAAGTAGGTCACATGGTAGTCAAAAGCTTTATCTGCCATGTCATCGTGCAAATTAGTTTTGTTCTATGTACTCTTAATCTATTTATCTCTGTCATTAATTGTAAAGTAGCCATTATAAAAAGAAAAAAAAACTCATATGACTGAAAAAAGTTAGGCATCCCAGAAAAATGATTTATGACATCTTCTTATGATGCAGAAGCAAAGATGCACGGCGTCATCTCTTCGTATTCTTTGCATTTAGAGAACAATGCATGAATGTTCGCACCGGAGTGTGTAGAGTGCATACGAAGATGTAGAATAAAGTATTCAGGTGGCTTTTAAGCTGTGGGAGGAGGGGAGCATGAAAATTTGACCTGGCCATGAGTCTGTTAGTTTGTGAGGCGTTTTTGTATCCTTACTGTAAAGGTGGCCCTTCTTCGGATACCTTATTGGCCGATTCGAGTGCTGCTTACATGTGGAATAGATTAACATAGTCTCTCCCTGAGGTCTGGCCTGTCATTGGGCAGCCAGCAGGGTTGTGTCTGCTGCCTCACACCAAGTGCTTACTTTGTATAAGTGCCAGGGCCCTCGTGGAGACACCACCGCAGCTTATACCAGCCATGGGCCCTGCCAGTGCTGCCAGTGCTGCCAGTGGCAGGACTAACACAACTCCTAACCATCAAGCGCTTACAAGTGTGACGATTCCGACTACTCCAGGCCAAAGAATGGTTTGGGCGGCAGATATTCTTAGTCATTTTTAATGTTTATTGAATTAGTAAAGAACTGCTGTTTTGCTCATCTCCAAATTAAACAAACATTGCCACCATGGGGCAGGCCTGTCATAAGTGTCGGTGTTCACAATTAAGTGCCGAGCACCGGCTCAAACTAAGCACTGCCCACACCTTTGGTTTTGGATTCTTTTCTTTCCATCCAAGTCGAGGTTAACATGCACAGGGGATGCCTGCAGCTCTGGCGAGAGATCCATGACTCTAATGTGGCTCCA
Organism: Calotriton arnoldi; assembly: GCA_963921515.1. Taxonomy (NCBI): domain Eukaryota; kingdom Metazoa; phylum Chordata; class Amphibia; order Caudata; family Salamandridae; genus Calotriton; species Calotriton arnoldi. The sequence goes on from CAWUFW010006805.1 coordinate 873,895, forward strand.
ATTCTAGTCCAGAGTCCAAAGCACGTGGATCAGCAAAAACTCTTCATTGGTTGAGCTTCAGCTTTGAAAAGGCCCTGGCTTCTGTGAGTTCGCGGGAACGACTTGGCCTCACTTGGAGCTGTGTATTGACAGAGAGGAAGGATTAATGCTTGCTCTGAAATGCTTCTGGAGTCAGGTCTACTGATGATACATAATTCTTCTACAACAGCAGTAGTAGTTGCTGTGCGGGCGGAGTGGCAAGGGGCAATGCCGGACGACGGGGTGGTGGGGGGGGGGGGGGTGGAGGGAGAGAAAACGGACAGCAAAGGAAGCATTTAAAAAAAATAGGGAATATGAACTTACCTGATGCTGGCGCTCTTCTCTGTGTCCTCCTGCAGCACATGCTCCCAGGCTCCCCTGCAGCCAATCCTGTCGCTTCTCTCATGTTTGTAAGCAACATCAGGATTGGCCTGAGCGCTGTAAATTTGCGTCCCAGAGGGAGTAGGAGCCTGTGCTTTGCTGTCTCCAACCCAGAAATGCAGCTGTGTTGGAGACAGCTCAGTGCGCATGTCGATTTAGCTAGCCTTAGATGGCCGGCCAAACCGGCATGCGCACTGATCACAGTGCAACTACTCCCCCTGTCACTGCCCTCGCAATGGCCCCGCCCCAAGACTTACCCAGCCCGCAGAACCTGAAAAATAAAATGATAATAAACCCGCTTTATCATTTCATTTTTCACGTTTTGAGGTTGGCAAGTGTGGCGACGCTCCTCCGCCATATTGGAGGAGCTGCCACTGTACTACAGTACAGGATCCCTACATCCTGGGGACAGTTGGTATGCTGACCTCACTTTAATCTTCCACAGAAGAGACTAAAGTAGTACATATTGTTGAACACCATTCAATTGTAAAGTCAGCTTTTACAGACCGGCCTATCTATCTGGTAAAAGGAAGGTACATTAGGACCCTAGTGCCATGGTTTCTCTCTTTCCCTTTCACTTGGATAGAAGATTTAAACAGAGTTGTTGATACTGACTCTAAAAAACATGGCAATTTGTGCAGCAGCCCGGATCACTTGATGGCTGTCAGCAGGACAAAGGGCCTTTTGGGTGGTGTATTATTCCATACATGCACATTCCCTCAATGCTAGAACACCAGATTCCACCAGTTCTCCACAGCGTCATGTGCCATACGCACTCACTGACCTGCACCATTTTAGCATAGGACTTCTGCTGTGACTTTGCTGGGCAAGTAATACAGCTCTCTTAAATACCACAGGAAGATTCCATTCGGACTTTAGAACTTTATGGGCCTGATTCACGACGGTAACTTACACTTTTGATTAACTTACACTTTTAAATGTATTATTGTTTTGCTGTTGCCCAAATCAGAGAGGACATTTACTCCAAAAGTGAAACTTACATGCCTTCACCAAATTGAAGGACACTTTTGAGTAATTTATACTTTTGAGCAGTGGCGGTTAGTGACTTTTCCAAATGGTGAGGCATAATAGTTGGGGGTGAGTTTATTTATTTTTCAAGCAAGTGAACCTGACTGAAATACAGACTGAAAATATAGCCAAACTCATTTGAGTTGTGCTTTGGAATTTGTGACGATGGAACAGAACTGCAGAAGTACGAAGTGAACAGAAACATCCGAAATACTCTGATTTTCTCTTGCTTTCTAGTGCACCAATAGTCAAAAAGCTCTCTGCCTGTCAAAAGTTGTGTTCACATATTTTTGTTGTACATTTCTGATATCTTTAATATTTGAAAGAATACAGTACTTCAGGTACCATAAATATCAGGAGTACGTGAGCGCTGCTATTTACAACCTTAAAATAAACAAACTTTTCTTGTCATAAAACTCCTCGACCAGGATCACCCAACACTCTAAGCTCTATATTATCTGAGCCAAGAAACCAGTGATATAAACCATAAAGTGCACTTTGGATGTCAAACTTTCTGACAGATTAGTGATGCTAAAAAGCCCATGGGTTTGGAGAAGTGTCAGTTATGTGGCAGCACTATGCCCCCCACCGTAGGGACCGTTTAGAGGCTCCAAACCGTCACCTGATTTCATTGAAGCTCAAAAAGGCTAAACTGAATAACTGTGCCCCAGGCTAGAAGCCTTACAGAGATTAGGGACTTTTGAGTGTTCTGCAGATTCCCTTAAAACCCATTGGTTGAAGTTTATAAACAAGCATTGGTAAATCCACATGGTCTGGCCCACAAGAGATATTGACTTTCTCAATGTATTTTTTTGACATATTGTACAGCAGCGCAGCTGAAACTCTAAAACAAGCATTGGCATAGCCAATAGGTCTCGCCTTTGGGACCTTTTAAGTATTTGGCCATGCAGCACACTATCTGCTAACTGCCGCCCTTCTTCCTCAGCATAGAAACTGAGAGGAGACTACAGGCAGAGGACATTTTGCAATTAAGAATTATTTAATTATTTGCAACAGGCATTAAGCACTTTGCTTATATGTTATATTTCACTGTAAAGAAAAGAAATGAAAGCTTACATATTTCACAGCTTAATAAATAGTAATGATAGAAGTAAGGGAGGGTGAGAAGTGTAGGGGGTGGTGGGCTAGGCTGGAAAAGGTGCCAGAGTGCGAGAGAGAGTGAAAAAAGGCACAGAAGCAGGTAAAGAGCAGTGAGGAGGAGGGACGGCGGCTGCAGAAAGGGCCCGAACATAGACCATAATATTAACATGTAACACAAATAAATGTACGTATCATATATGTTTATACACATATGTATATAAAAAAAGAGAAAATTAAAAAATTAAAATCAGTGTAGAGTTCTATTACTGGAAATTGGTGTGCATTTCACCGGAGTTTGAGATGACATGCACAGTTATCCAAACAGCAACCAGGTGCGTGTATCACAGATGTGCTTGTAGTTCTGCACAATATCATTTAAAACGAGTTTGAGCTATTGACATTGCAAATAACAATGCCTTTTATTTTTGTTTTCGTTTTAAAAACATAAATAAAGGCAGTCATTTACAATGCCAATAGCTTAAACTTGCGTAACTGCGAGACCTATTGCATTGCAAATGCTTGTTTTTAAAAGTCGCTGGGCTCTCCTTATCACGACTGGGCTTTCACGACAGAGGACCTAAAACTAATGCTGCAGTGAAAAGAAACCTGGTTGATAGTAAAGAGAGAAATGCCTTTCCGGGACTTTGGGTCTGATGCAGAACATTGGCTACAGAAGTGACCACAAGAGGGCGCCAGATTGCACCTGCCTTTAAACAAGCCTTGCTGATAGAGGTAGGTAGGCGCAAGAATAGTATTCGGCCCTGGAAACATAAAACTACTTGCACCCGGGCTGGGATTAGCAGGGCAAGAAGAAGGGTGAGCAGCACCCACCTCTATGCTTGCATCTCCCATTTGCCCTTAATTAATCTTCATCTTGGTTTCAAGCATTTTCTTGCATTCTCCCCCATGAGGTTTTTCTATGGACATTCCAATATTTAATCAAATCAATAACAAAGGTGTACTACGGTTCAGAACACCTCCAAGGATCGAACAGAGAGTGTTTCTCAAGTAAGGGACAAGAAAAAATCTAAATCTGCTTTAAATAAATCTACCTATCAGCAACAGAAAACCATGAGATGCTGCGAGATTAAGGCCCGGATAACTACAATGCACCACCACAACCACACTCCCATGAAGGAGCACAAGCCACATCTATGCCAGAAATCAGAAACCAACCCACCAGTGCTCAATTTGAGCCGGTGGTTTCCGGTGCTCGGCAGCGGCAATTAATTGTCAGCACTGGCTCTAGTGACAGTCCCCACATGGTGGCGCGGTCTGTCTAATTCTGATATGAGCATAACAATGTTTAATAAGTCAATATACAATTTTTAAAAAAATACCTGCAAATCATATTTATTATAGCTTTACGTGGCCTAGAACAGCCTGAATTGTCACACTTGTGTGATGGTTAGTAGTTGTGTTGTTACCTTCATTGGCAGAGCCAACGGGTCAATGGGTGGAGCAGGCTGGCAATCACTTTTTTCCACTTACTTTTTTACAAATTAATCACTGCCACCCACCAACACACCGACCTTCACCCCACCTGTGCAAGGGCTCCAAAGAAACCTACGTAGGAGTTTTTGTGCAGTTTGTGGTAAAAAGGTGTGTGGCACAGTATACAACATATTAATTGTGGGATAATAACCAAAATGAGAAAATATGATTCTATAAACAGGCCAGCACAGCAGGGAGTAATATGTCTACAAAGGAGCCCAACTTGGAAAGGCAGGTTGGAGGTATGAAATGGGAGTCACAGAAACTGTATTTCAAAAGGTTTTTCTCGAAGACTGCTGCTCACGGAAGGCAGTTTTCCCCTGTTCGTGCTTTAAATTAACAGATGGGCCTTGGAATCCATCTTGACTTTAATAAATGTGTGGGCCTCTTTTGCCTGCAGGCCTTCGTGCTCGGCTGCTTTCATGCTTGACTAATGCTGGTTAATTTTAGGTTATGTAAATTGATTAACAGTAATATATATGAATGGTCCCTAAGTGGGAATGACAAGATCAAACACAGCATTTTATTCAGAGCTCGAGGGTCTTCAGCGTATAAAGAGTGCAGGGGCGTTTATACAACAGAGGGAGCTGCCACGTGGTGGTTTAATCTGGGCCGCCATTGCTCTGTATTTCTCTTCTTATCGACACTTGAAGCATGAACGTGAACGTCAGGAGACACGTCTCTACCGGTTTCCACAACTGGAACATGCTGATGCACACGCATGGCTGCGGTTTGTATCTACCTCGCAAGGATGAAAGGCTGGGTTGGAACCTGAGCCCCGCAGGTCGCGCTACATCTGTGCACAGCCACCCGTGTTTCAGGCCTTGAGATTCACAAACAGTTGACTTATCGTGTCTGGTTTGTGAGGTCTTGTTAGCTCTACTCTTTCGTGTTTCTAAGGGTCAGGCGTGCACGGATATCTGATGGGAAGCATTTGGGTCCTGGCCGTAAAGCGTGTAGAAAAGAACGCAGATTCGTATGAACTTTATGCTCTGCAGCACTAGAAGTCGGCGGGGTTATTTAAGCACTAGGTAGAGAGAGTGGCTTCTTCTAGGCCCAAACATCTTTTTGCTGCGGTTCCCTCAGCAGAGCTTGGAGTCTCTTGCACGCTTTAGCGCTGAGCATCTTAAACGGGGACGTTTTTTAGGAGTTCCACACACCTGCAAACGTGATTTATATATGCATAAATTAAAATGGGGACAGGCGGAGAGAAACTAAAGCCGCCATTAACCCCTTGGAGTGCCCAAGCACCTCCACGCCTGATCTTACAGGGCCCCAGCTGCCTCCAGGAGCAGGCTGGCAATGGGGCATTCAGGTGGAAACGTAGCCCGAAAGGTTAATGCGCCCGGTGTGCGCAGCCAGCAAAAACGAGCGGCCGCTCGACCTCTTTACGCACTAGAATTGCGCAAAGACGTAGAATGTTAATTTCCCACGTGCATCATTTAGACTCCAGCAGAGTACTGTAGCACAATATGTGCACTACCGTGCACTTTTAAACCGCACTTTATGGAGTCAAGCTGTCAATTTATTCAGACATTGCTTTCGTATAATACATTTCTTGTTTACACAGTGTTAAGAACCATACAGCTGCATTTTAGGCACTCGACTTCCAATAACACGGTAAAATCAAGGGAGCGGGATTGCGCAACAGGCAAACACAACAAGGTGAACAAGAGAGGAGCGGGCACGAGAGGAGCGGGGGCGAGCGAGCGCGGCAGCCTGACCACACGCTCGTGCATCGTGCCTGAAACGTGCGGGTAACCGCACAGAAAAGGCCATTGTGCACGAGCGTGTGGTCAGCTTTCAAAAGCCCCTTACATAAAGTCTCGCAGGGCAGCGCTTGCGCGCTACTCGAGGCTCGACCTAAAAAGCACTATGTTGTGGCAGCGCTCGTTATAACCCTCATGCATATTGCACAGCAGCCGTTCTGTTGTACATGCCTAAAAAACACATTGACAACACTAAGAGCTGTCCTTAAAAGCATTTCAGCCATGTTGTACAGCAATCACGGCTACTGTCCGGCATGGCTGAAAGTAAAGAGAAAAGTGCTATGATGCAGTCAGCGCTGGGCGTGTCACAGTGCTTTTTTTCACTTTTATTTTAAAAATGCATTCCTCACAATGAACAGTTGCTGCAAAATAATTTATTGTACAGATAAAACAAGTAATTTCAAAATGTATCTTAATAATAATAATATACAATCAGATTTTCTCAAGCTCAGACTTTTTTTGTGTTTTACGAAAATTACACACTCCAGAACTCAGCTGGTGGTAACACATTTTCTGTCAAGAAGAATACATCTTAGTCATCATTAAACCTCAAATGTCTCAATGCATTAAAGCCGTATACTGGCTACTGATCCGTGCAGCCTTTAGGTTTGCTAAATATAGTGGTGGCTATTTGGGAACAGGGATGGAGGGGCGGCCGAGGGGGGGGGGTTAGAAAAAACCCAACAAGAAAACAAAAGAAAACTTACCTTAAGAATGCCGGCCGCCAGCTTTCCTCCGCTCTCCCATGACTCCTGGCTCACGGAAGAACCCAGGCTCTCCTAACCAATCACAACTCTCCCTTACAGCGGCATTGTGATTGGTCTGAGCACTGTGGTTTGGCGCTCAGAGAGGGACTGGGGACGTGGGCATGTTCTCCACCCAGGCTGTAATGCAGCCTTGGTGGAGAACATGCAAAGTGCGCATGAGGGTTTGGCCGGCCCATGTACATATGCTTTTCTGTTGGCTCATAACACAGTCAGGTGTTGTCGCTTCTTTCAGGTGTCTGCTGATTCATTTGACCACAGCAGGTTCATCGCTCTGCCAGCACATTATTTATGTTAATCAAGCACATTGTTCACTGTAACAATTCTCCAAGGCACAATTTTCTTTTTTTGTCTTTGACAGAGGGAGCCCGAGCTATGTCTAAGAGTACAGTGTGCCAGAGATTCGTGTTTGACCTGTGTGCCTAGAAACCTAAAAACCCTCACTAGAACACTGGATGAGTTATGTGACTTTTAGGTCAAGCCTATCAGACACCACAAGTTGTCTGGTGGCAAAAAATCTATTGTGAGATTACAGTGGGCTTTCAGCCCACCCAATGCTTGCCGTTGATTGAGTTTATTCTCACTCTCATTTGCTTGCCTATTATTCCATGGCCTTCCTCTTTATGTGTTTGTCCATAGCCTCTTAATTGGCTTTTTGTTTGGTTGGCTTGTGTACATCAACATCTCAGTTTAAGGAAGCTACTTTTTTCATTCAGCACTCCATGAGAGGGCATGTGCTTTCTAGTTCTCTCTCTTCATTCTGACAGTTCACTTTTTAAAATCTGCTCAGAGTTTCCTGAGTGACAATTATTTAAAAACGAAATCATGCTACTTATTTAAATTGAAAACATTGGATTCAATTAGTAGTTTTAAGACACAATAAGTGTTTGCTTTTCCTGCAGTATTTTGAAATGTTTTTTCTTTAACTTTTTAAGCAATACTTTACAGACAAACATTAGTAAAGCTAACAGCTAGGCACTTGTATTATAAAAGGCAAGACCTACTGGCTTTGCCAAAGTTTACTATTTCTGCAATCGCTCAGGTCAGCAGCATTAAGTAAACACATTTCTTTCAGAACTAAACAGGCACACACTTTTTTTCTGTCCACATATTTTAGTGCAGGCACATTCTCTGGGACCTGGAAATGGCCACATAGATCTAACAAAAGCCTAGAAATGTGAATAATTAGGTGTGTGATTTGCTGTCATGCCGATGTTGCCTCATTATGGTGCATGTCTTCTGAAAGCAGTGATTCTGCCACTTTCTAGGACAAACACCTCTTGTGTATGAGCATGTGATGTTATTCTGTTTCAAGCTTCTTCTGAATCCCCAAAAACCCAGACGTTTCGGGATTGGGTAATAATGGAAAGTAATATTTTATGCATGCATGTGCATGCACACCTCACTTACCACAACAATGAAATAAACTTTGGCAGGAAGCAGCCTAAGCAGACATCAGCTGCCCAGCTTGGTCAATGGATGTGCAGGCCATGCTTAGGACAAATCAAACAGTTATTGAGTGGGGGAATTAGTTCTTTTAGTCCCTCATATATTATCAGAAGCAATGACCATTCAGATACTGTGAACCAGTTGCTAAGTAGACTGATGACACTATGGGGCTGATTAGGATGTCGTCGGAGTTTCCTCCGACCGACATCCCTGCAGTTTCGAGACCGACCGACCCCAGGTCGGCGGTCCGATACCGCAATTATGATGCAACCGCAAGTGGTGCGGTCTCAGACTCCCTTTTCCCTATGTGAGCTTGTGTGGCGTTCGGAAAGCGGCCGCAGCACAAGCTCCCATTGAGAAATGGGAGTCACTGTAAATCCCTGCACCGTGTGGCAGGCACTTCACGGTGCCTGCCACACACTGCAGGGATTTGGCCCCAACTGGAGGCTGCGGAAAGCAGGGGCCCTGCTAGGGGCCCCCAAAGTCACTTTCCGACAGGCTTTCCATGTCAGAAAGCCCAAGATGGAAAGCCTGTTGGAAACCGACATCATAATCCAGACAGCGGAAAAGCCGTCCATGAGGGATTATGTTCGGTTTCCGACTGGCCGACAGGCTCCTTGAGCCCATTGGAAGCCAGCCGGAATGACTGGCCGGTTTGAATTCTGACCACCGTAATCGTAATACGGCAGTCGGAATTCAAACTAAGGATGTCGGTCGGAAAGCCTCTGACCACAGGTCAGAGGCTTTCTGACCGACATCCTAATTAGGGCCTATGTTTTTTCACAGTGTCCAATTAGAAGACTAATGCCTCACATTCGAATACTGAATAATTCGGCTCAGAATTTGTTAAAGTTCTTGAGGCAAAAGCACCCATTTTTTCTTTATGCCCATGTAACAGTAAAAGAACAGCAGCAATACCTGTAGCACTGGCATCAACAGTAAGCACAAACTTTAAACGAGTATCAAAGGGTGCTAAAATGCCAGCATCACAAATTTTATTCCTGATATTCTCAAAACATTTTGTTGTACATCTCCCCACTGAAAATTACACACTTTACTCACCAATGCTTTCAAACACTCAGTCTTATCAGTAAATTTGCCAGCAAATTTAGAATGATATTTAATGAGCCCCAAAAAGGACCGCAGCTGATCTTTGTCAGGGGAGCTACTGCCTGTTTTATTGAGTCAACAGATTCTGTTTGATTTTGACACCCTCTCCCGATATGGTGTAACCTAAGTACTCAGCCTGTTCAACCATGAACTTGCACTTTTCTTTCCTAAGAGTGAGCCCCACCTCTTTAAATTGGTGCAAAGCTTGCCTAAGTATCAAATTATGTTGTTCTACTGTCTCCCCGAAAATAAAAATATAATTCTGAAAATATAGAATGTTATTCATACCTTTAAATACTTCAGACATCATTCTCTGGAAAACACTTGCAGGAGAGCACAAGCACACGGTATGCAGGTGAACAGAAATGCACTCTCCATTGTGATGAAATTCGTTAAATGTTTGGACTCATTGTGTATTTTTATCTGGTGATCACCATTTTAAAATCAAGTTTTGAAAAATACCACCTTCTAACAACAGTATCAATTAATGTATGTTTCACAGAGGATACGGATCCACCACGACATTCTGATTCAAAGATCTAAAGTCCACACAAACCCTAGAACACCCATCTGCCTTTTCTGTGATGACCACTGGTGAGATCCAGCTCGACATTTCAATAGGTTCAATGACCCCATTAGAGATCATTTCATCTATCATATCTCAATTTTATGAACATAACCTTTAAATTTTCCCAAACCTTCTCTGAAAACTTAATGAACCTCCTTGATGATATCAGATAACAACATTTCTTCTATCACCATCACCCGATTGGGCACTTTGAGATGTTGAGGTCATACTGATGCATCCAACCCAAAATAGGTGGACTACTCTTTGCCACTATACCTTCCCCATTATTTCTCTACCCTCATATTTTATTGCAGAGGAACTGAAACCAATCAGTATTGATGTATTTGGGTAATAAACTAGTTTTAGGCCAGTGATCTAAAACCATAATTTTTGGGACAAAGGTATACATGGAACCTGCATTTACCATGAGTTCCACATCTTCACCATTCACCGTAAACTTTGCTTTAGGCCTATATTTGCTTCCCTTTTCATGTTGATCATAACTCACACTTAAAATCCCATCAGAATGTAAACCCTCCAAACTTTCCTCACCTACAGCTGCCACCATCCCTTTGCTCCATTCTTTACACATTGGAAAAATGGACACTGCGATCATACTTCCTGCAATCTCTATTGATTGCTGCACAAGTTTTAGACTCAGAACTGCGAATGTTACTACCACTCCGATTACAATGTTTGCCACTCTGTCTGTTCTTGTGTTGTGAGGTTAATAGGCCCTGTGCACAAACACTTCCATTTTACATGTTCACGTTTAAAGTTGACATCTTTTTAACGATGACATTTAGCACACATTTGCTTGCGCGTCCATATGAGATAGGGTACTCAGAAAAGGTTTGCTTACAAATATATTTCTTCGTAGGCACATTATCATACCTTAGAACATTCTGTCCAGAGACTGGGTACACTGCGCAAACTGGCCTTGTTCGTTGCTGTCAGTTCACCAACAGCTCTGGGTGGGTAGAATCAACAATGATAGCTGGACCAGAGCTCAGGCACAGAACGAATGGGTCCAGTTTTAATATATAAACTGCACCAAGCTTTTGTTCAGCGGAGGAGCATTTCGTTTGGATTGTCCTGGTCATCAGGGCCTGAAATCTACCCCATCTGAATCCCATCAATATACAGAGAGGGACGGCAGCATGCTTTACACCAAGACTGGCTACTAGATGACCCACGCATTCAGGCAAATGGAGAGCTAGAGAACTCTAAGGTATCTGGAAAAATCCCATCCACCCTATGCTCTCTACGGTAGGCAGTGCTAGGTAGGAGTACAATTATATGTATTCATATAATCAGTGCAACAATTATAATTGTTGAACTATTCATCTTCCTCACCATTCTTGTAATGCTGGTTACTATGCTTTGTTTTCTTCTACTAATAATTGCAGCACACATATTTTACACAAGAATCCAATTGCTTCAATAAATGTTTGAAATGCCAAATTGTGTATTTCTTGTGTCTCCCTTTGGACATACCTGAGTTGACAACAAAGGGTAGATCTGTTTCTACAATTTCTTTGGGGGAAATAGGGTTGTCATGTTCTGAGGTTGCAGACACAATCAGGTACCCTGTAATGTTTAGGGATCCAGATGGCACAATGTAAGCTAGCCAGCAAATAGGTCAACATATTCTAATGGCATGAGAGGACTCAGTCCCCATAGTTTTGATGCCTATGTTGCCCAAGCTCACAGTCTTACTGAATTAGTAGGAACCGTATTACACTTGAACAACATATTGCTGGATTTAACCACCGCCTCCCACATCCTCATCAACATTTGTGTTTTTTGCTACACTTGAAACATCACAACTACTTCTGTCCCATTGTTCCATCTCTTTTATACATAACTCAGATTGTTCAACAACTTTAGCTATATCAGTAACATCTTTAAGAGAGGGATTTTTCACTGTCCAGAGACGTTCCTGCATTTTCTTGCTCCTGCATTGAACTATCAACTGATCTCGAACCAACTCATCATTCATAACTCCAAATTCACATTTAATAGACAATTCTCTAAGCCTTGAAATACACTTATCCACAGATTCATTCTCATTCTGAGACTGAGTATTAAATTTGTATTTGCCCATTACAAAATTGACCTCATTGGTAAATCTAGTTTTGAGTCTTTTCTTCGCTTCAAGATATTCATCCAAAATAGGTTGACCATTTAAATCAAGAACTGCTGGTAGGTACTTACATACGTGCTGACCTTCTTTCCCTATCATATTCAATAATGAAGCTTTCTTACATGAAGGACCATGTTAGACCTGTCAGCCTTAGAATGGTCTTCCCCCATTGCTTTGCCTGCTTGCCTCTAATTTTGCTGAATTAGTTTTTGTAGGCCTTAGTACTCTGTACACTTTACCACTGCTAACAAATGCTAAAGTGCTTGTGCTCACTTCCCTAAACATGATTTGATGGGCATATACCTAATTAGCATATTTAATGTACTTGTAAGTCCCTTGTAAAGTGGTATACATTTGCCCAGGGCCTGTAAATTACATGCTACCAGTGGGCCTGCAGCACTTATTGTGCCACCCACTGAAGTAGCACTCTGAAAACATGTCCCAGGACTGCCATTGCAACCTGAATGTAGTGTTACACTCCCATGTCGACTTGGGCATTTAAAACCCCTTGCCAAGCCTTAAAATCCCCTTTTATCACATATAAGTCAGTAATAAGATAGGTCCTAGGTGGCCCATAAGGCAGGGTGCCTTATGTAAAAGGTGTGAAAGGTAGGACATGCACCTTTAAACTTTACATTTCCTGGTAGTGATTAACTCCCAAATTTATTCTTCACTACTGTGAAGTTTACCCCTCTCATAGGATGACATTGGGGATTCCTTATTACATTTAATAAGCTGTAATTCCTACTTTAGAGGAGGTAGATGTGTCATGTTTAGTACCTATGGAATTGTTATGATAAAACCCCTTTAATGGCAAAGTCAAATTTATCATTACAATTTTGAAAATGCCACTTGTCGAAAGTTGGCATTTCCCTGGTCTCATCCCTGTGTGCCTGCAGCCTGTCTCTGATACACACCTGGGGATGGTGACAGTCGGACTTTGTATAGTCCCCTTAGACAGCCACACACAATGGGAGCTTAGGTGTGGCTTGATGGGCCATCCTGGGAGGATGGATGGGAGGGAGGACCTGGGCACAGCCTCACTCTTACACCTGAACAGGCTGTGTCCTGTCCCCACACAAAGGGCAAAAACAACAATTGATGGACAGAATGTTGAACAATGTCAAACATTCACCCCAGTACAGAGATCTGGGCCTCAATCCATCAGTTTTTTGCTCCCCATGCTATTCCAGTTTCAACCCAGCCATATGCAAATCAGTCTTGACCCTGCTCCCCATGGGAACAGTCAAGCCCGAACTGCCAGGACAGGTTCTCACTGGACTGGAAACAAGCATCCTAAGACCTGATGAGGGATTCCACCCCTCATCAGCCAGGCTAGCTTGACTCCAATGGCATGGAGAGCACAGGACCGATGTCTGGGCATACCCATTCCACTCGGGGTGACAAATTGAAAAAGAATAGTTGATGGACAGAATGTTGAACAATGTCAAACATATATCCCAGTACAGAGATCTGGGCTTAAATCTATTGGCTTTTGCTCCCCATGCCATTCCAGTTTAAACCCAGCCATACGCAAATCAGTCTTGACCCTGCTCCTCATGGGAACAGTCCAGCCCGAACTGCCAGGCCAGGTTCTCCCTGGACCGGAAACAAGCATCCTGGGACTGGTTTTGGGGTTTCACCTCTCATCAGCCAGGCTATCTTGACTCCAGTGGCATGAAGAGCATGGGACCCACGTCCGGGCAAACCCGTCTTCTCAGGGTGACAAATGCAAAAAGAACAATTGATGGACAGAATGTTGAACAATGACAAACCCCAGTACAGAGATCTGGACCTAAATTCATCGTTTTTTTGCTCCTCGTGTAATTCCAGTTTGAACCCAGTCATATGCAAATTAGTCTTGACCCTGCTCCCATGGTAACAGTCCAGCCCGAACTGCCAGGGCAGGTTCTTCCTGGACTGGAAACAAGCATCCTGGGACCGGTTTTGGGGTTTCACCCCTCATCAGCCAGGCTATCTTGACTCCAGTGGCATGGAGAGAACGGGACCCACATCTGGGCATACCCGTCCCACTCGGGGTGACTAACGCAAAAAGAACAATTACATTGAAGATGCATGGACTTTCAGTATAACTTTGAGGGATACAACACCACGTTAAGACATGATTTTCTAGCCGGAAAGCATATAAAAATTGGCTTTCCTCATGCAATGGAATGGAGAAAAATGCTTGACAGAGATCAATCACTGTGAACCAGGCAGCTTCATAAGGAATCTGGAATAGGATCACAGATGGATTCCGTACCACAGGACAACATGGAATCATGATATTATTCACCTTCCGAAGGTCCTGAACTATGCTGTACTTTCCGCTCGGTTTCTGTACTCCCATGATGGGCGAATTGCACGTACTTCCTATGATCTCCTTCAATATTCCCTGTGCAATCATGGACTCAATCACAGGTGTAATCCCTGCCACTGTTTCTGGGGTCAGGTTGTACTGAGGTGTTCTTGGAAATTCTGCATTAGGCTTGATGCGTATGCGTATGTGGACTGGCTATACTCCTCAAATCAGTCCGATTTCCTTCCCCGTGTAGTCCCACGTCCAGCGGCATGTCTTTCACTGTCGGTAAAGGAAACATGTCCACAAAATGATTTTGATTCGCTGGTTTAAAAGCAACGTCATCATCATTAGTCTGCAACTCAATCCCCGTCGGTGTACTATAGATGGCACAATTCAACTTGTACAGGAGATCACGCCCTAATAAACAGGCTGGACTAGAATCACATACCACAAACTGGTGATGATCCTGGAAGGTTCCAATTCTCACCAGCACCTCTTCTGTCAAAGGGTTTGTTATTCTTTTGTTGGCAAGTCCTACAACTTGGATTGATTTTCTCGAGAGGGGTAGGTTTGGGACTATTGCAGATCTCACAGTAGAACGGGTAGTACCAGTATCAATCAAGAGTTTAATGGGATGACCATCTATACTAGCTTCTACGTATGGTCCACTCTAGTCTACCTCTAAGACTGTTCCAAGGGTACAGTTTTCCTACCCCCTCAGGCACCGTCATAGGGACGTGTCCTGATCAAATCAATCTAGCGCGGGGGTTTAAAGGATGGGACGCTATTGGGATCACCACTCTTGGGGACATAACACGACAGGGCGCCCTGTTAACATTTGCAGAGCTACAAACGGAGTATAGCCTGACGGACAAGCAGTATTACAAATATATTCAACTCTGACACGCGTGACTGACGCAAAAACCTGACATTGTGGATCTCCCGGAATATGCCCCATTAGAAGGTCGGTTACTGCAGGAAGAGATACTGGAGAAAGCAGTCTCCTGGACATACAAAACCCTAATAAACAACATGCCTGATAACTTACGAACACTCCGAGGCAAGTGGGAGGACCTCGTAGGTACATTGGAGGACATAGATTGGGAGACGGCCCTAATGCACCCTAGGGAGGTGGCGATTAAGCTTCAACTACGATTGGTTCAGTTTAAAATCTTGCATAAGGTGTATTACGTTAGGGTTAAACTACATACGATGGGTAGGGTGGAGACGCCGGAGTGTCTGCACTGTAGAACAGAACACGGATCTTTCATCTATACTCTATGGGCTTGTCGTCAAATACACAGCTACTGGGCACGGATAGTGCAGGAACTAAATAACATACTACATGCACAAATCCCGATGGACCCTAAGTACGTTCTGTTGGGCATCCACACGGAAGTCGACATTCCTAGATACCAACTTTTGCTTAGTAACCTAGGCCTCATAGTGGCAAAACGTGATATAGCCAAATACTGGGGGAGACCAGAACTTCCCACCTTGAAAGAGTGGCGGGCTGGTATGGACATATACATGGGTGCTGAAAGGACAGTGTATAAAGCGAGGGGATGACCGAGAAAGTTCAGGAAAGTCTGGCAGCCATGGCTGAGCTATTACAATATAGAGCTGGAGGGGGGGAGACAGATGTATTGGAAGGCATAGGAAACGACATGTAGGCACAGGGTTCGTTACTCTGGGTCCGCACTTAGCTGTGAGCCTCGAGGAGTATCTAACTCAAGGGGTGGGAGGCATCGTAGGGGTCATGAAGGAAAACCATAACGCCGTAAACTCTGCATCCTCACTAACTGTAAATCTTGTTATTTGTAATCAATGGACTCTGATTGAGATGTACCTGCTGAGTTGTTTAATGTTTTATCATAAAATAATAAAAATATATATTTTTTAAAAATCAATCTAGCGCTTCCATAAAGGGCATCCGATGGTACGTTTGATTGCCCTGCGAGATTCTTAGAGGTTGTGGCACTTGTACTAACTGGTTCTGACTTTCTCTCACATTAAGGGATCTTGGCCTTGTCACTGTCGGTAACTGATTCACCACACCGGTCACTTGCGCGAGTTCTATTTCCTGCACCCGATTCACCGGATTTAAGTGACACTCGTGCTTCCAATGCCCGATCTTGTGACAAAAATTACAGGCAGTTGTTTTTTTTCAGCGTAGCAACATCTATCCCTGTTTTGGGATCTATAGGTACACCTCTCCCTTTCCCCTGTCCTGCTGGACCTGATGCACCCTGAACCCCTCCTTGGACATTCCCTTGATTGCAAACTACTGTCCCTCCTGTTGCCTGCACCTGCTCTCCCTTCTGTGCATTTCACATTTGAACCAGCATCAACTTTTCCTTTATCCTCCTATGTTTAGAATCCACCTCATTACTGCAATACCTGGCATACCGTAGAATTTCATCCATGGACTTGTTTTGCCAGCAGATCAAGCATTGCTGGATCATGAGGCTGATTTCCGGCCTCAGTCCTGTCACAAATTTTGAGGCAAATTGGCCCATGTCTTTAGGATCAAGGGTGTCCAACCCACTGTACTGCTTAAAGGCTTGCAAGAGCCATTCATAATAGGCATGTACTGACTCTTTAGGCTCCTGGGTTGTTCGATATATTTTAACCCAATCGATGTCTAGAGGAGCTATCTTGGACTGCAACCATGTGATCACCTGATTGTACTTTTTCATAACTAAGGGTGAAGGACCATGAGTTACAGGATCCCTCTCTGGCTCACAGAAGGCCAATCAATAGCAATTTTACATGCAGACAATAAATCACTAGGAACAACAATTTCAAACAGAGCATTTAACTCAATCCACAACACTTTCGAAATTTTGACAAAGTGATCTACTTGCTTGTACCATTTAGCAGGTTTCTCCCTCAACCTAGAAAAATTATTTGTGAATGCCACTACGTCACCTCTACTCCAAGGGACTTGCAAATACTCTCCAATAGGCACCTCTCGTAGTGGATATGCCTCAACTTCTGGTGTTCCCCCTCCTGGAGGCGGTGTTTCCCCTGTCATTTTCCTGGCACTCTTCTTCTTAGACCACCTTTCCTCCTACAGTCAGCATACTCCAAGCCTGTATTCCTATGATCAACTCTCGAATATGCGTTTTCAATCTTGTCACTCTATTTTCTTCCAGCTCCTGGTCACTATAATTAAGCCTATGATTCCCCTGTAGCATTTTTGTTTGAGACAGGTCTACCTCATACCTCTGAGCTAGTTCTGACAACTTCTCATGAGCTTGTCTTGCTTTGCAGGTGACATCCTTTGCTATAAACAAAAGGTCATCTGGCTCATAGGTCTCTATTCTTTCTAAAGGTAAATTCCCACTGCTGATCTCGTCTACCTCAGCCTTCAACCTCACCACATCCAATAGTTTTGCTTTTACTGCAGCCTTGATGGTTCCGTGACTTGATGTACTGATCTGACCTTCCTTGCTGTTGTTGTGATCTCTCAACCAAGCCTCTAAGTCTGTAAAGTCTAGAACATGTTGATTTCCGGTTGCTCCCTGACTTGCACTTGTTTCTGAAGTCGCACCCACTAGTCCCCTCACTGGAGTTTCCCGCATTCTCAAATCTGAACTAGTGCTTGCCATAGGTATGAACCGTATAGTACTGGAGCCAATGTGTATTCCAGAAGGATCTACAGTGGTTGGTAGAGGGGTACTAGATTCTACAGGCACCAGAGATGGGCAGTTTCCACTTATGTTCGCTGCCCCTCCCATTCCAGTCCCTTGCATCTGAGTGGACTGTCGCTGACTAAGGTCTCCCACTGAGCTTGGGTCATACACAGGGACAACAGGACCAATGGTGACCGCTACTGTAAGAGCTTCTGGTAACCAGGAAGCAGCACTAACTCCATTTTGTTCTCTACTTCCTAGAGCAGGCACCCCTGTCCCCCCTCCTCTTGCGGATATACTTCCCCCAACTCCTATACTAGGACCTGTTTGAGGTGCTGACACACTTTCCATGTTCACTGCATTTGCAAGACTTGCCTTCCTTCCTCTGATTGGGGATTATAAGGTGGTGGACGCTCAGATAACAGCCTATCCAACAAGCTGTCATCAGTATCACTCTCACCACTTCTATTGTCCCTTCTGTTTCGATTCTGAGAGTCTCCCTCTCCTACCAGCATTGGGTACAGCATCTCTCCCTCAATGGTATCCACACTCCATCTCCTAAGCTGTGCATCCCATTGCGCTTCCTGACATGCCCTCAAAGCTTTCCTCATCTTCCCTTGATACATCCCCCTTTTCTTTGCATGTACTGCCTGTACCCATGCATCTAACTCCTCAAACTGTTTGTCTAGGCAAAGGTTGCAGTGCAAACATTACTCCTCTCAACTGATGCAACACATCCAACCGAAATGAACCAAAACGTGGAAATTACATTTCATCATCTTTTTTAGTGATTTTGTGCCAATTATGAAGCCAAAATATTGTATGGAGCCCTCCTTTTGTCGCCATATAATGTGCTGGAGTATCCTCGGGTGGCGCTTCTTTGCCCACTCGAGTACCAACCCCTTGATCACCTCTAAAAAGATCCAGCAACACCCTAAAACAACGCATGATTGAATTGCAGTTTACAGTTTAAGTATTATAACGGAACAATATTTTCCAACCACAACTTCACCATGACTACTAACCAATCCCAGCACGGCGTTACACCAACCGACCTATCGCAGCGCGGCACACTCTGACGTCACCTTCACTTCTCGCAGTGGCTCACCCTCCTTTACAATTTCTCTGTACACATTCACCCACACAATCGTCTTAAACTCCGTGGTTGTCTGCCATCTAAAAGCATCGACAGAATTTTAGTCATTCAAGAACATTCACTCACAGCAACCCTCGACCTGCGCTGATCACCTGAATCCGTATAGTTCACCTCTGTACACAAGGTCCACTAAACGATTCCCATGCATCCCATGCACACAAAGGGCCAGATGTATGATGCGCAAAATAGCGCCTCGCAAATTGCGAGTCTTTTGCGACTCACAATTTGCAAGGCGCTATTTTGCATGTACAACATGGGGTTTAACACTGTGTGCGATTACCAATGGGGTCGCAAATTGCGAGACTCATGAATATTAATGAGTCTCTCGCAATTTGCTAGCCCATTGGGAATGACAGGCCCTCCTAGGGATGGTGGCCTGCTGGGCTCAGCAGACCACCATGTCTGGGATTGCATTTAAATAAAGCAGCTCTTTTTTTTTTTTTAATGCAGCCCGTTTTCCTTTTAAGGAAAACGGGATGCATTTTTTTTTAAAAATGAAACGTTTTTGTTTCATTTTTTAAAGCTGCCCTTAAAAAATATTTTTGGAGCCAGTCACAAAGGGGTAGGGGTCTCCTGGGGACCCCTTCCCATTTGTTACTTCATTACCACCCTCTTGAAGAGAGCGGTAATTTGCGAGTGTTTTGCAACCATAATTACGGTCGCAAAACATTCATACATGGCTCTGCGGTCGCTATTAGGAAGGGAACGCCCCTTCCTAATAGCGAGTCAAGATACACTATTTTCCGTGTCGCAAATTATTTGTGTCTCGCAAAATAGTGTAAGTACATGGCCCAGACTAAAATTGCATGCGCAAACGGGGCGCAAACCTGTTTCCGCATGCAATTTTACGTCGTACATCTGGCCCAAAGTTCCCTGTCTTAGGTGGAACTGCTGATGATGTCTCATGATAACTCCTCAATTCTTCGGTCAGACTATCACTCTAAATCTTGGTGTCTTCTGCACCATTTAATATATCCCGGGATCTTAGGCTACTTCTGAACCTAAAACTCAAATCTCAATCCTTGGACCATGTCTGGCCCGAAACAACATTCACTCGACTCTCGCACCAACTTTACCAGACATCACACAATCAATTCACTCCCGCAATCCAACACCCCACATACACCCTATTATTACTCACTTCTCCGTTAGCCACTGATCTCGCCACACCATCAAACTCCACCAACCTCCGCCGGATTCCGCCCTCTCCATTCTCGGGCATAGGGCTCTATTTTGAGACTCTGGGGTTCTAGGTTCCCTCTCTTCTATACTACTTCTAGATTCTCCCCTCGTTCATGTGTAAACCATCCTACACTGATACCAACTGAAAGGGCAAAGGCCCATAAGTTCTAGATCTCTTCTAAAGACACAATCCAATGGTTCTTTTTAGTAGCATGAAAGCGTAAAGGGGAGAAAGTCATTATTAATGCCAATCAATTCAACAGGAAATTCTCTTGACACATAGTAACTACAGACAACTACGTAAGGTTAGTTAATTTATTACAAAGCCAAGAATAACTGAACATAAAGACACCTCAAAATGAGCATGTAGAAATACATTGGAATCAGCATAAAGCCAAATCTGCGAATAAAGCTGAGACAACGCAGCATGCACAAAACAATTAGCTCAAGAAACTGGATGCAAAGAATCAAAAAGCATGAAGCCAAGTTTCCCTGCATCAAGGGTTGATGAGAATAAAGCATCAATATATCCCTACACTAGCACTAAAATGACATCCTTACCTAAGCATTCTCAAGGAAACGGAATGAAAAGGTGCCAGCATGTGGAGTCTTCCTAAGAAGTCTCTCCACCATCAATGGGTCGGATAGCATAAAGCTATCGAGACAGAGCTCATTCTAGGCTGCTCTCTCTCCCAAGGCACAGAAGAAGCGGGCTGCTTTCCCTACTTGCAATGTTCCAATATTACAGGTATCTTACCAAGAGTCCTTGCGGGTCTTGCAATCAGCTCCTAAAACAATCTCATAGGTAACTTTCCATGGGATAGTGATATTCCCGAACGGCAACATGTCAACCTTAAATCCCAGGCCTTCTACGGTGTGAAACACAACAATTTCTCTTATCGGCCTTGGCTCACGATGTAACTTCTTCTCTCTTGGCCGAACTAATAAAACAAAGGCATTATTCTAGCTAACAAAGGTGCTTCTTCCACCTGCAACTCAAATGTGAGAAAGAACAAATTCCAAGGCACACTTGAAATTCAACTATTAATTCTAAAGAGAGAGCTTCCAGGGAAATTGCATTTCAGGCCTCGAAGATTCAGCTAACATACGAACCTGGCATATGAGCTTTACGAAATTTCATAAGAAATAAGGCACGTTCAGTTAATATTACTACCTACATGTAAAATAACACATTAATGAACACAATTAATAAGTGAACGATTGTCAGTTGCACAACAAGAGTTCTTCACATTTTCTGCTAGTTACATTTATTTTCTTCGTTAATTTTACACGTTACCACTCAATGGCCTAAATACATCACGTTTCACGTTATTACATTTTACAATCCTAACACTTCATGTTACTACAACAAAGGATTATATGTGGGTGTGCTCTACATGTATGATTATAATGCACCACTACAAATAAAAGGCGATTCCCGCTACATTACGTACTTCCAACAGGTTAATAAATCAACTAAGGTTTATTCGGCAACACACTCAACGCATTTCAACACCAAAAGTGTCTTGTTTACGAGTGAGTAGCCAAAAGCAACAAAAGACATAAATAATAACCATGGTGCATAGATAAAGAGAAAGGACAAAATTGAGCATAAGAATGCGAGGGCCATCTTGGAGTGTAGTCATGAAACAGAATGTCAAAATAAATGATTCATTTATAGCCAAAATGCATGCATCCAAACTAGATGGTCAACTATATACAAACATTGTACCAAATAATTGAAAGGTGTTGAATCCATTCTAATGGCAGACTGCAAGAAGACGGGGGGACAGACCCATGTTACAATATAACAGAGACGGTACAAGATCACACAACATAATAATCCACTGCAAAATGCAAAAAAAACCAATCATTATAATTACATTTTTAAGCAAGGCCAGTAATGCCCAAAATCCAGCCCAAATGGGCAATGAAAATCTCCACAACATATATATATGATCAAGGCCTTGGAAACGCGGCCGAAACGCGTCATGCTGAAACTGCAATAAAGCACTCACTCTTAATTTACACGCTGTGGTCCGTATCTGTCTTTGTTACCAGAAGCGGTAACTCAGGATTCTGTTCCTTCATATATATATATATATATATATATATATATATATATATATATATATATAGCAGCTGTACATAGGATCGTGGACGGGCCCACCTGTGGGGTCCATACAGGACTTGATTATGTGCTACCCGCACTACACTTCCCAGAAGGCACAGTTTCATTCGAACCTCCCATCGGGGGGGTGTGTCAGAAGTGGGTCAGCGGTTGCGCACACCGTTCCATTAAAGCCTCTGAAGAGAAGCATATGGTGCTTCGAAACGCGTCAGGCAATACCAGTATGGAGCGGCTCCTACGGGCGGTTCCCCGTCCTTACCTACACATGAATCAAGCTGTTGCTCGAGTGCTACTTACAGGTGGACAACCTTGGAGCAGTGATTTATAACGCGGCAGTCCAGCCGCGGAGTGTGCACCACCCGTAAGATTGGGGGCCACGAAAGTGGAACAGCAGCTGTACATAGGATCGTGGACGGGCCCACCTGTGGGGTCCATACAGGACTTGATTATGTGCTACCCGCACTACACTTCCCAGAAGGCACAGTTTCATTCGAACCTCCCATCGGGGGTGTGTGTCAGAAGTGGCTCAGCGGTTGCGCACACCGTTCCATTAAAGCCTCTGAAGAGAAGCATATGGTGCTTCGAAATGCGTCAGGCAATACCACTATGGAGCGGCTCCTACGGGCGGTTCCCCGTCCTTACCTACACATGAATCAAGCTGTTGCTCAAGTGCTACTTACAGGTGGACAACCTTGGAGCAGTGATTTATAACGCGGCAGTCCAGCCGCGGAGTGTGCACCACCCCGTAAGATTGGGGGCCACGAAAGTGGAACAGCAGCTGTACATAGGATCGTGGACGGGCCCACCTGTGGGGTCCATACAGGACTTGATTATGTGCTACCCGCACTACACTTCCCAGAAGGCACAGTTTCATTCGAACCTCCCATCGGGGGGGGTGTGTCAGAAGTGGGTCAGCGGTTGCGCACACCGTTCCATTAAAGCCTCTGAAGAGAAGCATATGGTGCTTCGAAATGCGTCAGGCAATACCACTATGGAGCGGCTCCTACGGTCGGTTCCCCGTCCTTACCTACACATGAATCAAGCTGTTGCTCGAGTGCTACTTACAGGTGGACAACCTTGGAGCAGTGATATATATATATATATATTTCCAAAGGAATGAAAATCTTGTCAAAGATTAACACGAGCCCACACGATCAATTGCAGGTAGGTTTATTTGTCACACAGCAGACAAGGACGACGCGTTTCGACCACGTCCGTGGTCTTGGTCACATGACCTCCGCCTCCATTACATGTCATTTTAAAGGTACGTGCACATTTTTACAATCATAGACATAAAGAAAATAAATGTTAAGGCACATAAATGATAATTTTTTTTTTATTATTATTTTTTTAAATATATATATATTACCTACTAGCGGTCGCATTTTTTGACTTGGCTATAACTTTGGCGTTGTTTGACCAATCTGCATGAAATTTTCCCCAAAAAGTGTCACGTGGGTAGTATTGTTATGGAAAGTTTGGCGGTGATCCGTGCAGTGGAGACCGAGAATTTGGGGGACGAAATAAGGTTGCATTTGTAATGTTAATTCCCAGAGGAGCCTTTAGCCACACCTACAGCCCGAACTGCTGAATGGACTTACACCAAATTTGGCAGGTAGGTAGATGTTGGTTCAAGGAAGTGTCTTTTGCTTATTTGGTGTAAATCTGTTCTGTAGTTGTTGAGAAATTTAAGTTTAAAATTATAGTGATATCTATGTTCGTGGATATTTCGCGATGAATCGTGAATGCACCCACCAACGGGAATGTCATTTGCGATGTCATCAGTGATGTCATCAGTGATGTCACTAGCCATGTCATGAGTGATGTAATATGTGAGGTCATAAGCAGTGCATCGGGGGCGCAAGTTATAGTTAGCTCAGCTGACTATAACTGCTGAATTTCTCTGGTTTTGTGCGTGTGAAATCTGATCCCTGTAACCTTTGTTTTTTTCAGTGAATATATATCTATACATATATATATATATATATATATATATATATATATATATATATATATATATATATAGTTGTCATGTGATCAAGGTCCGGCTGGACCGAAACGCGTTATGGCCGACATGAAATAAAAATAATTGAGGCACTTACTTTGTGGTCCGCGCCTGCTTTGGCTGACGAAGAGCTGATAGAGAAGGCGGTTGATTTGGATATATATATATATATATATATATATTCACTTAAAAAACCATAGGTTTCAGGCACGTTATAGTTAGAAATTAGCATTTAAAAAAACCTTTGCAATTCACTGAAAAAACCATAGGTTTTAGGGACAGTTATAGTTAGTTGGACATTTCACTTGTACAAAACCATAGAAATTCCCCCGTTATAGTTAGTTCAGCTAACTATAACTCGCGCGCCCACAATGCACTGCTGATGACGTCACATATTACATCACTCATGACATGGTCAGTGACATCACTGATGACATCTCAAATGACATCACTGATGACATCACTGATGACATCATCCTTGTGATAGAGTGGCGGACCTCCTCTCACCCTAATATAACCTTTGATACACACACTCAAAAATACAAACTAACATTTTCAAAACAATGGACATACCAATACCAGTTAACACACCTATTCAGTAATTCCAAGATCTACACACACATCCACTCATTCACCAACAGTCCCTATACAGTCACTCATACATGTACTCACTCATCATATGTACTCATACACCTATACATCCTGTTACACACCGCCACTCATCCATAGAGTTACTCACACACATAGTCACACAAGCAAACAAAGTATCAAACATCCATTTACTTGCATATACAGTTATACACACACTACCACACTTACTTCTACAGAAACTTACACATACTTACTCTCTTAAACAATCACTTATAGAAACACCTACTTATTTGTACAGGAACTCTTCCAATCTCTCACTCTCACATATACTCACTTATATACACCAATACTCAAATATACTAGTTTAAAACATATGTAGTTACTCATAAGGACACTATTGAGACAGTCATTCACTCACTAACACACCCATACTCATCCACCTATACAGTCCTGCACACATGCTGTCTTCAACACATACAAACAGTGAGTCACTCATTCATGCATCTATGCACTAAGTAATACCCCCCACCGAACCATACAGACACTCATACTGATACTCAAAAAACCAACTAATAACCCATATAGACACTCATGTAGCTACTCACCAACCCATGCAGCCACTTATACACAAAGTGAGAGACTGATACAGATATTTTCATATTTAAACATTACTCACTAACCCATGTATTCACTAAGATACACTTAGTCAGTTATAAAATCAATTTTACAAAAAAAATCATCCATTTAGACACTTATATACCCATTTATTCTTCCATCGACCTTGAGATATACATATATAAAACATATTTAATTTTCAGAAAAACACACATTCACTGAATTTCTAAGGTTTTTTAAATGCTAATTTCTAACTATAACGTGCCTGAAACCTATGGTTTTTTCAGTGAATATATATATATTTATTATACTATGTATACATGTGAAAATGTCTCGGTCCCCTGTTTGCCTCAGTGGCACGGAAAAAATGGGTGGAACTGACGTCAGCACGCCGACGAGGTCCTCTTATGGCTCCGATGACGTCATACGGTGTCGCGAGCGGAGCCGTACTCGTTGACGTGGGAGAGCTAGGAAAGAATTTCCGTGGAATGCTGGTGCAGGGGATATTCACCTAAGTGTTCAGGCTAGTCCTTTGGGAGCAACTGTTTATTTTGCCACTCCAGAAACCGAAACCAGTGATCCGAGGGCAGAGGCCCTGCAGATGGCACACGAGGTGGGGTGCCCAGTCGTGTGCACCGGCGGGGCAGCGAAGTGACAAGCACCACAACCCACAAAAAGGTAACGAGGGCACTGAATAACACAGGATCTTCTCTTTGTATCTGGCAGGAACAACGAAGTTAAAATGCCCTAGTACCAAAATGTAGAATTAGTGCTACAACGGTCTTCAAGAGGACCTGCGATGCCGCTTCTGCCTCCCGTACCCTGGAGGCGGCACATGGGTCACGCGGTAGGGTCATACTGCGGTGGGACGCACACTCGTTGACCTCTCATGGCACTGCTCCATACTTCAGGGAGGACGCTTTCCATTAGCTATGTTTTCTGATGACATGTCGCGCCGGCCCCGTCCAACAACAGAACTCCTTTAGATCCAAACAGACTCTTCCACTCTCTCACCGGAAGTGAAACCAGGCCACGCGGACACTTTCACAATACAACAGCCGGGAATGCACTTTTCAGTAAAAAACACATTCCTTCCTCCTAATTAATCAAATAAACGTCTCACTGAAGAACAGGGGCCAGCTTCGATCGGTAAACAGCCGTTACAACGACTTTTTACTTTGCGATACCATTACAACGCATGCATTACCACGCATGCGTTGTACATCACGAAGTCATTACTACGCATTTTTTTAGAACGCATGGTCATTTACCACGCATGCCTTTACAACGAATTTTGTTGTAAAGGTATGTATGGTAAATGACCATGCGTTCTAAAAAACATGTAGACGATCAATGTCGTTGTAAGGAAACAGAGGCTGTTCCGTTTCCTCACAACGATGTGCACCGCCCCTCAGAGATGACGTGAAGCAGGAACCACGAGGAGAGAGGAACCAAGAGGAGTGAGAGGTAAGGGGGATTGGGCATGGGGTGGGGGTTTCTTTTCTAGGGTTTAGGGTAGTGCAGTGGTGTTTGGGTGGTGTAGGGGTCGTGCTGGGGGTAGTGTTTTAGGGTAGTGCAGTGGTGTTTGGGTAGTGTAGGGGGTCGTGCTGGGGGTAGTGTTTTAGGGTTTAGGGTAGTGCAGTAGTGTAGGGGTCGTGCTGGGGGTAGTGTTTTAGGGTTTAGGGTAGTGCAGTGGTGTATGGGTAGTGTAGGGGGTTGTGCTGGGGTAGTGTTTTAGTGTTTAGGGTAGTGCAGTGGTGTTTGAGTAGTGTAAGGGGTCATGCTGGTGGTAGTGTTTTAGGGTTTAGGGTAGTGCAGTGGTGTTTGTGTAGTGTAGGGGGTCATGCTGGGGGTAGTCTTTTATGGTTTAGGGTAGTGCAGTGGTGTTTGGGTAGTGTAGGGGGTCATCCTGGGGGTAGAGTTAGGGTTTAGGGTAGTGCAGTGGTGTTTGGGTAGTGTAGGAAGTCATGCTGGGGGTAGTGTTTTAGGGTTTAGGGTAGTGCAGTGGTGTTTGTGTAGTGTAGGGGGTTGTGCTGGGGTAGTGTTTTAGGGTTTATGTTAGTGCAGTGGTGTTTGGGTAGTGTAGGGGGTAGTGCTGGGGTAGCGTTTTAGGGTTCAGGGCAGTGCAGTGGTGTTTGTGTAGTGAAGGGGTCATGCTGTGGGTAGTGTTTTAGGGTTTAGGGTAGTGCAGTCGTGTTTGTGTAGTGTAGGGGGTCGTGTTTTAGGGTATAGGGTAGTGCAGTGGTGTTTGGGTAGTGTAGGGGGTCATGCTGGGGTTAGTGTTTTAGGGTTTAGGGTAGTGCAGTGGTGTTTGGGTTGTGTAGGGCGTCGTGCTGGGGGTAGTGTTTTAGGGTTTAGGGTAGTGCAGTGGTGTTTGTGTAGTGTGGGAGGTCATGCTGGGGGTATATTTAGGGTTTAGTGTAGTGCAGTGGTGTTTGGGTAGGTTAGGGAGTTGTGCTGGGGGTAGTGTTTTAGGGTTTAGGGTAGTGCAGTGGTGTTTGGTTAGTGTAGGGAGTCGTGCTGGTGGTAGTGTTTTAGGGTTTAGGGTAGTGCAGTTATGTTTGGGTAGTGTAGGGTGTCGTGCTGGGGGTAGTGTTTTAGGGTTTAGGGTAGTGCAGTGGTGTTTGGGTAGTGGAGGGGGTAGTGTTTTAGGGTTTAGGGTAGTGCACCCAACCAGCCACAATATCCATGGACAAAGGGGATCCTGACTCTTTGGAACGCTCCGTCAATTGAATAATTTGGGTCAATGGCCCTACTACGTCCAAGACCTATCAATTCCTTTCTTGGGATCCCTCATATACTTGGAGAAAAAGGTACATAGTTTCTCATCAATTTCAGGCATGTGTGCCACCTTCCCCTTCAGTGAGGGCCTGGGGCATTCTCCCCTCATCCTATTCCTGACCTCCCTTTCAAAGGGTTGATGGATTTTCCCCACCACATACTCTGCCACTTTGGCGTCAGGTGTCCACTCTGCCGACCTAGGATGGTAAATTTGGGTAGGCTCGAACATGTCCGAGTGGACCCCGTCCCCAACCGGGGACTGAGAGGAGTGGGACTCTGGACGCCAGGGACGCCCGAGTCCTTATCCTCATCGGAGGAGAAATCGTCCTCCGATACACCCTCTCCCTCTAAGGGAAACCCGCCGTCGGGGTCTACAATAGTGGTGACAGTGTCACAATTTTCTCCGGGCCTCTCCTCCTCCCGGCAGGGTGCATGTTTTAGTGTTCACGCACTCTTGAGGAAGGTCTCCGTAAGTTTATCAAATCCTTCCAAGTGCCCCGCGTTATGCTTAACGGCCCTTTTATTCCCCATCTGGGAGCTACTTGGACCCGCCACCACCAGATCTGGGTCACTGAACACCCCAGGGATGCTTTTCGCCAGCTTATCAACCTGATCCCTAAGAGGAGCCAGCGCCCTAGAAATAGCCAGAGAGAGGGCTTGGTCCACTGCTGGAGGGAGAAGTTGGGGGCCATTCCTCCTCCACTTCCTGGTAGGAGGAGTAAAAATGGTCTTCTGGAGAAGACATGATAGCAGAGGGTGTGAGCACAGAACAAATTCCCTTAAAATCCTTAAGACAGCCCTCTCGCCGGTGCTCCAACAGCTGGGCTTCCCCGAAGCTGTTATAAGAATAGACTGAGGCGCAATACCAATTACCACCACCAGGTGGCGCTGGTCACTAACGTGGCCGTGTGGGGAATTCACCGCGTAGCGGTGTCAAAATTAGGCGAGGGTTGGTCGGGAATCAAGCGGACACTAAAGGAGTGACCGGATTCCCAAACGCGCGGAAAGACCAGCGGGAGCGCTCGACGGAGCTGCCTCGCTCGGACCAGATGCGCCTGACAGGATCTCACCGCGCGCAGAGCACACAGCGGGAGAAACTGCGAGGGGAGAACGCGCTCGGGCAAGAGCCTGCTGCGCAGGGAATATGAAACAATACCAAGGCAATAATGCTAATAACGTGCACAAGAAACCGCTATACAAACAGCAACAACGTCAGATTAAGCCAAGACTGTAAGGAATGCACTTAACTGACGAGCAGTGAAGAAAGAGGAAGTGGAAGGGACTTCACGATATTATATACGATGGACTGTGATATGATTGGACTATAGTTGCCTTGGAGACTACCCCCTAATGGTTCATGGGTTGTGTAGTCTTTTGTTTAATGATTGTTGTGTTACGTTTTCTTTGAACTGCTATGCAAATAAAGTGAGGAAAGATATGCATAATCCTCGCCTCCGTCCTGCCATAGAATTCATTAAACTTTATTTGATCTGATTTAGAAACATAGATCATAAAAGTGTACATAAAAACAGTAAATCCTCTTTCCTAATACAATACAGTGAGAATTAATTAAAACCAGTAGGTAAAAACGGGTGTTACAAAGCCAGGTTCAGAGCAACTTCAGGTTAACAGAATCGTAAAGTTCAATGTTTCGCAAGATCAATCTCATGTACTTCGTGCAAAATACGCAATAAGGGGTCCAAGTAAGATGTAACGCTCCAATCCCTGACCAGTTTGCACTATATAAAACTGCAGAAAAACTAAAAATAAAAAGTGTTTTGCACACTTCTGTCATTGGGCTATATGTGGGCTACATCTGGGTGATATTTGTGCTACATTTGGGCTCTTTTTTCTCTGGTGGCCATCTTGGGAGACTTATTT
Organism: Calotriton arnoldi; assembly: GCA_963921515.1. Classification (NCBI taxonomy): domain Eukaryota; kingdom Metazoa; phylum Chordata; class Amphibia; order Caudata; family Salamandridae; genus Calotriton; species Calotriton arnoldi. Next base: position 904,006 of record CAWUFW010006805.1, read on the forward strand.
GTTATGAAGTTTCCTAATTTCGTCATTTACTGCAGTCTCCTCAGTAGGAAATGCTTTCAGTTTTTACTTTGATTCCATCAAGAAGGCATTCAGATGTGTCACACATTTGCCATAAATTCAGAATGTTAGCACTCTAGTTGTTCATTAGATCACTGTAGTAAAGCTACTGCTCACCAGGGAGTTAACTGGAAGTCTACTGCTGGTATTGAAAGTGATTGTTTCAGTCTGCATGTCAGAATTTTCTAATGAAATAGAAGAGGATTTGAGATCTCACTTAAAACATGCCCTAAATTTTCTTTCTGCAGCACTAACCATAATTTCTATGGCAAAATGACCCCCTCATTTTGTTCCTTTTTAAATTAAATGTTTTAAGTGTTACCAGTTTATTCCAATCAAGATGGCTTCAGGTGTGCCATACTTTTGTCATAAGTAAGACTTTTAACGCTCTAGTTGTTCTTTAGAACACTCTGGGAAGCTGCAGTAGAACACAAAGGCATCAACTGACAGGCTGCTCCTGTTGAAATATAACAGGAAGATATTTGAGATCTCACTTAAAACATGTCCTAATTTTTCTTTCTACAGCACTAACCATAATTTCTATGACAAAATGAACCCCCTCATTTTGTTCCTTTTTAAATTAAATGTTTTAAGAGTTACCAGTTTATTCCAATCAAGATGGCTTCAGGTGTGCCATAATTTTGTCATAAGTAAGACTTTTAACGCTCTAGTTGTTCTTTAGAACACTCTGGGAAGCTGCAGTAGAACACAAAGGCATCAACTGACAGGCTGCTCCTGTTGAAATATAACAGGAAGATATTTGAGATCACACTTGAAACATGTCCTAATTTTTCTTTCTACAGCACTAACCATAATTTCTATGACAAAATGAACCCCATCATTTTGTTCCTTTTTAAATTAAATGTTTTAAGTGTTACCAGTTTATTACAATCAAGATGGCTTCAGGTGTGCCATACTTTTGTCATAAGTAAGGCTGTTAGCACTCTAGTTGTTCTTTAGAACACTCTGGGAAGCTGCAGTAGAACACAAAGGCATCAACTGACAGGCTGCTCCTGTTGAAATATAACAGGAAGATATTTGAGATCTCACTTAAAACATGTCCTAATTTTTCTTTCTACAGCACTAACCATAATTTCTATGGCAAAATGAACCCCCTCATTTTGTTCCTTTTTAAATTAAATGTTTTAAGTGTTACCAGTTTATTCCAATCAAGATGGCTTCAGGTGTGCCATACTTTTGTCATAATTAAGGCTGTTAGCACTCTAGTTGTTCTTTAGAACTCTCTGGGAAGCTGCAGTAGAACACAAAGGCATCAACTGACAGGCTGCTCCTGTTGAAATATAACAGGAAGATATTTGAGATCTCACTTAAAACATGTCCTAATTTTTCTTTCTACAGCACTAACCATAATTTCTATGGCAAAATGAACCCCCTCATTTTGTTCCTTTTTAAATTAAATGTTTTAAGTGTTACCAGTTTATTCCAATCAAGATGGCTTCAGGTGTGCCATACGTTTGTCATAAGTAAGACTGTTAGCTCTCTAGTTGTTCTTTAGAACACTCTGGGATGCTGCAGTAGAACACAAAGGCATCAACTGACAGGCTGCTCCTGTTGAAATATAACAGGAAGATATTTGAGATCACACTTGAAACATGTCCTAAATTTTCTTTCTACAGCACTAACCATAATTTCTATGACAAAATGAACCCCATCATTTTGTTCCTTTTTAAATTAAATGTTTTAAGTGTTACCAGTTTATTCCAATCAAGATGGCTTCAGGTGTGCCATACTTTTGTCATAAGTAAGGCTGTTAGCACTCTAGTTATTCTTTAAGACACTCTGGGAAGCAGCAGTAGAACACAAAGGAATCAACTGACAGTCTCTGCCCTTGCTGGATGTACATGTTTTACTGAGAATGTCAGACTTCATTCTCACATGACAGAAAGATAATGTGAATTTACAGAAAATATGCTCTCATTTTAGCTTCTGGAGCACCTTTCAAAACTGTATGGGACAAGCATGTGAAAATAGTTTTCTCTCAAACATGATTCATGATATCCCAGCAGAAGGTTTTTCACAGGGTAAAATCACCTTAGAACACACCACAATTCCTGAAATTAGTATGGTACCATCAACAAATGAATTCTAATGTAACTAAAGTCTGTTATCACCCTTTATAGTTCTCCTTTTGGTAACCCTCAAAATCTTCGATTCACTACAATGCATTTCAATGGGGTACTATCATTTATATTGGTCCCAAGATGGCTGCCAGCAATTCCAGGATGAAGTGCTGACAGCCAATTAGATCTCACGATGACATGTGTGGTTAGGCTCCGCCCAGATATATATGTGTTTTCTTTTTCAAATTTCTCAGGAACTACTGAACGGATTTACACCATTTAACCAAAAGGCACGACTCTGAACCAAGGGCTACCTTTTGCCAAATTTGGTGTAATTCCGTTCAGCAGTTCGGGCTGTAGCTGCGATGAAAGGTTCCTATGGAAAATTGCATGGGGAAAACACGTTTTGGGACCCCCCTTTTTTCTCGGCCCCCACTTGACAAATCACCCCAAGACTTTCAGGATAGGAGCGGACCGGAGCGGGCCACGAGTTTTGAAAATTTCGCGAAGATTCGTCAACTGGCGCCAAAGTTATTTCAAATAGAATGTTGCGGATTTCCTATGGAAAATAGGTCCTAACTATAACTATCTACTGGCGACCGCCAGTAGATAATATATATATACTTACAGTAGAAACCTTCCCAATGCCATATACTTATTTTAAAACCCATTTCAAGTATAAAAATGCATTTTACAAAGGATGCATGCCTTGTATGACACAGTGTGGCTCTGAAGCCAGGATTCATTCCATTGTGTAGCGTTTTAAAAAAGTATCTTCATCATTCGACCCTCTTATGATTGAATAAACACCATGTTGAGATTAGTGGGGTTATAATTTTCAGTATTTAAAAGAGAGCTACAGGGAGTTTTCTTTTAAGATTTGTTGAAAGTTGTAAAGGCCTTGATTTAAAATACCAATCGTCGAAAAGCCTTCACAAGCCTTTACAACACAATGCCATACTATGCCCCTGGAAGGGAAGGCATTCATCAGCCCATGTATTCCAGATCCCCGTTGCAGATGGAAAGAGGAACGCCATTTTCTCTCGCCATTCACTCCACTTTTATGTAAAGATCACCTCCTCACTTTTAGAAGAACATTTGAGGTCCATCCTTCGTGAAATGTAAGTGCACCCTATCATCCAGAAACTATCTTGAGGCAATTTATTTTGCAATCTCGCACTGCAGAAGAACCTCATTCGTCCATTCATTCATTTGTTCGTCTGTCAGTCCATCCAACCTTTTATTCGTTAATTCATTCAGACCTATTCTGCTCCACAGGGGGCCAATTGCCAAAGGTACAGCACACGTCTCTGTAATGTAATGAGGGGCTTTAATAGAGTACTTTGACTTATTGGTTCAATCAGAAATTTTAGGCATGCAAATTTGTGTTATTGAAAGAGAGTTAAGCCTTAAGAAAGGCTGTCCTGAATGTTCTTGAAGATGGAGCAGTATTCCTTTCTCAAGACAAATTTATTCCTAGAAATAATGGAATTTGGCATTCAGATTAATAGAAAAGAAGAGTTAGGTGACTGCAGCATTCTATGGTATTAAAATGCCCTCCTCATCTAGAAATCATCTAATTTTCATTGACTAAAATGAAACAATAAGAAAAGAATATTGGCTGTTTATGTGGACGTCTGGAAACGCACTACTTCAATCACGTTGGCTGAACTGTTCTTTGTAGTTTATTTATGGGAACATACTCATGGAAATGTGTATGATATTTTTACACTCACCCCAAAACAAATCCTGTATAAAGATTAATTTCATATTAGTTAAAGCAATTTTTGAAGCCTTTCCAATCATCACAGTGTCACTAAACCATTTCCTACCTTAAACCAGGTAAGGTTATTCAAACAATCAAAACCTGCATGGTGAAATCCACCAAAGTTTGTGCTGACTCATGGTTCATAGGCAGGTAGCACAAACTGAAGTCTCATGAGAGCAGGTTAGGAGAACGTTCAAACTTTCTACTGACAAAGCGGCAAGTAAGACTCACCACTAAGGGTAAGTGCATACGGTGCTCATGAAGATAAAGGCATGTGATACCACCAGGCCTGAATTTAGATGATGAGATACTGAGGATAATCCCAGAATTGCAGCTACATCTTTATCAGCCCCCTCTCGCATTTCCTCGCTAAATAGTTGTGACAATCTATTGTTCTTGTTAACAGAGAACAGTAACATGTCCAAAATTCCTCCCTTTGGACCATAACACAGAGAATATCAGCCCGAGACGCACCTCACTGGGGAGAACACCTCATTGTGGGTTTGTCCCTACTCAAGACCAAGATGTGGCCCAGACTTCTGTAAATTCTTACATTTCTCACCCACTGACATTAGCAATTGACAGGTATGCAGCGTAGGGCTTCCATCCTTGGCCTGCCCTTTTCACTATGAACGTCACCACATAGAATGCCACACGAATAGTTCCACAAAAGATCAAATATGAAACTACTTAAGAAACAACTTAGAAAGTAAACGGTAATGTATGGAAACGTATCACTTAATCGAAGACATGGGTGATTACTCTGGTCATATTCCGTACTATCAGTTTTTAGCTGGTCTCTGCCAGTACAGAAGGAGATGTAAATAAGCATTCGTTCTGCTCAAACAGAAACCTTCCAGCCTGACCTGCTATGTCATATCCTCTCCAGGCAGGAAGACAATCAACCTCAATCCGGATGAAGGTGAGTGCCGATGGTTCAGAGACCGAGTGACCAGTGGCTAGCCCTAGTAAAAGCAATAAAACTCCTTCCTTCTGAAAAGTAAACACAGCCAAGCGCCTGGCATGCACTGTGACTGAAATAAAGCAACAACAACAAAAAACCTGTCAGTCTCTGAAATAACTTCAGCTGGTGAAGGGCAGACCTGCCCCTCTCCTACCTCTGGGTTCCGGTGCACCAATGATAACTGCTCCCTTGCAATTGGCTCAAGTCTGGGCATATTCACTCACACCACTTAGGGTGGCTCCCTTTAGCAGCAGGAAAGTGATGGTGTAAATGCTTGAATTAATTGAAAACACTGGCAATTACAGACCCTTCTTTTGCTGTGGTGGGCCTGGTCCAGTTCCCTGCCCTGCTGTAATGACAGTTCTTACTCTGCACTCTGTTCTTCAGGAAAGTTCCTTGTTTTACAGGGTTCAATCACTTTGCTGTTAACCATCCTGGTCAACTGAATCACACTAATTAGCATTAGGACTACAGCAATAATGCACTTCTGTGAAAAGGATTTTGTATCTGTTTATTTATCTACCATTTTTTTTAGAAATCCGGGTCAGGGATCCTAAGGCCCTCAGACGTTACAGAGCCCAAATCAAACATTTGGTATCGTTTGCTTTTGGTGTCCTGGGACACCGTACTCCGGAACTTCAGTGGGAACCAACTACATCTTTTGACCCTTGACACAGAGTAGTGTGGCAGAGCAGTCAAAGTCTTACTCAGGGAAGTGCTGTGTGCAAGAGATTCAGAACTCAACAGGCAACAATATGCACTGAATCCATGTTTAGTCGGTGCATTTTTTTTAAACAAAAAATCAAAAGTACTTTAATATACACAAAACTAAGCACCATGTTCTAAATTACAAATGCACACAAGATGACTGATGGAAATACCATTGAAAAAAACACGAAAAGGGCCTTATGAACCAGAGAAGCGTAAATAATGAAATTACACAAAGATCAAAAACTTCCTAAATGCAAACTTGACCGGCTATTCCAGATGCACCTTTAAAGGTTTGCACAGCAGCAGGTCCTAATCTTGAAACACGCAATATAATATATGCCTAAGCAAACGTAAAATATGAACCTTCCAGTGTTAATATACATTTCACTAATGACAAACATTTCAGGATGGAAACAAAAATATACACATATTTTGACTCCTAATGTTAACATACCATTTCTATGGGCTTTTACACACTTAATACGAAACAGCACAAAATAGTGAACATTTCATTGAGAATCTTCTTTCTATCATTAACCAAGTTGCCTCACAACCACAGAGGACCAAACCACTCTCGCTGTTGTGGCTTTCCCTTTTTTTGTGGGTAGGTTAACACCATTGCCGTCCGACGCAAATAAAGGGTTGTGGAGAGGGAGGAGGTGGTGTGGGGAGGGGGGGGGGCACGGGGGAGTGCACAGGGGGATTTATTAAGAAAAAATAAAAAGACTTACCTGGTCCTGCCGGCCGCTTGGCTCTGCTCTGCTTCCAGTTCCTGGCATCACTGACTCTCCATCCAATCCCCATGCTGCTCTCAAGCATGAGGGCAGCGTGGGGATTGGCCTGAGCAGGCTGGATTACCGCTTTATCAGGCACAGGGAGTCTGTGCTGTTTCTCCAACCCGGCTGTGCAATACAGCTGAGTTGGAGAAACCTAAGTGTGCATGTCAGTTTGCCTGGCCTAAGACGGCCCGCCAAACTGACATGAACACTTAATGGTACACCTAACACTCCTGCTCCCCCATCCCATGGCCCGGCCCCTCCCTGCACATGCTGGCTCAGCCACCAGCTGAAAAATAAAACAATAATAAAATATTGTTTAATTTTGTAGCTGCTGGCTCTGAGCCTGTGGGGCTACGCTCCTCCGCCATTGCAGAGGAGCCGCCGCTGGTTAGCACACTCATTGGTGCTGAATCTGGTTCCCCTTCCACTTGTGGTGCACCCGCACACCATTTTTGTGGGAGCACCAGAATCAGCAAAATTCTTGTCATTGACTTAAACATCGTTTAGCACTTTACACCTCTCTTTTGCCACTGACTTTTTATAACGGGTAGCCTCGTTTTAATTGTTGTTTTTATCATACACCAATGAGATGTTTGTTAAGGTTTTAATTAACTGTACAGTAAAATTGTCATTGTCATTGGTAGTCTTGTTCACCCACTTTCCTCAGACATGGGAAACGGCTATTACAACGCGGGCAGAGTCATGCGTGCCGTTTCCCCACAAGCGGAACTACGCTTGCCTTAACCATGCATATGCGTGGTTAAGGCAGTGCGCTGTCTAGTGTCCAGATGGGCGGGGAGCAGAAGATGAAGCGTCAGAACAGGAAGCTCCAGACAAGCGACTGGGGCTGGGTTTTAGGGGGGTGGGGGTAGTTTTTGGGGCTGTGTTTTGGGGTGGGTAGGTTTTGGAGCTGGAGCTGGGGCCGGGTTCTGGGGGAGTAGGGGTAGTTTTTGGGGGTGGGGCCAGTATAGAGCTCAGGGGGGTAAGGAGTAGTTTTTAGGCTGGGGGCCAGGTTTTAGGGCTCAGGGCAGGGGGTAGTTTTTAGGGGGGTCAGTTTTTATGGCCCAGGGTGGGGGGACTGGGGTCCGGGTAGTTTATAGGGCTGGGGGTCGAGATTTAGGGCTATGAGCGGGGGCCTGGAGTCTGGGTAATTTTTAGGACGTGGGGGCCGAGATTTGGGGCTCAGGGCAGGGGGGAGGAACCATTATCAGGGCTTGGCCCGTTTGAGGGCTCAGGGCGGGGGCTGGGTTCGGGTTAGTTTTTAGGTGATCTTTACCATGCATTTCCCTTTACCAATCATGCCTTTACAACGAAATTGTGTGGTAAAGGCATGCGTGGTTAAGGAATGAGTGGTTAAGATGCATTCGTTGTTGGGACTGTGTTGTTGAAGCACGCATGGTTTAGCCATGCATGTTTCTGTCATACAACCCTCAGACACAGAGATCAAGAGGATGATTGTGTTACAACTCCCAGTCCTTGAGATGCCCCCTTCTGTGTAGGGCTTCAGGGACAACCCTGATGTTCCCAGTTTATCAAAAGCCTCTGCAGCACCACCACACCTCCGGGGTGGGGGATGGGGGGGTGAGTCAGGTCTAGCATGATGGCTTTCACTGGTTGTGCTGCCCTCCCCTGAATGGCCTATGAGCTCACTGAGGCAATCATTTGCACACCACTGTTTGGCAGTAGAGATATTCCGCACCCAGTGGTCCTCCCAGGCCTCAGGTCAGGTAAGATTAGCTGCACATGAGAGACTAAATGACATGCTTCACAGGACCAACTCAATTTAATTGAATAGGGTTTGTGGTTTGCTTCTAACAGTGTGCTTCAGCCACTGGGTGTGTTAACTTAGGGCCTCCTGGGCTCCAATTGTTTAGACAGTCTTCTGTGATGCTTTAAGATGACTTTAACAGACCCTTGACACTGCAGCTTCCTTTTTCTCAGGATCATGTGGCTGTAAAACTTGGTACCTGCCTTCTTGTCCTAGCCTTTTGGCAATCTCCTGGCCTAGTATCTTTCTGCAGCATCACTCCAAGACCACTCTACCTGCTTGCACTCCCCAAGAACCATGGACTTCTGCCACTTGCAGGGTGCCTTTGTATCCAACAACAGCCTTGTACAGACCATCATAGAGAACCCACAGCCAGGAATATTCTAAAGAAGTTCAAATTAGCCCCCTTCCTTCAGAGACCCCAGAAAGATCACCATCTGCCAAGGCAGGACTGGCCGTTCCGGGAATTATGCTTTTCCCAAGGAGGATGGAAGGGTGGGGGGCAGTTTTGTTACTGGAGGGCCGGTTTTGAAGCAGTGCTGCAATATTGACCCTCAGTAAAAAAATCAACAGGCCAACATAATCCACTCAGCGTTCACTTTCGTTTCCAGTCTCCTTGTGTATTGAAATATGGTATGGTTTTAAAGCACAAGCTACAGAGTTCCATGTATATCCAGCAGTTTCCAGGCAACAATAAAAGTGTCAAGATATCTTTGGTGATTAATCTTCCTGCTGGAGAGAGATTAGAGTTTTAACTATTTGCAGTTTTGACTCATCAAAGGTAGCAAAGAGGATTAATATTCCTGCTGCAAATAATGTGTACCACGCACGTCATTGAACTGTATTATATGTGCATAGCTCAGTGGGTTACTGCTTTTGTCTCAGAGATCCTTTTGTTACTGTGCAGTTCATAAGTTGCAATTGTAATATAGCACATTGAGCTATGAACTGCCATCAAAAAGCTGCATGCAGACTGCATGGTACAGGGTAGAAAGTTATGTTTTTCGCTGTCTTTCATTATCCTGATATTGCTGAAAAGGTTTGTTTGGGTAGAAATAAATTCTTATTGGTAAACTTAACCCTAACCATTGTGTTTGGTTTTGAATTATGAGTTTGTGCTTCTACAGACCAAGCACAGTTAAAAATGCCGAACAGTATGGAATATATATGACTCCTACACCTCATCATCCCCTTTGTCTTGTGTAACATTTTCTGTACACTCATATTTTTCATTGTCTCTATGTGTGTGTGATGTAAAGTGCTCCGACACCCTACACTGGTATGAGAGGTGCTATAAAACAAATAAAATACCCGTGAGAGAGGAACTATGGATAGAGGAGGGGCACTGCTGGAGGATTATACTGAGGATGAAGATTGGCGTATCATGGTGAACTTTAAGGTCATTTACTATGCTTAAAAAGCTAATACATTTGAATATATAATGAAACTTGTTTTGGAATGCACCAGTTTTGCCCTTTTTCCCAAATTTTCCTGGGGGTAGAACCACCCCAAACCCCCCTTGTAGTCGACAGGCTCACTATGCAACATACAAGGGCTGGTCTGCCAAAAATTGCTAGGGCTGCTTTAGGTTCCCAGTCCGACCCTGCCCGCTACTGTCTGCAAGAGGGAGGTACGGAGCCAGTGTCATTTCCTTTGTGGAAGTGTCCAAGAATACAAGTCCAATGTTGGTCCTTCCATCCCAGATAGAGTATCATCCATGCTGGGGCGTGTTGCCTTCCACTTTGGCAGCCCCACACTTCTCAAAGTCTCTTCCCTTGTGTTGGGTTTAAAAATGGAAGTGAATAGTTCCAGAAGGTGGCAGTCTTTACCGAATTTAGAAATGGCATGTCACCACTCCACCCCTAACTAACACTTCCTGGGTGCAGCCTATGGGCTGTCCCACTTATTTGTACAGGGTTCTGGGATTTTTCAATATGGTTGATGCATCCAAAGTTTGGGAAGATCCCTCTCTGGAAGCCAACCTCTACAAACCCAAGTCTGGTTTCTGCCCTCCAAACATCAAAGGAAACCCCTGGGGTGTAAGCGCCAAACGTTTGTCAGACTTCTCTATGTTTCTGTGAGACCACCCTACCCAGGCTTGCCAGGGAGAGGCAGTTAATCGCAGGGGGAGACTACTGACAGAGGATCATCATAGTTATTATCTTGGTTCAGCAGGGTAGATCAAAACCTGAATCTAGTGCAGTCGACCTCGAAGCTGGGGAACCGGGTTCGAATCTCGGCAGGGACGCTCAACATCCTGAGATTCCGGGCAAATCACTTAGGGGCACATGCATCAAAGGTTTTTTCGAGCGCAAACTGTGCGATTCTCAAAAATCGTCTGTTTGCATTCGCAAAATGGCCTTTTGTGATGCATGAAAGTGTTGGGGACGCGCAATTTAGGTAATCGCAATATCTTGCGATTTCCTAAATTGCGATTGCATTTAAGGAATCGCAATTTGCGATTCCTTAAATGCAATGCAAGAAGCACTTTGGAATAGCGATATCGCTATTTGGGGCCGCAAATTACCGAGAAATTAAACTGTTCGGTAATTTGCAAAAACGTTGAAAAATGCACTAAAGTGCATTTTTCAAAGTTTCAGGTTACACACACACATGCCCTTGGGGCATGTGTGTGCGCAACATGGGTGCACATCACAATTTCAGGGTTGCAACAGGGTGTCCTTCTGACACCCTTGCACCCTTGAAATTGCATGCGCAATTTCCGAGTACCAATTGGTACTCGCAAATTGCCCATGCAATTTCCCATTCATTCCTATGGGCCTGTAGGCCCATGGGAATGAATGGGAAGCCATTCCTTAATTCCGACTCGCAATTTGCGAGTCGCAATTAAGGAATGTTTAGGAATCGCTATTTTTATAGCAATTCCTACATGCATAGGCTTTTATAAGTCCTTAATTGCGATTCCTTAATAATCGCAATTAAGGACTCGCAAAATCATACCTTGATGCATGTGCCCCTTAATCTCCCCGTGCCTCCAAAAATGAATGTGTCAGTCTGCAAATGGTGCTCATATAAAGCACTCTGATACCTTCGGGTCGAGTTCGCCCTTTATAAAACTAAAAAAAATTCTTATGAAGGTTTGCTGTCAGAACCTGGTTGGACTCAGACTTTACTTTCAAAACCATGTAAAATGTTTTAAAAATAAAACAGAACTGACTGACCCTCAGAGAGCCAGCAGAGTGGGAGAAATCAATGCCCACCTTTACTCGTTTACACAGGTTGCTCCAAGTCCTGTTTTATAACTTAGCATCAGACCTGTGTAGAAGCGGAAATGGGGCAGGAGTAGAGAGAAACCTCTGGCTGGAGGTTTCCTCACAACCGTTCTTCTCTTCTCAATCTGAAAATGCACAGCTGCATTGTTTATTCTTTCACATTGATTGGCAACCCATTTATCATGCCCTTCAGGGTTTTGTTGAATCTCTCAACAAGACCATTTGCTTGTGGGTGATAGGGGGTGGTGAACTTGTAGTTGACACCACACTCATCCCACATAGCAGTCAGATAGCTGGACAGGAAGTTCGTACCCCTATTTGACACCACCTCTTTTGGAAAACCTACTCTGGTGAACACACCAAGCAGTGCTCTAGCCACTGCAGGAGCATCAATGGTTCTAAGAGGTATGGCTTCAGGGTATCTAGTGGCATGGTAAACTACCACTAAGATATACCTATTCCCTGATGCAGTAGGTGGGTCCAGGGGACCAACAATGTCCATCCCCACCCTTTCAAAAGGAACCCCCACCACTGGCAGTGGTATTAGGGGAGCCTTTGTCTTGCCCCCTGCCTTGCCACTGGCCTGACAGGTGACACAGGAGCTGCAAAACTCCTTTTCCTTTTCAGACATATGGGGCCAGTAGAAATGGTTCACCAATCGGTTCCATGTCTTTGTCTGTCCCAAATGTCCTGCCAAGGGGATATCATGACCCAAAGTCAGGATGAACTCTCTGTACTTCTGGGGCACCACCAACCTCCTGGTGGCCCCCTCCTTGAGGTTTCTGGCCTCAGTATAAAGCAGTCCATCTTCCCAGTAGAGTTTGTGAAACCCACTGTCATCCCCCTCCTCTTGCTTAGAAGCAATCCGCCTCAAGCTCTCAAGGGTGGGACAGTCACGCTGTCCCTTACTGAACTCCTCTCTGGAGGGTCCACCTGCTCCTGTCAGTTCTGCCAAATCTTACAGCTCTGGCAGGAATGGAGTCCCTCCCTCAGAGGCCATATCCTCCCCATCAGGGTTAGATTCTTCCTGCACCTCTGGAGTTCCCTGGGCTGGCTCACCAGGCCCAGTACCCTTGTCCTTGGATGCTTGGCCCTTTGTTCCAGGGTCCAAGTGTCCAGCCCCTCCCTTCTGGCTAGTCTGTGACCTAGTCACAGCACATACCCACTCAGGGAGCTCCAATATTTTCATATGGAGTCCTCTCTCCACCTCTGACCACACAGAGGCTTCAAGATCATTGCCCAGTAAACACTGGACTGGGAGCACCCTTGACACAGCTACCTTCATAGGGCCTGTCACACCTCCCTATTCCAAATCCATCACAGCCATAGGATGGAGTTTGGTAGTGCTGTCTGCATAAGTCACCTGGTGAAACTCACCAGGTAACAACCTCTCTGGAGGCACCAGCTCATCCAGGACCATAGTTACACTAGCCCCAGTGTCTCTGATACCCTCAACCTCAGTCCCATTCACTTTAGGCCTCTGCCTGTACTTGTCCATGTTTGGAGGTAAGGCAGCAAGGGTTGCAATATTCACCCCACCCAGGGACACTAAGGTTGCTTCCACCACCTGACTACTCCTCACTGGGGCACCACTCTCCACCCCTACACTGACACTGGCAATCCCTGTGGATGGCCCCTTAGGGGGGAGCTTCTTGGCGCAGACAGCATCTCCCTGCTTGTGCCCTGACTGGTTACAGTCAAAGCACTTACCCACTTTTGAGGGATCAAAGAACCTACCATTCTTTCCCTGATTCCACCTCCCTTTGAATTTGGGTTGGCTCGGGCCCCCCCTCCTTGTACAGGTTTTTGTGGGTCTTTGGAGTACTCCTTCTGGTTTTGACCTTCTTTCCCTTGGGCTTTCCCCTGGGGAGGGACCTGTCCTCCTTTCTTCTGGTCACCCCCCTGGTGCTGTATGGAAACCCGGGTTCTCACCCACTCATCAGCTGCTTCACCCAGCTCTCTGGGGTCTGTCAGCTTAGAGTCCACTAGATACTGGCGTAACTTCTCTTCTGCACAATGAGTCAAAATATGTTCTTTCAAAAACAAATCATTCAATCCGTCATATGTGTCAACTTTGTTACCAACAATCCAGCCTTCAAGTGCCTTCACTGAAACGTCCACAAAGTCTACCCAAGACTTTGAACTCAATTTCTGGGTGCCTCTAAACTTCACCCTGTACTGTTCTGGAGTCAGACCAAGTCTCTTGACTAAGCATGCCTTCATCTGCTGGTATGATTCTGCATCCTCTCCCTTCAGGGTCAGGAGCCTATCCCTCCCAGCTACTGGAATCAACTCCCACAGGAGTGCACCCCAATACCTAGAGTGGACCCTACTCATTTTAAGGGCCCTCTCAAAAGCTGCTAGCCACCTGTCAATGTCATCCCCCTCAGTGTACTTGGGCACTATGCCCTTGGGAAGTTTAGGTTCAAATCTACCACCCCTGGACATCTCAACATCTTCTTCACTTTCGCTGCCACCATTTCTCTTTTCCTCCTCCCTCCCCCATCTTCTCTTAGCCAATTCCAATTTCTCCTTCTCCAAGGCAATCAACTCTAATTGAGCCTGAAGCTCTCTCTCTGCAAGGGACAGTAGTGGTTCCTGAGTAAGGGACCCTTCCCCCCTCCCACCATCTGGAATCATAGGGCTAACATTAGAGACAATGGAAGAGGCACCATCCTCACCCTCCTCTTGGGTGAGGTTGGGGGGAACACCCTCCATCCCCCCTTGAATCTCCTCAGCTACCCCAGCCCAGGCCTGTAGGGACTTAAGTAACCCTGCCTTCCTGATCCTGTTGGAAGCAGGCAGCCCCCTAAGCCTACACTGTACCCTAAGATCAGCTATCTTGAACTGGGACAGTTTAGCCAGGTCCAGCTCCATGGTTTCCTAGTTTTGGGTCACAAAAAATAGGCACAACAGACTTAGAACAATTTGGAAAAATCAAAACAATGGATTAAAAACAGTTTAGTCCAAATTCCAAAAATCAAACTCAAAAGTTTTGTTCTAAGGCAATTTAGAGGATTTTTATAATCTTAAATCATTCACTGAAAGGTGTACTTTTTAAACACAAGTCCTCATCCACACCGCTGAGCACCAAATGTTGGAAAGTGGATTATTGGTAGGGGCAAATGTAGGTCTGCCACTGGCAATAAGGCCACTAACACATGATAGGACTCAGCATAGGTCTTAGAAAATTATTCCCATGCTCAACCCTTTGTAACGTGGCTGCGAGCAGACAGGCTTAACTTCAAAGACAGGTATGTAAAGCATTTAAAAACACCAATTCAGTAAATAATTAAGACACAAAACATAATAAAAATCCAACACCAATTTATAAAAATAGGACATATTTTTATCTTTAAAATGACACCAAAACGACAAAAATCCAATGTAGGGAACCGGAGATATGAATTTTCAAAGATTTAATAAAATATAGCACTTAGAAGTTTATAGCACCATATTGGGATACCTGCTCGCAATAGACCGGGTCAAAGTCAAAGTTTCACGCCAACCGCGATGGAGCCCTGGGCGGCTACAGCTTGCGGCAGGTCCCGGTCTCAGTTTCTACCTTCACACTTAGAAACTTTTCTGGAGCTTTTCTTCCCGAGGTCCCTCGAAGCTCCCCGCCAGTCCGGATCCGGTGAGGGTTCGCCGGATTGCCTTTCGACGAGCTCCCGGTCAACTTCCCTGGAGCGGACTTAGAAACTTTTTCTTTAGCGCTTCAGCGGGGCAACCCAGGAGCCCAGGCCGACACGCGATGGAAGGCAGGCGGCTTGGCGTTCGCGGTTGCTCCCGGTCACCTTTTCTACGAGCGCACTTAGAAGCTTTTCTGGAGCTTTTTCTCACGGGGTCTCTCGATGCTCTTCATGTAGCCGGATCCGGTGAGGGTTTGCCGGCTTCAGATTTCTTCTACTCCCGGTCAAACTCTGGAAGTCGGACCGAAGGAGCTTTTAGCGGGACGAACCTGGATGGCTTGGCCGACTCGCGGTTGAAGGCAGGCGGCTTGGCTGACCAGGTTGAGTCGGTCCTTCTATGGAGCTTTTTTTCAAAGTTCCTCCAAAGTTCTCCAAACTTCTTGAACTTCTTCCTGAAGTTCCTCAAAGGGTCCCAAAGTGTCTCAAACTCACTCCAAGGGTCTGGAAGCTCCAAGATGGTCCCTGAAAGTTGAGGACTTTAGTTCCCACAATCCACTGGGACGTCACCCTTACAAATCCACTGGTAGTTCTCCAAGGTGCAGATTTAGTTGGTGATGTTCCAGATGAGCTCTTTTAACCTGTAGCTTTCAGGGAGTCCACTCTTTAGTTCTTTTTCAGCAAAATAATCCACAGGGCTGTAGTTTCAGATGGTGCAGTTTTCAGAGGTCAGGCCTTAGAAATCTTTGCACAGCAAAACTTCTCAGCTTGGCAATGTCTTGCTTCAGTAAGTTTCAAGCAGCAGATCTGGAGGGCTCTGCCCCTCTCAGATACTTATTCCATGTTCTCTGGGTCAGACAGGAGGTCACTCCTGCCCAATGGGAGCAGGCTAACTCCTTAAACCTATGACCACTTCCTGTAAAGTGTGGCATTATTTTGTCCCAGAGTGCATCAAATCTTCCAAATCCATAATGGCAGATTTTCCAGCAAGGAGGCAAGAGCTGGCTAAACACACCCCTAGGATGGCTAATTTACTTAGACTCTCCCCCCTGCATCTGCTCATACCTTCCTTAATCCCCCCATCTGCCTGAGATAGAAAGTTCAGAGTTGTAAATGTCACTGGGTTCTGCTTTTCTCTTTGAAGCCCATGGTTTACAACCCCTCCCCCTGGCCTGGCATTCCTGTGGACCAGCACACTGCCCTCCCAGCCCAGCTGCATAACCCCAGGGGCTCTTTATCACCTCTCCAGGCAGGCTGGCTAATCCACTTAACTCTGACCAATCAGAGCAGACCACTGGAAGGCTTAATCTGGACTTACAAACAAGAAAGGCTTATAACTTCTTGTAGGTACACTTTAGGAGAAATTCAACAATATCATATTGTTGGATTTATTAATACCATTTGGGGAAATCTTTGAATGGCAGCTCTAGCCCTCTCCTATCAAGAGTTATTAATTAATAACTTCCTACCATGTTAACCTATGTAACAGGGGATTTGCAATGGGAAAAATGACTTGGGCCATTTTTCCAGCACCAGGACTTACAAAAACATATTTTATAAGTACTTTGCTTATATCTACAGGACCCCCACCCCATAGGACAACTAGGGGAGACTTTAGGGGTGCTGAATCTGCAAAAATATTGCAGATCCTCACTTCACAGTGCTCCTAGCATCAAAGTCGAATTTGGGCAGCACTTTACCACAATGTGGGAGTGAAATGTGAAATTTCACTTAACCCAGGCATATAAAAACTCATTTTATAAGGGTTTACCTTATAAATATCTGACCCTCCACCCCTGGGATACCTAGGGGAGACCCTAGGGGTCCCTAATATGCCAAACCATTGTAGGTTATCCATTTTTAAGTGCCCCAAACCCAAAAGTCGAGTTTGGGCACAATTTACTTTTTTAAAGCAGTCATGGCACCCAGGGCTGCTTTTAAAACTGACCTCAGGCCTCAGCAGTGCACACATGCAAGTGCAGAAAGACTGCTGGCCTCTTAAACTGCCATGCCCTACTACATACTAGGGACTGATAGGTAGTTTCAATCCCCCTGCCCTATTATATACTAGGGGCTTATGGGGTAGGTCATGCCAATCACAGGGGTACCCCACCATACCATTGTGTACCCTAGTGTATGTAGGTGTTTTAAATGTATTCTAATGTGTCTCTTTCAGCCTTGCACTGGCCCTGGGCCTGGTTAGGCAGAGCCCAGGGTCAGTCAGAGTCAGTTACCACCAGTATCAATCAGCAAAAAGTTGAGGGGTGCCCAGGGCACAGGATGACTTTGCAACAATATCACATTGTATATTGGTATTCAAATCATATTACTTATTCAAATATATTATTTTTACATTATGGTTTTGTCTCAATACTTTGTGTGATACCTTTTTTAACTGAGAATTAACTTCCTTCATGAATGAACCTTGCTTTTTCTGAAAATAATGCAATCATCAATTTCCTTGAATTTTCGTATAGTTTTTAACAGTTTTAGATTATGTAGCAATTGGCTATCTGTATAACGGTTCACAACAAAATCTTGTCAACAAGTCATATGAATTCTTTTACTCCACCATATTTCATAACTGAAAATTGTAAACACGATTGGCTTGTCAAACGTCTGTTCTTTCTCTATTTAAACATTGAAGTGCTTTCTTTTCTAGCAGGGCATGGGTTGTTGTTATTGAAAAGAACAACTTAATTCTCTTCCTTTCTCTTTCCTTTCAGGTCCTTAAATTCTGTAGGTGAATTGTCCTCAGTTCAAACAGGCTCTGCAACAAATTCTGTGAATTGCCAGTTATGGACTCCTTTATCAGAAAAACACGTTCACTCTTTCATCACTATTGACTAGCAAGGCATGGTAGAGGCTGGGTGAGGTATTTGTACCCCGATTTCAAAAATCTAAAATGACCACCAAGTCTTGCAGAAAAACCCAAATCAAATGAGAAAAACAGAGTAAAATTTAACAATATAACACCAAAATGACAAAAATTCAATTAGGGGAACCGGAGATATAATTTTTTAAAGTTTGAATTAGGAATAACGCCAAGAAGCATAAAGTGCCAATGATTGCCATCAATGGTTGCATTAGTCCGGAACCTAGGCACACTTTTGATGCTGATTGCGATGGAGTGTGGGACGGATATACTGACCAGTTTAATCCTGGTCAAACATTTTTCCTACTGACTTTAGTCTTTTAAGGTCCAATCCACCACAGGAGTACACTTCTAAAGTCCCCAGGACCTCAGGGTAGGAACCTAGAGACTCACAGGGTGTCAGGCAGAGGCCAAACAGCAGGGTCCAGTCCAGGTCCAGTTGCCACTGGTCAGCTGGGTAGTTGAAGAAAAAGCACCCTTGTAGCTTGTTGTGTCCCTATAGCTTTAATCGGAGGTCAGCTGTATGACCCCTGGAGTCCACTTCTTTGTAATGTAAGAGAGAGCAGGTCCAATCCTTTAGGGCTCTTCACAGGCTGCAGACAGCAGGTTCAGTCCCTTTCTGATCTTTTTGAGATCCAGGAGTGTTCTGAAGAGAGGGCCTGGACGTGTCTGGCACATACTAGTGGTGGGAGTGACTTCTGGGCACAGCCTTACCAATGGGGTAAAGGTTCCTGGGGCCAACCATACCCACTTTCAAGATGGCAACAGTCTTTGGCCATAGTAAACTTTGGCTCAGAAGGCTGAGGGTGTGTCTGAGGAGTGTACTATCATAGTCCTAGTTTCTTCCCACATCTAATGACAAATCCAGTTGGAAGCAGCCATGCTGTCACTGATAAGCCCAGAAAATGAAGTTTGGTAGAACAAAGCAGGGTTTCCTGCAACCAGGAAGTGGATACAGAAGAACTGCTTTGGCATCCTGTTTCTATTCATTTCAAGTCCTCCCCAGTGTTATATATAAACCTAGTAGGCCTGTCAAGCAAGATTTGACATAAAATCAGGATATGAATTGACCCTGTAATTTAAAAAAGGTTGCTCAGGTTCATCAGGTTCAGATGAGTTCACTCTGTCCATCCAGGTTAGCCTGTTCAATTATTAACTTTATCCAATTATTAAATTATAATCATAAAAATACACCAGATAAACCATAAATATCATACAACATTAAAATATCAGCCAATTAAAACCAACAATGGTTAATACAAATGGAAGTCAAATGTTAAAGTGGAAGTAACATCAAAACAATGAAAACATCAAAGACTTCCACTGACGTATGGATGGTTTTAAAAAAAGCCATATTCTGAAACACACTTGTGGGGAGGAGAGTATTTGAAGAAGGGGTAAAACATGTTTACATCTTTTGATACCTGTTGCCTTTAAAATCGAGATTAAAAACAATCTACAAACTGTAACATAGAATTTACAAAACAAGGTAAACTGCAATAAACTCTGTGGTAAGCATTCATCACACAGACATAAACAGATGGACCCTGAGTCAAATTGATTGAAGGTAAAGCTTTGTAGCCATCTAATGGAACAAGTCAGAACCTGGTAAGAAGGGAATGTTCCACAGGGTTAATTGCTGGGTCTAAACATGGTTCCAAGCCAATAGTAGTTTGGATCACTTCGCATTCTCTCTTAGAAGGCTTTTTAAGCCTTACTGCAAGCCTATCCCTGGGCCTCACTTCCATAAAGAGCTGTTATACCCAGACCTTACCTTTACTCGAGATTTCCTTAGGATTTGTAAACCGGGAAGGCATATCCAATTGGGCAAACTAAGTCCTAAAGCAAAAGATCCATGGTATCTTTAAACCATAATCACAGTAAATATATAGTTCAGTATTATGTCCTTATTCAAAGAAGCGCACTGATTATGCAAGATTGAGCACTATAATAACAAGGGGGCTAGCCTTATTTGGTCCTCTATGTATCCTGCACCTAATTCCTCATGGATTTCATAATTGGGGGCTGCTAAGAGGCACCCCCAAGAGACGGTGTTAAAGCTGATTTTCTTCAATCTAAAGGCTGCTCATATCCGTATAGCCCCAGCTGCTGGCCCCGTAGGTCAAAACCGGGATGCATTTCTTATCATAAATTTCTAACAAAGGTGCTAACGACTTATTGCCAGGTTGAACAAAAAACATACAGACTGAGCAAACTGTTGTTTCCTAATCAGCAAACATAGATCCCATGTACCATCACTGCCAAAGGTCACACCCAAGTCCGAAAACCGATAAGCCCTGTCAATGCTATGACCCATAATCAAATGAGGCAGCGTCTTCAAATGTTTGAGCTCACAAGCCATGTAAAAAGTCTTAGTACAATTAGTTTCAAGGTTCAGCTCTTCCATAAAGCAAACAAAGGCATCAATAAGGATGTTTAGGCCACTGGAGGTTCTGGTTACGTGAATCATGTCATCGACATAAAAGGAGACAAGTATGGGCTTGTTTTCGACCACCAGCATATTCTGTCCCTTCTCGATTGGACATACTTCAAGATCATTGATAAATGGGAGGAACAGGATTAGTGCAAGTATACACCCTTGGTGCATACCGATAGTTTAAAGGTGCAAGCACATTCAGTATTCTCCCCAAATCTATCCGTGGCTGATAAATCATAATTTAGAGCCCATGAAAAGTCCACCAGATATCTTATGTAGACATTCAACAAGGAAACCTGACAACAGCTTAGATCTGTTGAACTCATTGTTTGCTCCTGGGAGGCATTTCACACATTTTTTAAACCTATTCAAATAATAATAACTGGCAGGTAGAAGTTTTTGAGCAAATGCAAACCAGCCTCCAGGGACTTCAGGTAGGGAAAAGGTAACTTTTAAATATTGTTGTTTAAATATCTTTCTAGCTAATCCCAGTCCTGAGATACAGTTTTCGGATTCTTAATCTTTACTTTAGCTTTCTACATGGGATAGCTAGGCCTGGCACAGTGAAAATTAGCTTTTGGGTGCTAGTCACTGTAAGGACATGGTAACATTAAATTTCTACATGTCCAACTGTTAAATGCCATGCACCCTGTCTTATGGGTTACAAGGCCTTAATAGGGGTGACTTATTAATATTTAAAAGGGAGGTTTTGACATGTCAAAAGGGTATATTTTGAAATATCGAATTGCAGAGTTAAAACTGCCTTAGTCTGGCTACAATTGTAGGCCTGAAGCCATGTTTTACGCTGTAACTGTAGTGGTTGGCACAATCAGTGCTGCGGACCACATTTAACTTACAGGCTCTGGATACATCTTGTGTCATATGTTGGGTACGTGTATGTTATTATTATTATTATTATTAATTAAACTTATAATGCGCAACAGCTACCCAAAAAGGGTTTCCCGGCGCAAACGCAGATTCAGAGGCTGATGTCAAAGCAAAGGCAGCAGGCTAATGATTAAAAAGCCATGTCTTCAAGGATTTACGGAATTGGATGTAATTAGTTTCGGTACGAAGAGCTAAGGGCATAGCATTCCAGAGTGAGGGGCCAAGATGTGAGAAAGACCTACCGCCCATCCTCGCTAGTTTGATTTTTGGGACAGAAAACCTCCCCTGCGTAGATGAGCGAAGGTCACGAAGAGGGACATAGGGATGAACCAGTGATTGAAGGTATTTGGGGGCCGTTCCACTTTTGATTTTAAACATGTAGCTCAGGGCTTTGAACTTAACTCGGTTCTCCACCCTGAGCCAGTGCAAATCACGAAGATGGCCGGAAACAGAGGAAGTTCTGGGGATCCGGCATAAAAGCCTAGCTGCAGAGTTTTGAACCAGTTGCAGCCTGCGTGTCACCTCTTTGTTAGATCCCAAGTACAGAACATTGCCGTAATCAAGTCTTGAAGTAATCAAGGCATGAACAACAGTCTTCTGAGTGGGTTCTGGTAGCATCCAGATAACTTTTTAGCCACTTCAGGATAGTGAAGCAGGTAGCAGCTACTTTAACGACTTGGTTGTGCATACTTAGTGTATCATCCATAATTATACCCAAATTTCGAGCTTGGCGGACCGGTATAGGAAGAGCACCCATCTCGCAGGGCCAATGTTGAGGACCCCAAAGTTCCCTATTTTTCCCAAATATAAGAACCTCGGTTTTTCCTCCATTCAGTTTGAGGTAATTAGATTGCATCCATGATGCAATATTCCTCAACCCTAGCTGAAGGGGAGAAATCCCTGTCGTGCTCTTCATAGATAGAGAAAAAATAATTTGCGAGTCATCCGCATAGGAGAAGAGGGTCAGCCCAGATTTCTCTGCAATATCCGCCAGGGGTCTTACATATAAGTTAAAAAGTAGGGGGCTAAGGATAGTTAAATATACCAATTAGGAATATGCCAATTTGACCATGTTTAAAGGGGCAGCACAGACACTTTACCACTGCTTAGCAGGGTTAAAATGCAGAGGGTTCCAAAGCCAGCAAAAATATAGGGTCTAGCAAAGGGGAAAGATATGGGGTGGCCATGTAGAAAAGGTGGATTTCCTACACTACCCTAGTACTGAGTTTGGTAGGCTGGATGCATCGGTGTGCATTTGTCTACATCTGCTGATGTTTTACAACCAAAAGAAGATGTCACACACCCCATGAGATTATAGTAAGTAATTTGAAGCAGTAAAGCGTAACATCTGTTTAGGGTGCCCACTGTGGCAGGCCGAGCAGCTTCCTGGTCTTTTACTGTTTTTCCTTATGAGCTGTGTCAGTGTAGTGTGAGAGTGACAGCAGACTGCTTTGAAGTCGTGAGCCAGAGAATTCAAAGAACAGAATTGAAGAATACTGCAGTATGATGAGAGGCCAGTCAGGGCAGTCGGTTAACCAAATAAAATGATGAGATACACTAAACCAGTGATCGACTCTTCAGCGAAGGGAGATGTAGGACCCAAGTCCTCTTCAGACTATATTACCAGTGGTGTCCTTAAAGATTTACCAGGCATCAATATGTCTATAATTGATGAAATAGGATGTAGGGAGGATGAAGAATTATGAAAGTGGGGTCATTTTTACATAGGCATCAAGTTCAATTGGCAGGATGCACCCAGGGACAGGCTACAAGAGAAAGACGAATGAGGCTCTCTATCAGGGGATGGAATCTCTCGCGTTGGTGGATGTAGGGCAAATGCGCAACCCATACCAGTCAGTTTATTGGTGTTACTTCCATACTCATGGTACTTACTTTAGATTTGAGTATGCAATAATAATACAGGGTTCTATGCATTACATCAGAGATGGGCTAGTTACTATTAGACCTCTCCCTGTCGTTACTGATTTAGAAATGTGGAAGTTTCAGACCTAATATACCTAACCTCAGACTAAGCCCAGAGACAATACAAGACACTGAAGTTAGGAAGAGAAAGGGGTAGGAAATTGAATTGTATTTTCATCATAATGACAGTCTGGCCTCATCTAGAGGTAATAAATGGGATGCAACGAAAGTCACTTTATGTCATGTTATAAAGTTTTATTAAGTGCACATATCACACAGAAGGGTCTCAGAGTGCTACAACGGAGGCAACTGAAGGTAAGGTTTAATGGCAGACAAGAGGAGGGAAGACAATCAAAAGAGCCATGTATTAAGCTTTTTTCGGAACTGTTTGTGATCGGTGATCATACGAAGCTGCATTGGAAGCTGATTCCAGTAGAGGGGCGCTAAATGAGAAAAGGATCTGCCACAGTTTCTGGCAGTGGCGACCCTGAAAGGAGTGAGTAGATATTTAGTTCCTGATCTAAGATTCCTGTTAGGTAAATACCAGTTAAGTTTCTAGGCCAGGTAGCTTGGCCTGTTTCCATACATGGTCTTGTGTGCCAGGCAGATGGTCTTGAAACAATCTCGTTCCTAACTGGGAGCCAGTGTAGAGCTTTTAAACTGGGTGCCGATAGAGACTGTGATGGTAGATTTAGCACCAGTCTGGCAGCGGTGTTCTGTAACACCTGTAGTCTGGAAAAAAGCTCTTCGTTGATGGAGGCTGTAGGAGAGTATGATCTGCTTCTTATAGTTACCCCCACTTTTTGCTGATGTTTCACTGTTTTTCGACTTAGTCAGACTGTGGCCCTGCTAATCAGGGCCCCAGTCTATCTGCTTTCTACTCTAAATTGATTGTATGTACTTTAGGTACACTCCAGATTGGATTCTGGGGTACCCTTGTGAGACCCTAGTATATGGTATACTATGTACCCAGGGCATAGGTACCCCTGAGGCCTACCAGGGGCTGCAGCATGTATTATGCCACCCCTGGGAAGCTTTGTAAAATGACACAACAGGTCTGCTACAGCAGCCTGTGTAAGGTGGTGTATCCATCCCTTACTGAGATATAGGTTCCCTATATCTCTCCATATCACTGCACATGTAAACCTATCAGTCACCCCTATGGCAGGCCTCAACAATCCTGAAGGCAGGGTGCTGGGTTTCATGTGAGAAGGTGCCCATGCATGAGCAGAGCCCCTCTGCAGCTTTCGGAATCTTTATTCCGGGGTTGGTTGTGATGCAGCCAGACCATATACTCTTAAGTGCATTGTTAGAAATGGGGGTCTCTAGTTGGCAATGGCTGGCCACTGTCCAAGTAGGGACCCTTCTTCCTAAGTCAGAGTAAGAGGGCTACCCTC
Source organism: Calotriton arnoldi (assembly GCA_963921515.1). Taxonomy (NCBI): domain Eukaryota; kingdom Metazoa; phylum Chordata; class Amphibia; order Caudata; family Salamandridae; genus Calotriton; species Calotriton arnoldi. The sequence goes on from CAWUFW010006805.1 coordinate 928,516, forward strand.
CTTGATACCCCTGCTCAACCCTGTGGTGACGTAGCACGAGCAGATAGGCTTATCTCAGAGGCAGGGTGTGAAGCATTTATGACCATACACAGTAACACAGTGAGGAACACTACAGAGGGACACCACACAAGTAGTTATAAAAAATAAGTATCTTTATATAAAGGCAGATTTATCACAAGACCAATAACTGTAAAAGCCACAATACTGTCAAAAATAGGATAGCTGTTGAAGGGCTGTCAAAGATAGTTCAAAGGTTGCAAGAATAAGGTTCAAATTCAAGGCAGGGGTCTCTGCGCCCTTTCTCGTTCAGAGGTTGCAAAAATAAGGTTCAAATTCAAGGCAGTGGTCTCTGCGACCCTTTCTCTCATAAGACTGTCAAAAATAGGATGGCTGTTGAAGGACTGTCAAAAAATAGTTCAAAGGTTGGAAAAGTAAGGTTCAAATTCAAAGCAGTGGTCTCTGCGACCCTTTCTCTCACAAAGGACCTGGGTTTAGTAGCAAAACCAACAAAATGTCGCAAAGAAGTGGTAGCGATGATTCTCGGCACGCGAGGCCGGCGATGCGTTGAAATCCTTGCCGCAAGGGAGGATGATGCGCCGATCTGCGTGATGCGTGCGGAGACACTGCGACCAACTTCTGCACGCTAGGCCGCCGATGCGATGACTTTCTTGCCGCGAGGAGAAGTCGATGCGACGATCCTGTTGCGCTGTGCGATTGTGTTGCGATGCGAAGAGATGACGCTCCGCGAGGGAGCGACGAAATCCGGTGCGATGCGATGAAAATGGCGGACGCACGGCGTCCGCAAAGCGATGTCTTGAAGCGATGATTTCTTTAGGGGTTGGGAGCGCTCGGCGACAGCAGGGCGATGATTTTTCCAGCGCGTCTCAGCTGCAGCGGCTCGCAAAGGGGCGTTAGCGATGGTTTCGTGTTGCAAGCACCCAGCGGCAGCATCGCGATGATTTTTCCAGCGCTCTCGGCTGTAGCGGCTCGCAAACGTGCGTTAGCGACGATTTCCAGCACTCTTAACTCTGAAGCAAAACTAGAGGCCCTGGAACTCACAGGAGCCTCATCAGCAGATAGCAATCCTCGCAGGGAGGAAGCAGGAGGTTGGTGGTGGAGTCAGATGTGCCTGAGACTTCAGCAGGAGGCTAGCTCTTTTCCTAGCCCTTGGGTAATTGCTGTAACAAAAATAAAAGTTCTCTCAAAAGTTCCTTTTCCTCTTCTTCAAGGTCCAGTGGTCACTGCTGCAGGCCAGTGCAAGAAACAACACACAAGCACAGGGACAGTCACTTCCTGCAGATTCCTCCAGTGGCACGGACAGAGTTTCCTCTCCAGATCCAAAAGCAATACAAATTGTAGGGGCTTGAGCACAGATATTTATACCCCAAAAGCCTTTGATCTTTGAAGCTACCAGTCACTGAACCTAGCCAGAACCAGTTTTGCTCAGGCCTGGAGCACTTTGTTTACCAGGCTGCATTCTTCCTTTCAGAAAGAGGGGGTCTGCTAGCAGACACACAGTAGGAGGTGGAGCCAGCATTCACCTTGCCAGGCACAGCCCTATTCAGGTCAAGGAGCCACCCCTCCCCACACTCTAAATGCAGATCTCTCTATTCAACCCAGGTCTGACTCAGCCTGCCCTGCCCCTCTAAAACCAGACAGCCAATACACATAACAGCAGAGCACACTGGAAGGCTTAGGCAAGAAAATACCTACTTTCTAAAAGTGGTATTTTCAAATACAGAATATAAAAATAAACTTCACTAAAAGATGTATTTTAATATTCTGAGCTCAGGCATACTAAATTCGTTTTTCTACCATGTTCCTGGGGTCAGTTAGGACTATAGAATGTAATAGTCAAACTGCCCATTCTAGCCTATGAGGAACAGGTAGCCTTACAGTAGTGAAAAACGAAATGGGGCATAATTCACTACCAGGACATGCTACACACACCAAGGCATGTCCTACCTTACACATACAATGCACCCTACCATAGGGGTGACTTACAAGATGCCAAGGGAAGGTTCAGGGGCTGGGAAGTGGGTGCACTTCACAGCCAAGATGGCAGTTCTGGACTGCACACAGACACTGCAGTGGCAGGTCTGAGACACACTTTACAAGCTGCTTCTGTGGGTGGCACACATCAGTGCTGCAGGCCCACCAGCAGCATTGGGTTTACCAGCCCTGGGCACACACAGGCCACACTACTAGGGACTAACAGGTAAACCAAATAAGCCAATCAGGGATATACCAATTCACATAGTCATATTTACAAAGGGAGAGCATATGCACTTTAGCACTGAACAGCAGTGGTAAAGTGCCCAGAATCATAAAACCAACAGAAACAGGTCAGCAAAAATACAGGAGGCAGGCAAAAAGTTTAGGGGTGACCCTGCAAAAGGGCCATTTCCAACACAACCCCCTTCCAGCCAAAACGCAGGGTAGACCAATCACTACTTTGATGGGCTTCCCTGCTTCGAGCGATAGAACACGGAACTGGCCCGCAACTGCAGGGGCATATGGCAGCTCTACTCCAATCTGAACCCTGGTGGATCCCTCTGTCCACACTCCTAGGGCCCACTAAGATAACCAATGGGGAACTCTTCCCCTCACCTGTGGATACCACCTGTGCCGCATCTAACCTTAACTGGCCCCCAGGTGTGTCCCAACAGATAAACAACAAGCCCCAGTAGTCACTGACAGTAGTCAGTGATAAAATCCAAGCCCTATACCTCTCAGGGCTCTCAAACTTTGTGGCATCAGAGAGTGCGGGGCAGTAACCCCAGGTTTCTGGCACCTTTTGTCCACTCTCCCTCCTGTCAGGTCAGGCAACGCGTCCTGACACTGACCCACCAACCCTGGGCCTGTACCCAACGGCGGGGCCAGCGACTGGGGTGGGCTCCCCACACCCGGTCCTTCTCTTTGGGGCTCGGTACCCTCCCACTTGGAGCGGTACCCCCTCCAGAATTGTCAGGGCACCTGAGGCAGGTGTCCTGCATAATTCACCCACCAGTTCAGGGGTTCTATCCTGCAACTGGTATCCCAGCATAGGGTCTGTACCCTTAGACTGGGCGGAGGTCAGGGGTGAGGCTGCCCTCTCCCCGCCCCCTTTACTGGGGCCCGGCACCCTCCCACCTGGAGAGGTGCCTCCATAACACAAACCGGGAGGGGCACTGTTAGCAGTTGCCCCTTTCTCCAGATCAGGGTGGACACCCTGAACCTGGCCCCCAACCTAGGGTCTGTACCCTTAGGCTGGGCCTGTGCCTGGCAACCCAGGACTTCTGGGGGAGTACACCAATTCCCCCCAAGGAAAATACACTCTTCCACTAGTTCAGGGCCTTGTCCCTGCAACTGATCCATCAACCTGGAAAAACCCTCAGGTGGTACTGGGGTCAGAGGCGAGGACTCCCTCCCTCTGCACCCCCTTCCAGCATACTGCACCCTCCCACCTGGAGTGGTGCTTTTAGGGAAAAAAATGGTTGGGACACTGCTTACAGTTGTCCCTTCCTCCAGGTCAGACAACACCTGGACCTGACTTACCATCCCAGGGACCAACCCCTGTGGTTGAACAACCGCCTGGCCACCTAGGACTTCCTGGGGAGCACACAGGCTCCCCTCAAGGGAAACACACCCCTCCACCAGTTCAGGGCCTGGACCCTGCAACTGACCTACCAACCTGAAAAAACCCTCAGGGTGCACCGGGGTCAGAGGCGAGGACTCCTCCCTCTGAACCCCCTTCCAGCATACTGCACCCTCCCACCTGGAGTGGTGCTCTTGGAAAAAATGGTCGGGACACTGCTTACAGTTGTCCCTCCCTCCAGGTCAGACAACTCCTGGACCTGACTTACCAACCCAGGGACCAACCCCTGCGGCTGAACAACTGCCTGGCCAACCAGGACTTCCTGAGGGTGACACATACCTAGCGTGTTGCGTGACAGTCGGCCTGGCACAGAGCTCATGACCTCCTGTCCCTCTGACAGTGCGTGAAGATGCCCCAGGACAGAAGTGGCGTCACCATGGCCAATCCTATGAGGCTCAGCCCTTCTGGCTGGCCCCTGACCCACTGGTTCTTCCACTGGGGACTCTTTCCCCCTTTCATCCCTCAGACTGGACTTCTGTACCCTCCCCCTAGGAGTGGCACTGCCAGGCACAAGAACTGATGGAGGCCTGACTACAGGCACTCCCAGCTCACCTAACACTGGGGTACCCCCACAATGGACGGTCCATCCAGACAGACTAGGCTCCCCACCTGGTGTTCCCTCATGGAACCATCCAGTCCTGGGGACTGAGGCTGGGGCACTTCGGGACCTATCCCAGTCTCACTCCTGCTCCCACGAGACAGGATGTGAGGCCCTACAACCTCCTCACAACAAGGGGACCCAGCTGTAACACTCCTAACCTTTCCCAGCACTCTGGGTTGAAAAACGTCTGAACCACTTCTCTTAGGGTCACTCCCTAATGCCTCTACAGAGCCTCTGGTACTCACCCAGAGGTCTGCCTCCTGCGCAAGTTCCCTAGGATCAGAGAACTCACACTCTAACACATGTTGGTTTAGCTCTGGAAAATAGGAACTCACAATATGCTCTCCCACAATTGGATTACACAGTTCCACGCAGGTGCTAACCTTTACCTCACAATCCAGTGTCTCACACACGTACCCCACACCACTCTCTTGAAATGGGCGAGACATTAACTGACTGTCTCTATCACTCAACCCACACTCTTCTGGGCGGTCCTCACACTCATACACCAGGACTTCAACCACGGGGGAACCCCTCTCCCTGCACCTCTCATCCAGAGTCCGTAAAAAATAGGCTTGCCCATTGTAACAATCACGGGCAATATCAATAAAAGATAGAAGAAAACTTCTCAAGAAAATGTATGCTGGTAAAAAATCACCGGCAATATCAATTACAATATAGGATCCAACAATTCTCAAAAATGTATGCGGGTACTATCACCTGGCAATATCAATAAAACATAGGCTTGCCCATTGTAACAATCACGGGCAATATCAATCAAAGATAGAACCAAAAAAAAACCTTCAAAAATGTATGTGGTACGTTATGGTCTGCACTCACTAGTAGTGTACACTATAATTACTGTATGCGATCATAAATGCAAGTCCAGATCCTCACCGCTGACCACCAATGTTAGAAATGGGGGTCTCTAGTTGGCAATGGCTGGCCACTGTCCAAGTAGGGACCCTTCTTCCTAAGTCAGAGTAAGAGGGCTACCCTCCTTGATACCCCTGCTCAACCCTGTGGTAACGTAGCACGAGCAGATAGGCTTATCTCAGAGGCAGGGTGTGAAGCATTTATGACCATACACAGTAACACAGTGAGGAACACTACAGAGGGACACCACACAAGTAGTTATAAAAAATAAGTATCTTTATATAAAGGCAGATTTATCACAAGACCAATAACTGAAAAAGCCACAATACTGTCAAAAATAGGATAGCTGTTGAAGGGCTGTCAAAGATAGTTCAAAGGTTGCAAGAATAAGGTTCAAATTCAAGGCAGTGGTCTCTGCGCCCCTTTCTCGTTCAGAGGTTGCAAAAATAAGGTTCAAATTCAAAGCAGTGGTCTCTGCGACCCTTTCTCTCACAAAGTACCTGGGTTTAGTAGCAAAACCAACAAAATGTCGCAAAGAAGTGGTAGCGATGATTCTCGGCACGCGAGGCCGGTGATGCGTTGAAATCCTTGCCGCAAGGGAGGATGATGCGCCGATCTGCGTGATGCGTGCGGAGACACTGCGACCAACTTCTGCACGCTAGGCCGCCCGATGCGATGACTTTCTTGCCGCGAGGGAGAAGTCGATGTGACGATCCTGTTGCGCTGTGCGATTGTGTTGCGATGCGAAGAGATGACGCTCCGCGAGGGAGCGTCGAAATCCGGTGCGATGCGATGAAAATGGCGGACGCACGGCGTCCGCAAAGCGATGTCTTGAAGCGATGATTTCTTTAGGGGTTGCGAGCGCTCGGCGACAGCAGCCCGATGATTTTTCCAGCGCGTCTCAGCTGCAGCGGCTCGCAAAGGGGCGTTAGCGATGGTTTCGTGTTGCGAGCACCCAGTGGCAGCAGCGCAATGATTTTTCCAGCGCTCTCAGCTGTAGCGGCTCGCAAACGTGCGTTAGCGACGATTTCCAGCACTCTTTTCTCTGAAGCAAAACTAGAGGCCCTGGAACTCACAGGAGCCTCATCAGCAGATAGCAATCCTCGCAGGGAGGAAGCAGGAGGTTGGTGGTGGAGTCAGATGTGCCTGAGACTCCAGCAGGAGGCTAGCTCTTTTCCTAGCCCTTGGGTAATTGCTGTAACAAAAATAAAAGTTCTCTCAAAAGTTCCTTTTCCTCTTCTTCAAGGTCCAGTGGTCACTGCTGCAGGCCAGTGCAAGAAACAACACACAAGCACAGGGACAGTCACTTCCTGCAGATTCCTCCAGTGGCACGGACAGAGTTTCCTCTCCAGATCCAAAAGCAATACAAATTGTAGGGGCTTGAGCACAGATATTTATACCCCAAAAGCCTTTGATCTTTGAAGCTACCAGTCACTGAACCTAGCCAGAACCAGTTTTGCTCAGGCCTGGAGCACTTTGTTTACCAGGCTGCATTCTTCCTTTCAGAAAGAGGGGGTCTGCTAGCAGACACACAGTAGGAGGTGGAGCCAGCATTCACCTTGCCAGGCACAGCCCTATTCAGGTCAAGGAGCCACCCCTCCCCACACTCTAAATGCAGATCTCTCTATTCAACCCAGGTCTGACTCAGCCTGCCCTGCCCCTCTAAAACCAGACGGCCAATACACATAACAGCAGAGCACACTGGAAGGCTTAGGCAAGAAAATACCTACTTTCTAAAAGTGGTATTTTCAAACACAGAATATAAAAATAAACTTCACTAAAAGATGTATTTTAATATTCTGAGCTCAGGCATACTAAATTCGTTTTTCTACCATGTTCCTGGGGTCAGTTAGGACTATAGAATGTAATAGTCAAACTGCCCATTCTAGCCTATGAGGAACAGGTAGCCTTACAGTAGTGAAAAACGAAATGGGGCATAATTCACTACCAGGACATGCTACACACACCAAGGCATGTCCTACCTTACACATACAATGCACCCTACCATAGGGGTGACTTACAAGATGCCACGGGAAGGTTCAGGGGCTGGGAAGTGGGTGCACTTCACAGCCAAGATGGCAGTTCTGGACTGCACACAGACACTGCAGTGGCAGGTCTGAGACACACTTTACAAGCTGCTTCTGTGGGTGGCACACATCAGTGCTGCAGGCCCACCAGCAGCATTGGGTTTACCAGCCCTGGGCACACACAGGCCACACTACTAGAGACTAACAGGTAAACCAAATAAGCCAATCAGGGATATACCAATTCACATAGTCATATTTACAAAGGGAGAGCATATGCACTTTAGCACTGAACAGCAGTGGTAAAGTGCCCAGAGTCATAAAACCAACAGAAACAGGTCAGCAAAAATACAGGAGGCAGGCAAAAAGATTAGGGGTGACCCTGCAAAAAGGGCCATTTCCAACATGCATTATAACCAAACAGTAAATGCTAACTTTGGAATGGCTGCATGGAAAACTGTCGTGTTTGGTGTCAAACACCTTGGAATCATACCCCCACACCAGTAACTGGTGTGGGGGTATGATCCCACCCTTCTAGAGGGAGAGACATGGCAGCACCGGTATACCCGGTACCAGCTAACAGAGCCCTGGCATCACAAAATGGATGCTGCAGCCACAGACACGAGTCTGCCCTCCTGCTGCTGGACGAAACTCCAGCAGGGGAGGCCTGGACAATAGGTTTCCTGTCACAGGGAGGTGTGACCACCTCCCAGACAGGCTTTAGTGTATTGGGGCTGGGTGGGTGCACTCTCAGAGTGCTTTGAAGTCTGCACTGGGGGCACATTTGGTGTCCCTGTGCATAGTCCAGCTCAAACCGGTTGCAGGGGCACACAGCCCCTGCTCTGGCGCGAAACTGGACAAAGGAAATGGGTGTCGCCACCCCTCTTTCCTGACCCTCCCATAGGTGGGTCCCCAGAGTTTGTCCAACCCCTTCCTTGGGTATAAAGTAGGAAACCCTGACTACAGGACTTTAGATTACACCTGGACTAAACTCTGATACCAGAAACCAAGTACTTCGATGATCTGCACGATGCTGGATGACTGAAGAATCTCCCTTGGAGTAAAGGAGTTACTCCCCTGCAAGGCAGGCACCTTTAACGCAACTGACCGGTTGGCATCTCCGAGCTCCGACGGACTCCAAAGAATATTGCCACACAGGAGGTGGGTTTTCCAAGGTCCCTGAGGTTGATCTGTGCCCACAGCAAGTCCGAGGCCCGTATCCCTTGTGGAGACCGTGCAACCTGAACCCCTGGACACCGCAACCATTTGCAGAAGCATCAGCTTTCCGGCAACCCCTGAGGCTGAGCTTTGGGTTACTTGTAGCCCTGACCCCGAGCAAAGATCACACTGAAGATTGCAGGCCTACACTCAACAAGTGTTCCGTGGGCTGTCATTTTGTGATTCCTCTTGAGGTTCCTTTGTGATCCCTGGTCCGTTGACCTGTGGGTCCCCAAGAAGGCAACTCTAACTTTTATTGGGCTTCCCTGGTTGCTCCAGATGTTCCCTGACTCTCCATTGCTTGGGGAGTCCCCAGGACCTTGCTGGTCCGCACAGAAGCATCTTTTCTTTTCCTGCGTGGGTTGCTGTTGCCAAGGCTTGTTGTGGTCAATCCGATCACCGATACCCCAGCACTCGACATCCTTTGTGGGACAGCTCGAATCCGGCTCCTGGTTGTCGTCGACGTCTCCGGGACCCCGTGGCTGCAGAGTCAAGCTTCACCTCTTTGCACCTGAAGCACCCGACATCGGTGGGCATTCGATTGCTCCGCTCCTGGTCACTGGCTAGTGACCCAGACTCTGTCCCCTCTGCTTTCAGGTTCTTCACATCTTCGATCCAGGCTTGGATCACACCAGACACTTTTCTCCTTCACGGCAGCAGCACTTTGCAGCAGTTCACCATTGAAAACGATGACAATTCCCGACACCTTTTGGCACCTATGCACCCGGCTTCCCTGGGTGAGGTAACTCGAGTACTCCGGTGCTCCCGTGGGTGTTGGCCCTAGAAACCCTTAAGTCTAAAGGGGTTTGCTCAAAGTCCTCTCCTAAGTGTCCTTTAACTTTGAAATTCCAACCGCGACTTTCCGCATTGAATCCTACGGCGCTCGCGGCTGTGTTCTCACACTGCACACGTCCCCAATGGGTCACCTGTGTCACTACCTTAGGTGGTTCCTTGGGGTCCCAGCGATTCTACGTGCTCTAGGCACTGTGTCTAGTCAAGTCGTGTTTCTTATACCACTTTCTTAGTATATGGTTTGGTCTCCCCCTGGAGCCCACTGTGTATTGTGCTATTTACTGTCGTTTTAATACTGCGATACTGTGTATCTTGAACTCTAATCTCATAAAGGGATTAGTAGTTAGTGTTTAGAAATAAATACATATATTTTATATATATCTTGTGTGGTTCTCCTTTCATTTAGTTATTCAAGAGGTTATAATCTGGTAAACCAAGCTGCTTTACACTCCTTCAAGACTTAGCCTGAAGGCTGCTCTCCATAGCTACTACTAGGATAGCTTTCAATAAAGGTTGTCTTTAAACCTATCATCAATAAAGGTCGTTTGGACTGGTGCAAGGTGCCCACTATAACTAGTGGACAGCATATGCCAGGCCAACTTCTCACATAGGCCAGCAGAGCATTCCCGTAGTCCAGACGACTAATTATTAGACCCTGGACGAGTGGCTTCCTTGATTCCACTGGAGTCCATTGAAAGATGTTACGTAGACTTCGCATAATGCCATAGCAGGTGCTCAGAATGTGATTTACATTGTGTTTCATGAACAACTTGTCATTGATTTTAACTCCGAGATTGGGAACCATGGGCTTGGGAGATGGACAAGAACCAAGATTCAGAGGCCACTAGTCATTGGACCAGAGTTCATGTGCTTTTCTGAATAAAATCACCCCTGTCTTATTTACATTAAGCTGAAGATGGTTGGTTTGCATCCAGGTATTTATGTGACTCATACAGTTTTTGAATCTGATTATGGTGTCAGTTGGATTAGGACCTAGGGTGATTCACAGCTGAGTGTTGTCAGCATAAGATACCACATCAAGCCCATAGGATCTAATTACTTTAGCTAAAGGTGCCACGTAAAGATTGAAAAGCATGGGACTAAGTATTGATCCCTGGGAGACTCCCTTTCCTACCAACCGACTACAGGAAACTAGAGTGCCTAGTTGCATGACGGTGGTACGGTCTTTTAGGTAGTTACTTAGCCAGTTTAGGGCCATTCCTCTGACTCTCATCTCCCGCAATCGTTGTTCTAATATTCTGTGGGAGATGGTGTCGAAGGCAGCCGACAAATCTAGTGAGACCAGCATTGCTGATTGCTCGATGTCCTGGGCAAGTCTTATGTTGTCAACTACTTCTACTAAGGACGTTTCCGTACTGTAGCCAGTCCTAAAACCTGACTGAGAAGGGTCTAACATTTGATGGCTTTCTAGATAGGTTGTTAATTGTTTGTTGACCAGGGATTCCAGTAATTTTCCTAAGTAAAGAAGTAGAGAGATTGACCGGTAGTTGCTAGGCTCAAAGGGGTCTGCTGCCTTTTTTTTTAGAATGAGTTTGACTCTGTCTGTTTTCTATTTGATTGGGAGTGTGGCTTGACTTAAGAACATGTTAAAGAGGTCAGTGAGACTTTTAAGGGGCACTGGAGAAAGCATTGACAAAATGTGAGGTGAAACAGGGTCGACAGGGAGCCCGATTTGGTCTTGAGGAGGGCTGCTCTGATTTGTTCCTGGGTAAATTCAGTGAACTCCTCAAGAAATACTGAAGCGAATATATGGATGGAGTCAGATTTGTTGCTTTGCTCTTCCTTCAGTGTTGTGACTGGAGAAAGTGTTGTGAATTATATCAGTCTTTTCCTCAAAGTAGGTGGACAATGTCCAGGGTGGCCTCGATTTTTTAGGAAACTTGGGAAAGTGGTCTATGAGAAAGAGCAGGGAGCTGAACAGACTGGAGACTGCGGCTGCAATGGAAGACCCGCTCACACAAGTGATCCGAGACATCTATTCAAACTTGGCAAAAAATGTCCTGAAATTGGAAAAATTCCAAAATAAATTGAGCAAACAGGTTATATTGAAGGTGAGGTACATCCTGGAGCATATTGACCTGCCTTCTGACATGGGGGGCTCTGCCTTCACGGAATATACTTCTAATGGTTGTTGATGGGACAATTTTATATACTTGGGGGTATTATCAATGGGCTCTGAATACCCACCCACCTGTCTTGGACAGACTACACATGATGATACACAGACTAACACTAGATCATAAGTAGAAGCTAGACTAGCCCATAACCTTGAGTGAAATTAAGGTTGCAACAGATGATCTCAATACAGGAAAAACACCCAGCTTTGACAATTTGCCTGTGGAACTGTACAAAACTACATGGGAGAATCGGTGAAGCATCTCTTTCAGGTGTAGGCCAAGGCTGTAGATCATGGGATCCTCCACACAGCAATGAAAGAGTTCTTGCTAATAAAGCTGCCACAACCCTAACAAGGTCTGTCTATGTTAAACACAAATAACCTCTTACTCTGTGAAATACAGGTGATATAGAGGAATAAAGTTATGACAGACGTAGTGCTTGAGGGCCACGGTGGACTCATGCCAGGCCGCAACCCAGCACTTGATATTTGAAGGTGTACTTGGAGACACAGTTGACAGTGACACTGAGATGACGCTGGTGTCTTTAGACACAGATAAACCTTTAATGGAAATATCTGTTTGTAGTGTTGAAGCTTATGAACTTTAGTCCACAGTTTAAGAAACTGGGGTTATTGCTGTACACCAAGGCACTGGCGAGAGTATGGACTAATAGTTCAATTTCTAAAGAATGAGAAATAGAGTGGGGCACCGGACCGGGATCTCAACTATCCCCGTTATTGTTCTCAACGGAGAAAGAGCCGTTAGTGGTTGAGCATAGGTGGGAACTGCAAGGACAGGCAAAAGTGGTGCATGGCAGCAGGAAGTGGTGTCTTTATCTGCATAGAACATGCTGGTTTATTTTAACGAACCCAGCAGATAGTATGTCTCTCCTACAGCACATGTTGGAAAACCTTCGTCGAATGCCAGCGTTCCAGGTAAATAAAGACAAGACTTTGCTTTTAGAAGAGTATCTTTGAGACTCACCCTGTGTGCTACTCTACCGTTGCTGGAGTGACCTTGGAGAACTGTTACATTCAGATACTTTATACTTAGGGACATATATCACACATAGTGGTGCTAACTGGCATAAAATAAATACTGTGAAGAGGATAGAGGATATCCATAAATCGCTTACTTTTTGGAGAAGTTTACCGCTACCTCTGCCAAGCAGGGTACCAGTTGCTAAAATGGTACCACTTGCTCGCTGCATGTATCTTTATCAATGCTACATGCATCCTATACTGCCCATATTGTTACAAAAGATGTTCACCTTGCTGATAACACATAGTATGACATGAGGTAGAAGTAGAGTGTAGATGGAACCTTACATTTATCATACCAGAGGGATGAACTCTAATTTTAAAAGGAATTTATATTACGGCCCAGCTTTTGTATATTGTTGTTTGGTTTGGGCACAGACCTGCATATGCTGGGAGAAACTGGAACCTCAATGAAATTAATATTTATACTGTTCCAGAAACCAAATATAAAGACCACATTCCCCAGGTGATGAATACGGAGCTAAGTGTATGGCCCTTGTATCCGCGCAAAATTGCTGTGCCTTTCTCCCCAAAGGACCCTGCTCTGGGCACTCCCAAAATTTGTAAAGACAGAAGAAGCGCTGAAGCTGCTGAGATGGAAATGACGGGGGCGCATACTTATGGGAGATTTATTTCATTCATAGAATCATATTTCTCAGAAATTCAGCTAATGCTTTTGACCTCTTCTTTAAACATTTATCCAACTTCATTGGTAAATTGAACCTACAGTCACTTCCAGACTTTTTAATCACTTGAGACTATTTCCGTTTTTCAGTACCACCATGTTCCTTCATCACTAGGGTGTGCAAAACAGTACATATCGTTTTTAAATTAATACAACAGCAAAAGATCAAACTCTGTTTTGAAAAGGCAACACAATTGTAATAAAACATCATCATTTATGGGCCATACCTTATAAATCCAAAATATTTCATATCTATGTACTCACTTTTCAGGTCGAGCATTCAAAGCCTGTTGTAACTTCTCTTGTGGGATTAAAGCCACCACCCTGCTTTTGATTTGTTTGTTTCAGTGTCTTTTAAAAATCCTTGTTTGCTAGTGGTCAGTCCTGACTCTTTGTCCCTCCTTTTTCTCTTCTCTTACTCCCATGCAGCAGGGACTAAGTACTATCTCATTCCACTATGGTACTTTATGTGTTCTTTGGGGGACTATTTTTTCAGGTTTCCTGGTATGTTACTGTTTGCCTGTATTCAGCTTCGGCGGTACAGCTGCTTTACATGTAAATATAGCATTTCTCCCTCCCACCTCCTCTTAATGCCACAGTTGTGTTAGTGCTGCCTCCAGCGCCGTGCCTCCCGTTCCGTTGATTGTATTTATTTAGCCTTCTTTCAATTTTCATGTCCACGTCAGTTGGGTTTCTTTTTGGTAGGATATTCGTTTTGTTTTGGTCTTTCTTTTAAAGGGGATTGGGCTTTTTGAAGTCTGTGTGTGTTGTCATCTGAGTGTGCGGAAATATGCATCTTCTCGATGTCTCCTTAGGCCCTCCCGCCCTGCTGCCTGTTGCTCACAGGAGGCATTATTCATCAACACGTCCCCAGGGCCAAGCGTGCCTGCTTCTTTCACTTATCTAGGAGCTTTTGCTGTGTGTATTTGGCACCATCCGGGCTTGGCAGCACCGGAGCTCTCTTCAGAGCACACAGTAAAAGGAGCATCCCCTGGCTGTGTGGTTCCCGCTGAGGAGACCATGAGCCTAGGCGAGCCCCGCCCACCGAGCTGTCTCTCCTCAGTCACAGCTACGCTCTGCTCTCTGCTCTCCGCTGTCACTGACAGCTCGGTCCTCCCAGGGAAGCCAGTACGCCCCCTGTCCTGACTTCCTGGCTACTGGCATCCCTGTGCGCACCAAAGACCACCTCATTGGCAACCTCGCAGCCACGTCAACAAACCCCCTCTGCACCTCACACTCTCCCTAACTAACCTTGTTATTTCTCTGTGAAGCAAGCGCTTCTTCCTGGTTCCACAATATCTTGATACATTCACTAAGACCTCCTGGTCAAAACCCGGATTTTCAGAGCACATTAAAACAATTAAAAGGGGGGTGCATATAATGTATACACACAGTGCTGAAACTATTACACTTGGTCAAAACCTGGATTTTCAGAGCACATTAAAACGATTGAAAAGGGGTTTGAATATGATGTTTACAGCACAGCAACAACTTTTGGGAGGAACATTAAACATGTATCTGGCTTAAAAAAATATGGCTTTCCTAAATTATGTTGGACTATTTAAACCCTGTATGCATCTGTCAGATTCAGGGCGGGCTGATGATAAACTTAGCTAAATCTCCATATGATGCATTCCATATTTTCTTAGATTCCAGCGGCTGCAAAATTCTTGGGAAATGGTAGTATGCTACATGATGATGTTGTAAAATAAAGCCAGATACAGCTCACATGTCCTGCGAGCAAGCCGTGCATAAATATTTAAGTGCCTGGCTATTCCCATACAGATAATGCTAATTGGATTCCTTACTTGGGAGTTTTACAGCCAGCACTAGGAACAGGATGGCTGCAGTGTTTATTCTGCATTAGGACCATTTTACTTCAAATGTGTAGATAAGTGCAGAGCATTATGGGATATGCCCGGAAGCAAGCGTTAATTTAATGGATAATCGAGCAATGTGTCATGACTCCGCTTCACAAATAAGTTGCCTTACCTACTATTCTTTTCCTAACTTTTATCGACCCTGTATTAAAATCCGAAGTGTCGTTTAGAGCTTTTAGTAATTTTTAATTGAGTTTTTTCGGCACTGCTGAGACTGAGCTTTCCTGTTTGAAGATGTCAAGTACAAAACAACAAAGGCTTAGCTACAGTAATACACATTTTCAACATCGGTTTTCTTGGACAGATTAAACAAACATTTGCAATGCAATAGGTCTCGCATTACTCATGTTCAATCAGTTAAAGATTTTCCTATCCTTCTTTCCATTCCTGTGAAGTATTTCTACTGTGTCTACGGTAGTGTTTGTCTGAAATGAAGATCACTTTTATTTTAGAAAACATTTCTACAAAAAAAAAATCCTGCTGATCAATCAAGTCATCAGGAAAACTTTTCTATCACTTTTTCATCCACCAACTCTTTCTTTATAATTTACTTTATTGCAAGTCCCCTCTTTTCAATGGCAGAAACACCTCCTTGTAAGCTAGAAATCTGCGTTATGTCACATTGTGACCTTCCTCAACAAATTGCTTTGCTATACTGCATTTTATATCTTTGTTATGAATCCAGAATTGATGTTGATTATTCCTTATTTTGGCATGATGTTTGGCCCACAAAGCCTTTACCACACATGCGATTCAAATAATAAACAGCATTTCTGCATTGAATGTTGTGAATTGCTTTGAAAGAATATCCTTTCTAGATTTAGGGTATTTTAATAATGATCCTTCAATTATATTATTACATTTAGACCATCCCAAATAAGGGTAAGCACATTTAAGTCTTTTTGAGAACATCGGGGGATATTCTCAAGAACGTGCGATAAACATCGCCAATGTAGGCTAACGCAATTTTTCATATCTCCGTCCATCGCGGGAAAATAACTCTGTGTCAACGTCGTATTCTCAACACGGCGGTAACATGCGATAGTTTCCCGATAACGCCTCAAATGTCCACGATACAACTACCGCGACGGTGATAAAAAAGGAAACCCGAACGTGAAAAAAGTTGCGATGGGCCCAACTGCAATAAAAATCCAGCGAAAAGCAGCGCTAGGCCCGCAAGTCCCACAAGTAAGGCGGGAAAAATCACTATAAAAGCGGCAAAAATGAAATACAAATAAAACACAAACAACTGCGAAGCACCACGGAGGTAGCCGGAGCAAGCACAGAGGACAACCCGAACCCCACAAGCCCCACGGAGGACCAGCCTGGGACCTCGGGGTCAGGGAAGGGCAAGGAGAAGAAGAAGAGGAAGACGCGGTTCAGTCCGCAGGAAAACAGGATCCTGATTACGGAGGTGACAGAACACCATCAACAACTGTTCGTCACCTCCACTGTGTCATTGGCAACAAAAAATGGAATATGGCAGTCCATCGTGGACAAGGTGAATGCAGTCGGAGTGCTGAGGAGGACAATGGAAGAGGTCAAGAGGCGCTGGGATGTTGTGCGCTTCAGAGTACGTCTCCAGACGATCTACCCAGGCTTACCGGCGGCCTGCCTGGGACGGGGTTGGCCCCGTGACTGTGAAGGGCTCCAGTGGCGTTACCGAGGACATGCTGTTGGCTACTGGAGGCGGACTTGTGGGGTAGCCCCTCGGGACAATGACTTGCGGTGCACTGAGTTCGGCCCGCAGGAATAGCTGAGCGGGTGTGCAGCCTGCAATGATGCAGCAGGCCTGGTGGCTGGACGGTGACTTGTGGTGCACTGAGTTAGTGGCACCTGAGGCCCTGCGTCCGGCATGGGCCAACCGCCATGTGGCGATGACTTGCGGTGCACTGAGGTAGGCCCACCGGAAGAGCTGAGCGGGTGCGCATCATGCTATAATGCTGGAGGCTGGACGGTGACTTGTGGTGCACTGAGTTCGGCGCACCGGAAGAGCTGAGCGGGTGTGCAGCCTGCGATGATGCAGCAGGCCTGGAGGGGCAGACTAGAAAGGATGTGTCTGTTACTTGCTGTACCGCAGCGTGGTCAGAAGGCAGCAGTAGCCAACTTGCAACTCCGTGGTGCGGTGCCGCTGGGTGTGCGAGGGGCCTGCTGCACAGACTCCAGCGATCGGCTGCCAAGCTTGCGGAGCCCGGCCTTGGAGATTGCACCGGCACGTGGTGGGCCCTCTTGGAGAGACGCCGGTGGCGGCAGGTGAGCAGTAAGGCCTGGGTGCGCAGGGGCGGGCATTCACCGCTGGGCGCAGGTCGGGTCTGGGGATCAGCGGGCTGGGGTGTGGCAGGCGCACAGGATCGCGCAGGCACCACCGGTCACGACGGCGACCTCGTGGCAGGGTGAGGGACGCCGCCCTGGCAGACACGCCACTGCAGGCAATGACGAGATGTGCACCGGGTGGCGTGGGACGTAGCCACCTCGTCGTCAGTGTGACTTTGCCCGTTATAGGTGGTCGGCCACGTGTGTGTAGGCCTATGGTCAGGATATGGCGGACACAGTGCCACACGCAGTAGTTACTTCGGTGGCCGTCCCGGAAGTGAACCACTCCCTGAGCCCCAGCCTATTTAGTCACTCCCCTATGCTGGACTGGCGTGCGCCGGCCCTGCCCACTACGCTTACGCTTACAGGGGGGCCGACATGGCTACTTGTCCAAGGTGTTCCCCACTGCCTGTGATGACATGGTTGCGTCCACTGTCCACGACACTACAGACTCCAGCAGTATGTGTCCACATGGACATGTCTGTGCTCTGCATACTCAAGACTGTCCAGCACATCACCGCCACACTTGGCATTGTGTACATTGTTATTCATAGGTCCATTGCCTCCTTCGCACAATCGTGGTTCCCACCTCTCCCCACATTCTGCAAATGTGTGGCAGAGGGGCTATGCCTTAGTGTATGGTTTGTCCACATTTCTGGCCCCTCTTACCACGGTTACTTGTGTTGTCGTGTCTGGTAGGTGTGCATGTTGGTTGGCATGTTGAATGTGATTTTGTTACGTGTCCATTCCCACAGTTGTGCGTTGTGTGATCGTGGAATTGAGGTGTGTGATGTGTTCCGTTGGTACTTACCAACGAGCAGTCCATTTCCATAGGTGCCGTCCTGAAAGCGCTGGTTGATGATGGACTGTTGGAAGATGTATGAATCATGCACACTGCCTGGGAAGTTGGCGACGACATTGGTGAACAGTCCCCGGTGGTCCACTATTGCCTGCACATTGATGGAATGCATTTGCTTCCTGTTGTGGTAATTGTGTGCAGTGTTGGCAGGGGGCACAAGTAGAACATGTGTGCAGTCGATTGCCCCCAACACGTGCGGGAATCCAGCTATGGCGTAGAAGCCTTGCTTGGTCTCCAGCTGTTCCTGCGCAGTGTGGGGGAAGTGGAGGTGCTGGGGTATGAAACTGATGATGGCATCCAGGACAGGTGTGATTGCCTTTGATAGGGCTGGCTGTGAGACTCCTCCAACTCTGGCAGTTGTTGGTTGGAAGGTACCAGAGGCCAACAGGTGCAGCACAGCCAGCAGCTTTGTCTGCGGAGGGATGTTGATTGTCCGCTGTGTTGGTACCGTCAGCCTGTGGGCAATGTGGTTCATGATGCGGAGGATGGTTGTCCTTTTGAGCCTGTAGTGGGCAATGACATCCTCTGGCGTTAAGTCTGTGAGGCTGATGCGTTTTCGGAAGGTCAGCTGTCTTGTTCTGCGCGGCCTCGGTGGTGGTCCGGGGGGTTGGTCCTGGGGGTGGTGGCGGTGGGTGTTGTGGCCCTCTTGGGTCTCCAAGCTGCATGATTAGTAGCTCCATGGCATCTGTTGGTCTTCAGATGTGGCTCTGGCCTGGGCTCCCTTTGTACTACAGGTTTTCGTCCTACTTAAGACCAGTAAAAAGCAGGTGTTAAGTCCCTGCTGTTAACGCGCCTTATCGCCTGTTTCGTCCGGCATCGCAGATCTGGCTGGTCGTTGAGAATATCGCGAAGTGGTGTTTTCATGTGTTTTTGCACGGGAACGCCTACTCTGCATATCATTAGTGTTAATTGTCGCTCTCATCCGTGGCGATGTGTTTTGCGGCAGCTATCGCAGGAAAACTGGCGATGTCAGCAGTTTGCACCAGCTTGTGAATAGGGCGATAAGTCTATCGCCACTTTTGCGGCGCTAAAGTGCCGATAAATCAGCGATGACTCCTTGAGAATATGCCCCATAGATTTAAGTGTTCATCTTTGTAATTCTTACACTTCTATTTCTGGTATACAGCGTTAACAGTTTGCCTCCAAGTATCTCCTTCATTTTAGTATTATTTTGAAATGTTATTGAATATGATTTTCTTAATCATTGTGCTTTGTCGACTACATGGAATGATTAATTCCACGTTGACTATTTTATGTGACTTTTCTTATTTTCTAACTACCTATACTGCATGAATCTACATACTTTCTCCAGGGCCTTATTCAACAACTCATCCTTACATTCCTGTTTATAGAATTCCTACAACGTTTCTATTTCTCTTCACTTAAACGTTTCTTCTCCCAGGCTCGCTGAGCCACACAGAAAGCTGAAAGCAGTCTAGGGTTGCTTGTGTACACATTCAAAGGGGACATGGACTTGCAGTTCAGGCTTGATGGCTTCTGTTATAGCAGGACCAAGGCAGATTGGCATATTGTTGTACATTTTTCAATGGTCAAGCCCACTTTTTCAGTTGGTACAGTAGTCCACTGACCAGAGCAGATGAATCTACTACTTCTGCTCATGGTCTAGGTGTACCGGTTTTGAAGCCACATCCTGTAGCAAATAATATCATAGATCATAAGTAGAGGGGTGGATGTAGCTGCACAGAAATGGTGCACTGCAGCCGTCCTGCACCACAGCTTTTAACTTCGTGTAGCCCAACTAATAAAAGAAGCCCTGACCTGGTTGTAAAAATAATCAGACATCTCATCAACTGACCACTACACGTTGACTCGCAACAAAGCACACAGTCCCTAGCGGAACTTTCTGACTTCCTTGTCACTGTCAGGATAAGAAGGCCAGCCTAACCACAGACTGCAAAGTGGTTCTCCATGATAAATAATAAAATATTAAATCCATCTATTTTTTGTTTTCTTCCATTGAAACACCTTAAGGGGAAGATTTACAAGAAAGTGACGCATCTGTAGAGATGCGTCACTTTCCCTGCGCCACCCTGCAAAACCCTTGCGCCACCATGGATGCGCCGTATTTACAATACGGCGCACCATGGCGCAAGGATTGACAGATGAGTCAGAAATTCTGACGCATCTGTTGGGGCAAAAGTAATGCATTGCTGGAGTCGTGTCGCAAGCACGACGCAACTCTAGCAATGCATTTTGAGGACTATTCCCACTACACTGCGTCACTCCTTGCGCCTGCTTCAAGCAGGCGTAGGGTTTTGACTCAGTGGCGTCCTAGAAGTGACGCAGTGAAATCTTGTAGATTTCACTGTGTCACTTTTACAAGGCTTTCCTGCTTGGGAATGCCCACCCTGCATACATTATACCTGACGTAGGTATAATGTGACGCAGGGCTTTACAACGTGACGCATCTCCCTAGATGCGTCACGTTGTAAATTGGCTGCATTTTTTACGCTGCCGCTCTGTCACAAAAGTGATGCAACGGCGGCGTGAAAGTGTCGCAAGGGGCTTGTAAATCTGCCCCTAAGTTTGGCGATGTGACATAGGACTCAAGCTGCAACAAACTGACGAAGGCCAGTAAAGATGAAACAAATCAGGGATTCATTTTATTACCCATCAGAAGGCATATGGCCTGGTAACTTAGGCTGGTCTGTCCAAATTGAAGTAAGGCCTAGGCTAGTCCTTATCTTGAATGATGGAATGGAGTGTTGCGTATAGTAATTTCCTGTAGCTGAGATTGATTCCTGCATTCAACCCATTACATTTTGGTTACTTTGCATAATAACCTAATGTACATGCCTTTGACTGGTTCTTTAGTTGTACTCACACAGGGCACCATGCCAAACTTTTCTCTCTCCTAATTTAGGCTGTGCCACAGCAGTTGTGTGTGCTAGATGGATATCAGCGTGGTTATTTAATGTTAAGTTTATTTGTAAAGTACACTATCACCCATAAAGGTATCCTGGTGCTGAGCAGGTGTGCCTAGCCTTGCCAGCCAGGGCAGGGGGATATTGGAAAAGGCAGCTCTTCAGCTTCTTGTGCAACTCAGGGAGAAAGGAGCAGGCTCTGATGTGCAAGGTCATTCCACTCTTTAGGGCAATGTTTAAGAAATCCCAGCCTCCAGACATATTTCTGTGGATGTGTGGGATGTGTGCGAGTAGGAGTCCGGCAGACTTGAGGTGTTTAGGTGGTTCATTGAAAGAGATGCAGTTCTTCAGGTGGGGGGACTGTGATGTGTAGTGCCTTGAATGTATGAGTGAGAAGTTTGAACTGAGCGTGTTTGTGTATGAAGCGCCAGTGAAGCTTTCTGAGATGAGGTGTGATGTGTATTCTGTGCGGGAGGTTGAGTATGAGTCTGGGCTGCCAAGTTTTGGATGGTTTGTAGTCTTCTGGTGAGCTGCTTGGTGATTCTGGCTTTCTCTAAGTACAGCTTGCTGGTGGACAGTGCACGAGTGACAGTTTTTATGATGGTGTTTGGGAGCCTTTTAAAGATCTTCCTCAGCACCTTCAGAGTGTGGAAGCAGGATGCAGTAAAATTGTTTAATTATTGACTTGTGCTGTCATGCCCAACTTACTGTCAATTAGGATCCTGAGGTTCCTGGCTTGGTGATTGGGAGTTGACATGGATCCATCATCGGCTGGCCATCAGGTGAAGTCCCATTGCGAGGTGTTTTTTCCACAGATAACTGCATCGGTTTTGTTCGTGGTGAACTTGAGAAAGTTGGCCTTCATCCAGATGGCGACTTTGGTCATGCAGGTAGTGAACTTTTCCTTGTGATTATGAGGTACATGTCATCAGTGTAGGAGAGAATGTTTATGTTGTGTGCAGTTATTATTTAGGCCAGAGTGGTCATGAAAGTGCTAAAGAGGGTTGGCTGAGGTAATAAACCTAGAGGGTCTCCACAGATGTGCCTCCACAGATGTTTTTGCTGTGGGCTTCCAAGGAGTTTGAAGCCAGGCTGACCACTTGTATTCTGTCCATCAAGAAGAAGCATATCCATTAGAGGGAGGGTGGGATCTTGTATGTCATTCTTGTGCAGGCATCCGATCAGGATGGAGTGTGAGACTGTGTCAAACACTGCAGAGAAGTTTAGAAGGATGATGGCCACTATATATCCTCTGTTCAGCATCATGAGGATGTCATCTGGGGTGGCAATGAGTGCTGTTTCTGTACCCTAGTTGGTTCTGAAGCTGGACTTCATGACGTTGAGGAGCTGGTGGTTAATGAAGTGGTCAGTGAGGTGTCTATTGATGAGCTTCCCAAGGACCGTTTCTGGGTATGGTAAGAGAGAGATCAGCCTATAGTTGGTAAGCACGTCTCTGTCTCTTTGGCAAAGTGACAGTGGTGTCTTTCCATGTATCTGCAAAGGAGTTGATGGAGCTGTGTTTTTTGTAAACAAATGTTATTAAGTTTATAAGGTGGCACAGCACATTGTATATCATATCACGTTTCTGCATCTTATATGCATGTAAGGCCACATACATTGTGATTATCAAAAGATCATTTTGCTACTAGTCCAACTTCTGTAACATTAACCTCTCCCCATGAGTCGCAACCATGTGTTCATTGATACGCTAGCATCTCTATTGTAAAAGGCCCGAAGCCAGGACGAGTTTGTTAAAGGATGACCCATACGTCACCCCCCGTATCAGAGCATAGGGGGTGTAGGTGTTCCTCTGGTGGCTTGGTAAGGGACTCCAATGGTTATGGGCTCCCAAGTGCAGGCGTTCCCACAAGTGTAGGTTCCCCAAAACCTAATTCTGGGTCCTTGAAGCTGTCAACTAGCGTTTTCCAGGCCCTAGCTACCTCCAGCGAACCAATCCCTCATTTAGCTTCTCTGAGCAGGACTCCCCCTTCGCATCCCAGCCATCTCTCCATTTCTTTCCGCCATGCAGTTGCTCTGGGTCCTCCTGGGACTTTCCTGTTTCTCGTAATTTCCCTTTTTGCTGAGAGAAATGCTAACTCCTGAAATTTACTGGTCACCTTTGTCTTGGATGTATGAGAAAACCAGCTCAGCAGGCAATGGTCAGGCAAGCAGGGAATTACCTTTTCCGTGACATCAGTAACCACCTTAGTTATCTCCTCCAGGTAGCTGTGTAACACAGGGCAAGACCAAGGCATATGTAGGATTTCCGCTCCCACCTTCCCACACCTTGGGCAGGTTGCGTCTACTGTATGGAAGAATTTATTAATGCGCCATCGCCATAGGGTAAAGTAAGCCCTATGCAATACATGGAAGTTAATCATTTTAAAGTGTGTGGTTTTAGATACCATGGGGGTTCTCTCAAGTATATTTGCCTAGTCTCAATCTGTCATGGGGACTCCTAGATCCTCTTCTCATCTTGCTTGCAGGGTAGTCAGTGACTGAAGCATGTCCCCGCATATTACTCTGTAGAGGCATGTGACCGATTTAATCGTGCCCCCGGATCATTTTTAGATTCTAATGTACCTGCCTTCCAGTGGTGACGGAGGGCTCCCGTTCCCGCTTTTGGAGCTAGAAGTCACCCTGAGGGAGGCCGAATTCCAAGCGGAAGTCCTCACAGTGGAGAAGCTCAGCCTCTCTGTAGAGATCCTCTACCATTCTCGCTCCTGCAGCTACCCATTCCTACACCCCCTCCACTATCCACCATGGGGTAGGACGTTCTGCATGGTCATGGGTAGGTTGGGGGAGTATGGGCTCCGGCTGCATGTCTTCTGAAGGCATCTGTTCCAGCAGCCCCTCATTACTTGGAGCTCCCTGGTGGTATCCAGCGTAGGGTTGCTACTCTTCAAGAGCACCCTCGTCAGTATGTATAATTCTGGGACAAAAGGCCCCACTATGCGGTCTTGTGTCTCTCTGCCTGTGAGCCATTTTCTGAACCATTGCAGCTGTCCTGCCAAATAATAAGTCTCAAAGTCAGGAACTGCCAATCCCCCGTCAAGCGTCGGGTGTTTTAAAGTGGATAAGGCCACTCTTCTTTAGACCGGACCCCCAGATAAATTCAGTGATTAGAGAGTCCAACTCGGCAGAGAGCGCTTTTGAGATCCATATGGGAAGCGTCACAAATACGTCTATAACCTAGGGAGCACTACCATTTTCAGAAGTGATACTTTACCCACTACTGACAGGGGCAGCATTTTCCAGAAATCTATATTGAAGCACAATTACCTGATGGCCGTTCCTACATTCCCTTCAAGCAAGTCTGATGGGTGATGGAAAATCTTGACCCCCAGGTACAATAAGCATCTGGGTTCCCACTTCAAGGCTCCCAGTCCCTCCGGAAGGTTGCATCCTCCTTGGTCAAGAACATTCTAGATTTCTGCTGATTAGCTTTTAGTCCTTAGAGGGTTCCAAACTCCTCCATCATCCTCCGAGCTCACTCCAAATCCCCTCCTACATCGCAGAGGAAGAGAAAAGGTAATCTGCATACAGCACTGTATACTGGTCATATACACCTATCCGTATGCCTTGATATTGACTCTGGGTCTGGGCGAGGCTGGCCAAGGGCTTCATACAATGTGAAAAACAATTGAGACAGGGGCCTGCCTTGTCCCTCTCTCCACATTGTATAGTTCCGATATTGTTCTGCCCAACTGGACAATGGCCAGAGGGTCTGCATATAGCAGTTTAACCCATGCCAGGACGCCTCCCCCAATTACATTTGGTCTAGTACCTCATCTAGGAAGCTCCATTCGATGCTATCAAAAACCTTTTCTATGTCTATTGCAAACACCGCCGCGTCCCCCTCATCATATTCATGAGCTTCCAATATTGATAATAGATGCCGTATATTGAGCGCTGTGTTGTGGCCCGGGATAAATCCAGCTTGGTCAGGATGTATCAGTTCAGTCATTTATGGGAGGAGTCTTGCGGCTAATATTCTACTCAGTATTTTGAAATCTAGGTCATATGGTGGTTTGCCAGGCTTTAGGAGTGGTACAACCACGGCCTCCTATGTAGTGCTTGGGAGGTACCCTTTTGTTCTTGCTGCCTCATACAGCTTCACTAGTTTAGGGGCCAGCTCATCGATGTATGCGGCATAGAACTTCCCCAAGAGCCCATCTGTACCCAGGGTTTTGCCCCTTGCTAGACCTTTGATTGTTACCCTTACTTCCTGTATGGTGACCGCCTCACCTGGCTCCTCTGCCTCCTCTGCTAGGAGGTTTGGGAGGGGTAGTTGTGTGAGGAAGTCCTGTATGCTCTCTCATCCTGCCCTGCCATACTCTTATATAGATTGGCATAATAACTAAGGAAACGCTGATTGATCTCTTCCTGTCTATACTTTTGGAGGCTGTCCTCACCTTCAATTGCATCTATGCCGAGCATCTCTTAGTTGGATTGGCTATTAACGCTAATTAGGATCCAGTGTGATCCCTCTCAGCATGGTCTCGCTCCATGTATCACTTATAATTGAAACATCGTAGCCTTTCGATATGGACTGTCATCATATCTTTAGTCTCTAGTGAGCGCTGCTGCATTTCACGGTGTCCCGGCCTCTGTTTTTCCATGTCCCTCAATTCCTGTTCTGCCTTCTCTACCTCCGTTAACAGGGTGTGTCTGACCCCCATTGATGCCACTATGTATCAGCCCCTAATCACTGCTTTGAACACGTCCCACTCCAGTTGCAGGGCATATGCTGTGCCTGTGTTGTCCACAAAATAGTGGACAATCTTTTCCCTAATCTCTTCTAAGTACACCTGGTTTTCAAAGGATTCCGACTTGAGCCGCTAGGTAGGTATGTGTGAGCGTGGTGTCTCCCACTTCAGCTGCAAAAGGACCAGGTTGTGGTCCGACAGCATACGGGCCAAACATTCTACATTGTAAACTAGACTGTGGACATACAGAGTCCATAGGAAGGTGTCCAGCCGCATATGTAGTTCGTGAAGTTGTGAAAAGGAGTAATCCTGGTTCTGATGATGCGTTTGCCTCCATGTATCTATTAACCCCCGTCTCATCTTTCAGTCTGCAAAAGTGCGTGCCGTGCGGTGTGCTGGTGAGTCCTTCAGTGGGGCGAGTGAGCAGCCCATCTGCGGGTCCACCACGCAATTGAAATCTCCCCCCATAATCGTTGGGTGGATCAGGTTTGGGGCCCGTGGACCCAATAGCCCTGTCAAGAAAGCGCCCTGCTCTACATTGGGACCATATACATTTACTATAGCCACATCTCAGCTATCCAGTCTGCCATTACCACTTCATACCTTCCCTACAGGTCTATCAAGTCCCTTGTGTGCTGGAAGGGGACACTCATTCTAATCCAAACCAGTGCTCCTCTGGCATACACTGAGTTAGCGATGTAATAAGCCTGTCCTCTCCATCTAATATGCTCCTTCCTCTCCGTCTAAAGCTGCTACTTCCTTGGCCAGTAGGTGAGTCTCTTGTAAGAGAGCAATGTGGATACCCCGTCTTTTCAAGTGAGAGAATATTTTATAATGCTTGGACACAGACCGAAGGACTTCTGGGAGCCATTGCTGGCATGGTTCCGTAATAGGGCTGCTGTAAACGAGACCATACGTGGCCCCCCTACTGACTCCATAACATACGAAATGGCATGCATATCCATCTCAAACTTGCTAAGGGTTTGTGGCTTCCTTATGCACAGTATACTCTATGGTGATGAAAAATAGGTACTTGGTAACCGAATTGTTTTATAAATGCAAAAATGGTAAATTATTTTATTGGGGCTCACTTCAAGCACTGACCGGTTGTTTTTAAGTTGTTCTGTTGTGACATAATGTCTATTAATTGCGCCATTTAGGCGGAATACATTGATATGTATGTTTGTTGTTGTGGCAAAATGTCAATAATTTTTTTTTTTTTTTTTTAAACTAGACAATGGGAACAAAGCCCATGTGCCTTATGATGACATTCAGAACTCCATATGTAATTTTATGTTGTACATGCCCCCAACCCCAAATTATCTGCATCCAACATATAAGAAGGGGCAGAGGAGTATTAGTGGAGCCATAAACAACATGGATTTTTTAAAAAGTAAAAAATATCTGCCCTCCTGTACTCTCTGCATATATTTATCCACCCCCATAAGAAAATATGCCACACAACTACCAGGTCTCCTGCCATACACTCCCACCACCCTCAGAGCAGTCCCACCTGCTCCCAGCCCAAAGCTGCACTCTCTGCTCACACACTGGTTTCAGAAAGTCAGCACCCTGCTGATGGCTGTTCTATCACAGCTACTTGCCAGCACAGCTGACCTATCTTTGTATGTGCTGACACTCCGTACTCATAAAGATACTCCTCGTAAATCCCTTTGTGAATAGCAAACAATCATAAACTTACACAAGTGTAAATTTACCTTTGTAAATCAGGTCCTGAATACCCAGATCCTAATCCAGTTATTCATGCGAACGGCTTCCAGTGTAAACCAACTAGAACATCATTTTTAGATTTTTGCTTATGAGTGATATTCAAATCAAGGATAGCCCCTGTAGAGTTGCTTGAATGCCATTGGTCCTGTTGCAAGCAAGGGAAATGCCCCCTTTGACTGCTGCTGGGTTAGCAAAATACAACAATCATTAGGGTTCACAGGGCCCTTCAGGGCTCTGGGCCCCGGTGGACTGCAGCAATGGTAGCTACGCCCCTGGATAGCCCTCATTATGAGTATGCTGGAGGAGTAGGTGCTATTTATAGCACCCAATAAATTCTGATTTCCCTTGGTGTGGAATTTATCAGATGTAAGAATTAACACTTTTATCTTCGTTTTTGGGGAGTAACATGCATATTTTGGTGCATACTGCACACAAATCTGCATGTTACAGAAACTACAGTATTGTTTTCTTTTGGTAGTTCCATCAGGTTTGACCTGCTAGCATTATACGGATGATGAGGTATTTAACAGAGTGTTATGATTTGTTATGTTAAAATTATTTATAAAGCACACGTACACCGGTTGGTTTCTTGGCACTGTCTATAGGAGTGGCCATAGTCATGGACGGTTAATCAGATGTCCGGGTAAACAGCCATGTTTGAGGTTAATCATATGCCTGGGTAAACAGCCATGTTTTGAGGAGTTTCCTGAATCTCAGGAGATCTGTACAGGATCTGATGTCACGGGGCAGGGCATTCCAAAAGCGAGGAACCAGTACCGCGAATCTGCTGCCACCAACCGCTTTGATTTATAGTACTGGGTGACCAGTAAGTTTGTGTGGCCTGATTGCGGGTGGGTATGCATCTCTGAATGATAATGGAGATTAATTCTGGGCATGTGCCATGTAACGATTTGAAAATAAGACAGCCGATTTTGAAGGCGCATCGATGGAATACTGGGAGCCAATGTAGCTTCTTCAGGTGAGGGGAAGCATGTTGCCATCTAGGACGGTGAGAAATCAGTCTTGCACCTTGGTTCTGCACGAGTTGCAGTCTCTTTATGAGGTATAATGGCAGGCCGAAGTATAGGGAGTTAGCATAATCTATGTGGGATATGACCAGGGCTAGAACTACCTGCACCAGGGCTTCCCTAGTGAGAAGTCTGCTTATTTTCCTTATTTTCCGTTTACGGTAGAGTGCAGTTTATAACACACAGCTTAGAATTCCGACTCCTGCCCAAAGCGGGCATTGCATAGCATTCAAAAGCACAGACCCACTCAAAATCAGTGGCATATCTTGATGCAAAAGATATACAAGAAAACTTTGACGTTAATGGAGTATGCAATTCAATATCTATTTCAGATTGCACTTTTAAGAGACATTGTAAAGAACTGATATTAATAATCCTGGCTATATTGAATCGTAACAATAATGCCATTTCCTCGTGTAGTTATATATTCCTCTGGATATGAATTTGTATTTTTTTTGTTGCTTTAGCACTATTTATTGTGATTGTTGTCACGGTGTTGGATCATTAGACGTTTGCGTTAATGAGATATGCACTGTTTATGAACAGTGTAGCTTTTTAGTTACTTTTTAGTTATAGTTGTTCATATTTTCTAAATTGTGTTTTATCTTGCACATTAAATTGTGATATTCATGTGATATTTGTGTTTATGAACAGTGTAGCTTTTTAGTTACTTTTTAGTTATAGTTGTTCATATTTTCTAAATTGTGTTTTATCTTGCACATTAAATTGTGATATTCATGTGATATTTGTGTTTATGAACAGTGTAGCTTTTTAGTTACTTTTTAGTTATAGTTGTTCATATTTTCTAAATTGTGTTTTATCTTGCACATTAAATTGTGATATTCATGTGATATTTGTGTTTATGAACAGTGTAGCTTTTTAGTTACTTTTTAGTTATAGTTGTTCATATTTTCTAAATTGTGTTTTATCTTGCACATTAAATTGTGATATTCATGTGATATTTGTGTTTATGAACAGTGTAGCTTTTTAGTTACTTTTTAGTTATAGTTGTTCATATTTTCTAAATTGTGTTTTATCTTGCACATTAAATTGTGATATTCAGGTGATATTTGTGTTGACTCTCTTGTGATATAATTTTATGTTTGTAAATTATTTATTTCAGTCCTGAAGAGTTCCTAATGTGGGACAAATTGCGTTGGCTGATGTACAGATATTTTGTGTGGCTGACGCTTTGGTGTTAAGTGTGGAAACAACAGAGGCCTAGAAGTAAAAGAAGCATTCAGTTCTAAAACTGATGTCTACAGAAGGTTTTCTATGATCACTGTTTACATTGCGCTGTTTCCTTTGCACAATGGAGAGCGCCCTGACCTTAAATAAATCTCGGAAAAAATTATTTTGCATGTCACCTTTACTTTAGAAACGTAAAATAAGTATACCAAGCCAAATTAAGCTCACTCCGAAATAGCAATACCTTATTGAATGCTGATTGGTCTAACTGGCAAGTATGCTGACTGTCATACACCGTCTGCTTTCCCTTTCACTAAAACTGAAAATAATTGTACTAGTCGAAGTCTGTATAATTCTTACATTTTGCTGCTAATGCCCTTCTCTCTACTTCCCAAATGGCGCTCGAATGCTTAAAATATGTGGGTGCATACTCAAAGCGGGCTAGTGAGGATCACAAAGGGACAACAAAACGTGTACAGTCTGCCAAAGTAAGGCTGTCAAAAGCAACATTTATATTCTGAAAGTTTATGATAAGGCATTGTAAAATAGTCTCATAAAAATAAAATTACATATATGACAACGAAGAGTTTAACGAGAGATGACGATATCACCTGCTCAATTGGGCAGCAGTTCGTGCAAAAGTATGAGGGCTATGCGCTGATTCTGAAATAAAAAAGGATGGAAAGCTTCTAAAACTGTAAATAACATATATTAATAACCAAATTAAGATTATTCGCGTTATTAATTTGACATGATTGAACACAGTGCCTAATACATAAATAAATAAATAAATAAATAAATATTTAGAGTAAGTGCCAAAAGTTTGTTCTCGGAGCCTACCACCAGCGCTGGAGAACAATGAGGATGCTGAAAGCCAAGGATGACTTCTCTTGGTTCCACCTCTGGCCACTTCTCTCCCCCACCGGCACTGACACTCACTTTATCTCACTCTGAAAGAATCCTGCTTTCCCCTTTGGTTACTGTATCCCTAACATTGGCTTCGCCCTTTCTCCTTCTCTCTCATGCTTTGAGTCAAATACTGATGAAGCAAAATAAAACCTCAAAAATGAGTGCAGATGGCCACCACTGGCAACCTCCGGCACAAATTAAACACTGAAAAGCTGAGTTGCCTCGGCTCCAATGCTCAACTTTAAGCTGCATGTTGCACAGTTTCTGTAGAAATTAATTAACTCACTGAGCTATCATACGTCTGGCTGCATTGATTATTTATATATTGCAATCGTATAGCAACTTTACTCAAAGTGCATTTACAGAGAAGAAATACGGAAAATATATCTGTGGACAACAAAGACTGGCATTGAGAATTGTGGAGTGAAGGAGACTATTCTAAGAGACGCTTGCAAGGCAGGACGGGAAAGGTAAGTTTTCAGTATTTGATGAAAGAATAGGAGAAGTGGAGATAACTGGAGGTAAAACGGAATTGAATGACAGTGGAATGGAGAACTTACTCTGGGTAATTAAATCGGTGAGGAGTGAAATGAAAGCGACCATCTCAGAAGAAAAAGAATTAACGGCAATTAAAGAGAAGGAAATTGTGGTAGAATGGAAGGAATGTAAAGTGTAATAGAGTCAGACAGTGGGGGAAGAGAGCACTCCAAGCACGTAAATGGAGAAGGACTGGATTTCTGCAGTTAGATGTTTAAGGTTATAGGTGCGAAAGAAGGATGTTGGTGGAGGGATGCCTGTACAATGGCATCAAAGAAGGAATTAAACAGCCAAATAATTGTGACACTGTGGGCATTCACAATCATTTCACATGGTCATTATCAACCTGGAAACTCTTATAAAAATGTTCGAGTAAGTGTATTCTCACAATGATAAAGTGCAAGGAAGGAGAGTGTGGAGGAAGGAATCCCCCACATAGAAATGCAGAAGAGAGGCCATTTTACAGGTTGGATAATTGTACATGAAAACATCTGCCACCAAATCTTTGGCCTAAGAAGAGCTGATGTCTAAAAGCTACCTGGAAGTCAGCCTTAACCATCTGAAAGATGTTGGATACTCTAAGAAACAGAGTTACTCGTTGAGGTGGGTGAAACCCTACTCAAGCAGCAACCACAAATCTTGTCAAGGTAAAGTCACAAGCAAACTCTAAATTAACCTATCCATTACCCTCTGGTAGCGGGACACAACTTAACTTAATTTAGCCTAGTTCACCTAGAGGCAATGTGTAAAGTATTTGTGCAACACTTCAAACGGTAACACAGTGAAAATACACTACAAAATGATCCCATACCAGATTGGAAACATAGAGCAGTTTTTAATAAATAAAACAAAACAACAATGACAAAAATCCAATCAGTAGAACCGTAGATATGCAAGTTTGAAGATTTCAATTGAAAGAGTGCCAAAAAGTACAAACATCTCTTGAAGATATCTGGTCATGATGGACCAGGACAAAGTTAAATGTTCAGGCCGACGACAAGAGACCTACAGAGACCCAGTTAGGCCCGCTGAGCAAGAGTACCTTAAGTCCCGCATTGAGGATGCGTCGTGTAGCTGAATATATGCATCAGTTCAGAGAAGCTGCGATGCAAGGTCCTGTGTCGTCATAGAGAATCCTGTCAATGAGGGCAAAGTCCAGCATCAAGGATGCATTGCGCAGTCCAGGCAATGCGATGATTCCGAAGAGCTGCGATGTGAGAACCTGCCTTGTCGTCAACGCTGCTGTTGACGAGAGGTTTGTGATGCGAGGGCCTGCATTGGTGAAGATTTACACAATGATGGTTCCGATGTAAGCTGGGAGGTCAATGCGGAGTTGTTGCGCTGGGAGAACCTTTGCATCAGAGGCAATACGTTGGTTCTGCTCAGGATTGCGCCGTGAAGCAGAGGTGATCCGTCCATTCTGCTTGGTCCACAGACAAGCTGGCAGAGCACCTTCCAAGGTGCTAGGACTGGGTGGCACCACTTGGCAGGGAAAGACTCACAGATAGCAAAATCCGGGTGCTGGGTTCAAGGTTGTAGGAGCTTTTTGTCCCTGAGGCTCCAGTCAGAAGGGCAGCCAACTAGCCCTTGGAGTCACTTTGGGGTCCTGCGTTCAGCAGAGGCAGGTCCAGTCCTCCTCACGCCGGCCAGAGGGCAGCAGGCGCAGGTCAGGTTAGCACAGCAGGGCAGCAGTCCTTCAGAGCAGCAGTCCAGCAGAGTGGCAGTCCTTTCATCAGCACAGCAGGTGTTCTCCCTGGCATAGTATCCACAGGTCCAGAAGTGTACTGAAGACCTATGTCTGAGGTCCAATATATGTACCCAGTTCTGCCTTTGAAGTGGGAGAAGCTTCTAGAGGTTTTCCTTTAAAGTCCTCAGCCACCCTGCCTTCCCTGTCTTGTCTCTGGGCTAACTACAGGGGGGTATGCAGCCCTTTGTGTGGAAAAAGGACACATCCTATTCAAATGTAAGTAGGGCTGAGCCTAGCTGCGCCCTCCCATCTTGTCAGTGATGACCCATACAGGCACACCTAAGCTCTCTTTTGTGTGTGGCTGTCTAAGAGGAATACAAAAGCCCAACTGTCAGTTACCCTCGGCCAGAGAAAGGCTATAAGCACTAAATGGATAAAGCAGGAAAATGCCACATTTCTAACTACACCCTGCCCTCTGGGCTGTCCAGGGCCAACCCTATGAATGACTTATATGTAGTAAAAATGAATGTTTGGGACTAGCAAAAGGTTTATTTTGCCAGGTCAAAACAGAAGTTTAAAACTGGACACACAGGCTGCAATGGCAGGCCTGAGACATGTTTAAAGGGCTACTTAAGTAGCTGGCACAATAGTCTGCAGGCCCGCTTGTAGCATTTAATCTACAGGCCCTGGGTACATGTTGACCACTTTACTAGGGACGTATATGTATATTAAATATGCCAATTGGGGGTAAGCCAAAGGTACCATGTTTTAAGGAGTGAGAAAATGCACCTTAGCACTGGTTAGCAGTCCTAAGGCCAACAAAAACGAGACCAGCAAAAATGCAGGAGTAAGGCAAAACATTTCAGGTAAGACCACCCTAAGGCTGACAGGTCTAAAAGAAATATAGTGGTACTTTCTGTGATTGGAACTTCATTCCAGTGTGACTTTCTGGGAACAGGACTCCTATTGGTTGCTTCTTGTCACTCTTCAACTCCTTCAATAATGATGTGTCCCAATACCACCCTAATTTCCTTGCTAATATGTCCGACTTAGTCATAAGAGCCTACACCTCTTATACCAACATCTTTCATCATGATATCAATCTCTCTAGAGACACGGGAATCAGAAATAAGAAAGCCTTCTTTGAGAAACCTCACTTGCAATCTTCCAAATCAAGTCAACTGTTTAGACCCTAACCTCCATCACACCTCACCCAAATACAACAGACAAGAGTAGCCTAGTCTGCTCTTTGGAAGTTCATTCAAGATCTTTCCCACTGATGCATTGCACAAAGTCCCTCAGAGATCTGAACTTCCACCTAGACAACCACAGCGATCCCAACACCACCGCCCTCCTGGAGAACCTCACCAACATAGGACTGAAGCAACTTGTCTCCACCCCCACTCACACAGCAGGACTCACACTCGCCCCATCTTCGCCGGAGGTAAGAACATTCACTTCAGCCACACCAGGGACCCGGTCTGGACAGACCACTACTGCATCCATTTCTCCTTCTCGAAACCCACTGCAAATAAGTGCACGCCCAACCCCCCACGCAGAAGCTGGAACAAAGTTTCCGAAGAACACCTCACCTCTGCCCTCAAATGCACTCCTCCCCCAACTACGACAGACGCCAACACAGCGGCGAGCAACCTCCACCAATAGATCGCCAACTACGCCAACACTCTCGCACCCCTCCAGAACACCACGAGATGACACAACAAGAAAGCCAACTGGTTCACCACGGACCTCCAAGAATCCAAGCGCTCTTGCCAACAACTGGAGAAGATGTGGAGAAACAGCAAAACCCCGGAAGCACGCTCTGCCTACATTGTTAACACCACGGCACACCACCAACTCATTAAATCAACAAAGAGAAACTTCATCCAAGACGGAATCCTCTCACAATTCCAAGAAACTCTTCGCCATCATACAAGAATTTGCCAGGCCCAACAGCGAAACAGCCGACGTCCCTCCCTCCCAAGACCTCTGCAACAAACTCAGCTCCTTCTTTCACCTCAAGCTCAAGACGCTCTACGACAACTTCGACGACCAAGACCACAGCACCGCCTCAACTCCCACCCCCAGTGACGCCATCCAACAGGCCCTTCTCATCTGGACCTCTCTCACCGCAGAAGACACCGTAAAGACAATGAAAAGCATCCACTCCGGAGAACCTACTGACCCCTGCCCGCCGCACGTCTTCCACAGGGCCGCCAATGCCATTGCACCCGAACTGCGCCGAACTATCAACTGCTCCCTCAAACTGCCAAATTCCCCGACGACTGGAAACGCGCCGAAGTCCACACCCTCCTAAAGAAGCCCTTTGCAGACCCGACAGATCTCAAAAACTTCAGGCCCATCTCACTGCTCCCTTTTGCCGCCAAAATCATCGAAAAAGCTGTCAACTCCCAGCTAGCACACTTCATAGAAACCAACAACATCCTAGACACCTCTTAATCTAGATTTGGCAGCAACCACAGCACTGAGACTGCCCTCATGGCTGCCACCGACAACATCCTCGCCCTCCTTGACCATGGCCACACAGCAGCCCTCATCCACCTGGACCTTTCAGCAGCCTTCGACACCGTCTCTCACCGCACACTAGCCTCCAGGCTCCACGACACCAGCATCCAAGGAACAGCCTTAGACTGGATTCAATCTTTCCTCTCAGGCAGAACACAAAGAATAAGACACCCGCCCTTCCTCTCCGAGCCAAAAGAGATCAGATGGAACCTCCCTCAGACCCACACTCTTCAACGTCTACATGGCCCCCTTCGTAACCATCGTCAGAAACCACGGACTCAACATAGTCTCATACGCTGACGACACCCAGCTCATCCTCTCCCTCACCAAGGAACCCGACATCACGAGGCGCAATTTCCAAGAAGGGATGAAAGAGGTCGCAACCTGGATGAGCAGCAGCAGCATGAAGCTCAACTCAGAGAAAACAGAAGTCCTCATCCTCGGCTCCACCCCCTCCACATGGGACAACACCTGGTGGCCCCCCGCCCTCGGAAAGACACCCACCCCAATGGATCACGCACGCAACCTCGGCATTGGAGTTGGCCTAACGGCTAGGGCGGGCAACCTCGAATCTGGAGAACCGGGTTCGAGTCTCGGCAAGGACGCGCAACATCCAATGATTCTGGACAAATCACTTAATCTCCTCGTGCCTGACAAAAATGAATGTGTCCTCATGTAATGCAACTGGTGCTCATGTGAAGCTCTGATACTCAATACCTTCGGGTCAAGTTCT
Organism: Calotriton arnoldi; assembly: GCA_963921515.1. NCBI lineage: Eukaryota > Metazoa > Chordata > Amphibia > Caudata > Salamandridae > Calotriton > Calotriton arnoldi. Next base: position 964,512 of record CAWUFW010006805.1, read on the forward strand.
CGCTATATAAAACTCAGTAAAAAAATAAATAAATACTCGACTCTTCTCTCACCATGAACCGCCAGATCAACGCCGTGTCCTCCACATGCTTCAACACCCTCTGCATATTTCGCAAGACCTTCAAATGGATCCCCCCGACTCCAGGAAGACCGTCACCCACGCACTCATCACCAGCAGACTGGACTACGAAAACGCTCTCTATGCCGAAATCAACAAAAAACTTCTCTGCAAACTCCAGACCGTCCAGAACGCCGCAGCCTGACTTATCCTCGACATCCCACGACATGACTACATCACCCAACACCTCCACAACCTCCACTGGTTCCCAGTCGAAAGAAGAGTAACCTTCAAACTGCTCACACACGCCTTCAAAGCCCTCAATAACACCGGACCCCAAAACCTCAACGAACAAATCTCCTTTCACGCCCCCAAGAGAAATCTCAGCTCTGCCGACCTCGCCCTAGCCAGGATCCCTCGCATCCACAGGGCCAGAGCAGGTGGCAGATCCTTCTCCTACCTCACAGCCAAGACCTGGAACGAACTCCCCCCTCACATCCGACGAAGCCCGACACTGCACCAGTTCAGAAAGGACCTCAAGACCTGGCTCTTTGAATGACCAACGGAGCTGCTCGCACCCCCCCACCCCACCAGCGCCTTGAGACCCTCACTGGTGAGTAGTATGCTCTAAAAAACCCTGATTGATTGATTGATTGATTGATTGATTGATTGATTGAACTTGAGCCACAACCTTCAAACCCAATTCTAACCTCAAGACTCTACTCACAAATTCAAAAATGCATTCAGGATGACATTTGGCACCTATGGACCACTCAAACTCTGACCACAGAAAGAGAATCCTTTTGCACCAGTACAAACAGGAATTCCCAATACCAAGTGACTCATCTGTCACTAGGAGAAAAAGTGAACAGATCTAAACAGCAAGAAATATGGCTCCTGAAAAACTTGGCTTCCTTCACAGATGCTCATCTCTGCTGACAAAACCACCCACTACATAGCTGATCAACAAAACAAACCACCAACAGAAGCAATCTTTCTTCCATCCTTTTATGAATCCCATGCTTGTTGCTGTTCCACCCTCTTCTGTGGAGAAATGCATAGCCATAAACAAGCTCTTCACACTACAGGCAACACATTGTCAGCAATGAATAATCACCTGATTTCATAACCCCAAAGCCTCTTCAGTGTTCCTCCCTGGGAAATACCATCATAAATGCAGTTGCCACTGAACTGTGGAATAAAATTAAGGCCACCGTCCTCCCACAGGACTATCAATCCAGATATAGTTGATAGGGCAGCATGGAGATAATCACAATCCAAGATGATTCATCATATCACCAAGAATGAAAACCCATCCCCCTTCTTGTTGATCTCCTGATGACCTTTGAAACCATTGATCATTATGTCCTACTCAGCACCTGCTTCACCAGAAAGAACTTCAAACAAAGTATGCATCAATGGTTCAAAAGATTTGTAACAAGCAAAAACCAGGTTGCCTAAAGGGGCACCACTAGATTAGTAACCTACCTCCATGATCTGCAAATTACCACAAAATTCAAAGCGCAATATAGTGATCTCCGGCATTTATATAGAGGTTCTCTGAGACCTTTTGGCTAACAAGAACATTAAGATACATAAATGTGCAGACAACACACATCTTTACCTGAAATTTTCATCCCTACATGATGATAAACAGCTAAAGAATTGCTTTACCATCATTCAACCCTGGATATCTAAAACTTGGCTCAACCTCGACCCAATGCAAACTGAGTTTGTCTTAATTCACCAACAGCAACAAACAGCAACACATTCAAAGCTGAATCTCATAAATTATTCTAGATAGCTTTGCACCTCAACTGACCAACTCTACTAATTAACTTAGCTTTTGCCTTGACATCTTGCTCAACTTCAAGACCAATACTGAGCTGAGGGTGAAAACTGAATATCAACAGCTGTCGGTGATAAGAAAAGTATAGCCTTTCCTTCTGAAAAATGACTTCAAAACAGCTGCACAAACTTTGATTCTTTGAAATGAAATATGAAATACCAGCATTTGTAAGGTGCACAGCTACCTCCAGAGAGGTGTCCCGGCGCTGGGGGCCGTCGGGAAGATTAAGCAAGCTATTGCCCAGAGTCACAAGGTGCTGGGCTAACCTGCCGCTGGCGATCGAACTGTGAGCCCCCGTGTTCCGGAGTCAGCTGCGCTGGCTGCTGCACCACACCTCTTTCACACCTTGACTCCTTTGGAAAGCTCTTCCACAGAGAAGCCTACCTGTCCATGGGCTAATGGACATTCAACAGACTCACATTATTCCCAGAGAACTTTGCTGGTTTCTTCTGTCATCCTGCAGTGCATTGAAGACCCACTACATCAGATTCAAATCTCTCCATCAAAATACCTCCTTAACTGGCCTCCAAGATCAATATCTATTGTGGCACAGAAAGCTATTTGAGCAGCAGCATTCCAAAACTGGAAACCATGAAATGTGAGAAGGAGAAACAGAGACAGTAAGCATTCTCTTACTATAACACAGGAATCTGAAAAACAGATGGTAGTTCATATCTGACAAGCCCTCTCCGTCCTCATCTTTGGCAAGCGAATTTTCATGCAATATTTTTCCGCACCTTAATATATCCGCACTGGCCACATTTGTCAACTTCAATAGGTTAAGGAACTTAATATATTCCAGTTTACACCTATTTGGTAAACCTCTTGTGTGATGAGCTACGTTGATTTGTAATTAGATACCACTCTATGACTCTCTTAAATGGAGTAGTGCATGACAATGGGACACTTACAAACTAGGCACAGAGTTTTTAATCGAGATCTCTCTGTGCTCAGTAACCTGGAGTGGGTGGAGGTCAGTAGCGGCCCGTGGTGGGAGTGCTGCCGGGCAGTGACGTGGGGCGGGGGAGGGGCAGGGTGGAGGGTAGTAAAGTACGGAATACGGCCGTATAGAGGTAAGTAGACATATAAATAAATAAAACGAATTTCGTTGCACGCTGCATCGCATTTGGCGATGCAGCGCGCGCAACGAAATTCGTTTTATTTATTTATATGTCTACTTACCTCTATACGGCCGTATTCGAACTTTACTACCCCCCACCCTGCCCCTCCCCCACCCCACGTCACCGCCCGGCAGCACTCCCACCACGGGCCACTACTGATGGAGGTCATGAAAGCAGGTGCTAGATAGTTGGAGAATCTTATGCAAACAACATTGGGCAGCATGGGTCTGGCAAGACAAGATATAATCACAGCAAAGAAAAGGGTCCTTTTAGGGGCAGATGCATGAGTGAAAAAATGTTAGCAAATTAGAACAGGAGGATAAATTAAAATCCTCAGTATTTGTCAGAAATGCACTTTTTTTGCCTCATTTAATCAAAATTTTCTAAACCAAAAAAACAATAGAGAATAAGAGTTTGCTCTCTTGTTGAATGAGTTTTATGAAGCTAAAATGCTTCTGGTCCGCTTACCTTGACACACTGCTCTGCCAGAGCAATTCCTTGGCACACTGAATAAGGTCCCACAGGCTATCACTCAAAAGACTTCAGTGCTTTCTACTGTCACAGATCAATGTCAAAGTCTTGATGAACTGCTGTGATAAAAATTGCCCAAGCATACCTTTCTTTTATGAGGCTACAGAATTCAGTGCTGAAATTGAAATCAGCAGGCCATGCTTTAAATCTTGATTTTCACATCATCCTGTTTAGAAACAAAGATATGAAGTAAGCATTGGGAAACTAATTGCATTAACAATGATAGCATCAATAAAATCTTATAAAAAGTTGTGTTTATTTGCTAATAGATGCACAATAGTATTTTTAAATTTTCCCCTATTGTTCGAACCCCTATATGTTTTATAATGAAGTGAAAAGTAGGAACTACTAAAGAGGAGAGAATACACCCACTTTTGTATGGTTTCTGGGATTTCTTAACTTTGGGTGTTTCTGCATCTTACTACCACAGACTGTTCAGCAGCAAGATTTGTGCAGCGTTGTGCAACACTGTTTGGTAGGATGACAATGGGAACTTCTACATTAAAAAAACAATATAACATATATTAAAATTAACTAAAATATATATTACATTTATTTTTAAATATTTAAAATTCTAGATTTTCTTTTAATTAAAGTATTATTATATATATTTGTTATTTTACCTATTAAATTACATTGTAATGTAATATAATTTTAATGGTAACTAAAATAGGAGTTATTTTTTAAATAATATCAATATAAAATATAAGTTGCAACCAGATCTGTAATACATACAATAGAAAAGATATTGTGAAAGGGGAGAGTAAACCAAATTGTAATTAATTTAGTTTATTAAAAAATAATGTAAATATTCAACATTGATTTAAATGATAACAGGAGGGGGACCCTTGATGCACAAAAACCATGCTGAAACGCAAATTTCTTTTTCATGTGTGTTGCAGAACGCATCATATTTATAAGCAGAAACAAATGAGGAGAAATAAAAATATTTCCCCCTCCATTATGACTGCCTGAGGGAGGTGTAGGATTTTGGCACAAATCCATGAGCCCGATTCACAAAAGTAATCCGAGACAAAATCCTAACTTTACGACTTTCGGTATTCACAAAAGGCATTTAGGAGTAGTAAAGTTAGGATTTTGTCTTAAGTTTGTCTTAAGTTTTGGTCTTAAGACAAAATCCTAACTTAAGTTAAACATAAGCTAAACTTAAGTTAGGATTTTGTCTTAAGTTTGTCTCAAGTTTTGGTCTTAAGACAAAATCCTAGCTTAAGTTTAACTTAAGTTTAACTTAAGTTAGGATTTTGTCTTAAAACCAAAACTTAAGACAAACTTAAGACAAAATCCTAACTTTACTACTCCTAAATGCCTTTTGTGAATACCGAAAGTCGTAAAGTTAGGATTTTGTCTCAGATTACTTTTGTGAATCGGGCCCCATGTCTACAAGTCTTTGTAGATTTGTAGACTCAATGGACAGATGAGCAGGAAAGCACATGCACCACCTATGGAATGCCTCCCAGATGCACAGTAACACAAGCTTTGTGCTACTTTTTTTATTACAAACCAAAGCAAATTGCAATTTGAGCTGGTTTGTAAATCACAAATAGGAATTTGTGTTGAGTCTGCGTTAAAATAATAACAGAAACACAAAGTAAAACCTTTGTAAATCTGGGCCTACATATTCTCCTCTTCCTGCCAGACCATCCACTAAACTAGTTCTGGTTAGTAGGTAGCAGCTGTACTTGAGAAAGGCCTGAAGGATAAAATGCATCTTCATGAGGGGCTTTCCTATATCTTTGGTGCCATTTGACAAATCTTCACAAAATTTTCCAAAAGAAGTGTCAAGTTGGATCTTGTTGCGCATTGAAAGTTTCGGGGTGATCCGTCAAGCACAGGTTGAGAAAAAGGGAGGGGGGGTCAAAAAAAGGTGTGTTTCCCTTGTTAATTCCCATAGGACCTTTAGTTGAAGCTGCAGCCCAAAGCACTGGACGAATTACATCAAATTTAGCAGAAAGGTAGATTTGGTAACGCAGATCACACTTTCAGTTATTTGGTGTGAATCCATTCAGTAGCGGGTGATAAATGTAAGAAAATACAGTTAGTGATATCTGTGGCCGCGACGACTTCACGAAAAAAACGAGCTCATGCAGGGAAATGCCGAGCTCTGATTGGCTGCCAAAACTTCAGTCATCTTGGGACTCGCCTCCACACAAAAAAAATGTTTTTTAAAAAGAAAAGGGGGCAGGGTAGGATTACCCTGACCTCAAAAGCTTTGGTCTTAGGGTCACCCTGGGACACCACCAGGCCAAGAAAGCATTTAAAAAAAAAGAAAATGCTGCAAAATCGTGATATTTGTGAATTTGCAGGAATTCTTTTGAAAAAAGCAAGCGTGGCCTCCTGGGGTTGCTTTTAAATGACCCCAGCGTAGGCCAGGTCCCAGGGGCATATCATAAAATAGGAAGGGGTGCATGGGGCCACCCTCCTAGGGATTATGAAAGCTCCATGGACCCCGACCTCCTTGTGACATTGCTTATTATGTATGTGGGGTGCCCACACAGCACCCCGTAGCCCCAGGGACCACCACCTCCCAAAGCAATTTTCAATATGTTTGTGGGCGGGCCTACTGGGCCTGCCCATGTCCCAGGGGCTTTCACCTCCCCGGGGCTAAACAGCAAATTTATACAGTGGGTCCAGAGGGCCCCTCCACAGCCCCATGGACCTCCCCAGGCCTACATACTGCAATAGTGGGGGGCTGTGCAGCCCCCCCTCCTGGAGCCATAGAAGGCTCTGAGGACCGCCAACCCCCAGGCCCGGCCCCTGCTATCTCCCGGGGTGCCCACTCCCGGGACGTAGCTGTGTGCTGTGACTTGGCTGGAGCTTTAACCACTCTCACCAAATCAAAGCAAACACTTTGCTTTCCACAAGCGAGAGCAGTGAAAATGCTTTCGCTTGCTGAAAGTGGAGCATTCATATGTCTCCGTGCCTGCTGTCAGGCGAGCAGGGAAAAAGACGAGTTGCTTTCGCACACAGGGAGCTGCATGTTCAGCAGCTCCCTGTGTGTGAAAGCAATGCCTGCTCCCGCAGGAGGAAGGGAGCCGGCAGGGACAGTGGGGTCCATGAGGCTCCACCTGTGGTCCCAGTGCAGCACCCAGAGAAGCATGGCTGGGCCCTGGGAGACGGAGTCCCCGGGGCCGAAATTGGCCCAGGGAGGGGGCCGCATGACTCCCCTCCTCTACTAAAATAATAATAATGTAAAGGCCGGGCCCCAGGGGATGGGGTCCCCAGGGCTGAAATTAGCCCAAGGAGGGGGGGCCACGTGGCCCACCTCTCTCATTTATTAATGGCCGGGCTCCAGGGGATCGGGTCGCCGGGGCGGAAATTGACCAGTGGAGGGGGGGCAGCATGGCCCCCCTCCCTATAATATAACAAAGCAGGTGCCCGAGTTGAAGACCCACTTCTGTAAAGTACTAATCATCCTAACTTTGTGGGCATGGCCAAGGCAAAGGAAGTGTGTTTTCTCTGCATTTTCACTGTGAAAAGTCATTTGTAATTCTTGATGGAGGTGTTTGCATCCTTGCTTTTCTCAAGCAGAAAATTTTAACCTCGACGGTTTGGTTCCTAGACTGGTGGTGTTTCACATGGAAGTTATGGTTATGGCAACAAACTTTATTGCTTGACACGCCTGTCGACCCACTGTGGTTTGACTTTTATGCACAAATGATGGGACATTACACTGGAACCCACTGGGGATTGATAGTGCAACACTACAAGTACCAGAGTGCTCAGGTTCCCATTGGGGCGGGGCACGTTTGAAAATAAAAGTACGTGATTGCAAAATTTCAGTGTTTTACTCCTGGCTGCCTGTGAACAAGGGCGTTCCTGCCCGAAACGCGTTAGGCTGTTATTATTGGCATCGTGTTCACCTTTCTGCTCGCTGCACCTCCATGTTAGCAACAGCAAACCACCGGAGAGGCTTTCCCCATCAGGAGCAATTCTGTGATGTTTGGATTTTGCCGGCTGGCTCAGTCGGGGGGATTGCCCGCCGCGATTGTGTGGATCATGGGACCACGACGGTTTGGTTCCTAGACTGGTGGTGTTGCACATGGAAGTTATGGTTATGGCAACGAACTTTATTGCTTGACACGCCTGCCGACCAACTGTGTTTTGACTTTTATGCACAAATGATGGGACATTACACTGGAACCCACTGGGGATTGATAGTGCAACACTACAAGTACCAGAGTGCTCAGGGGCCCATTGGGGCGGGGCACGTTTGAAAATAAAAGTACGTGATTGCAAAATTTCAGTGTTTTACTCCTGGCTGCCTTGAACAAGGGCGTTCCTGCCCGAAACGCGTTAGGCTGTTATTATTGGCATCGTGTTCACCTTTCTGCTCGCTGCACCTCCATGTTAGCAACGTCAAACCACCGGAGAGGCTTTCCCCATCAGGAGCAATTCTGTGATGTTTGGATTTTGCCAGCTGGCTCAGTCGGGGGGATTGCCCGCCGCGATTGTAAAGATCATGGGACCACGACGGTTTGGTTCCTAGACTGGTGGTGTTTCACATGGAAGTTATGGTTATGGCAACAAACTTTATTGCTTGACACGCCTGCCGACCCACTGTGGTTTGACTTTCATGCACAAATGATGGGACATTACACTGGAACCCACTGGGGATTGATAGTGCATCACTACAAGTACCAGAGTGCTCAGGGGCCCATTGGGGCGGGGCACGTTTGAAAATAAAAGTACGTGATTGCAAAATTTCAGTGTTTTACTCCTGGCTGCCTGTGAACAAGGGCTTTCCTGCCCGAAACGCATTAGGCTGTTATTATTGGCATCGTGTTCACCTTTCTGCTCGCTGCACCTCCATGTTAGCAACGGCAAACCACCGGAGAGGCTTTCCCCATCAGGAGCAATTCTGTGATGTTTGGATATATATATATATATTTTATTTTTGTGTGTGTGTGTAATATATATTTATATTTATATATTACCTACTGGCAGTCGCCAGTAAGTAGTTATAGTTAGGACCTAGTTTCCATAGGAAAAGCGTATTTTGACTTGCATATATCTTCGGTGACGTTTGACGAATCTCCACGAAATTTTCCCAAAAAGTGCCCCCTTGACTTTTGTTGTGCTTGGAAATTTTTGGGGCGATCTGTCAAGCGAAGACCAAGAAAAAGGGGGAGGTAAAAAAAAATGCATTTCTCATTGTAATTCCCATAGGAATTTTAGACACAACTACAGCCCAAACCGCCTAATGGAATTACACCAAATTTGGCAGAAAGGTAGCTCTTGGTCCAGAAAGAGAACTTTTTCTAAATTGGTGTAAATCTGTTCAGTAGTTTTGGAAATATTAAGGGAAAGCCAAATATGTATATGTAGGTACGCGGATCCTCCAAGAATCCAACACTCCCTATGCTGAAATCTGATTAGCTGCCAACTCTTCAACCAGGGAGTGTTGGCATCCAAATAGGGACTTGGCTTCAGCTTAGTTCTCTGACAATTTTTGAAAAAAAAGAAAAGGGGGGCAGGGTATGCTTACATTGATCCTGTGCTGAGAGGAAAACTGCTATGATCACCGAATGCCCCAGTCTAGCCTGTCTGTCTCAGATTCACCCTCAGTGGTTTTCACTCTGCTCTTTCGTTGTGTAGGCTAAAAGGAGTAGCTTTCTCCTCAGACTTTTCTTTTCAGGCAAAATACTACCAAAAGGCACACTACAGCAATCTTCCCACCTATTACACACATCATAGTTCCACCTGCCATTAAATAGGTTTTTCAAAAACAAATAATTTGTAATTAGCTGGGACTAGCTCTATGTACCAGAGCACCTGCTGCCAAGAGGTCAAATAGTATGTCACAGGTAGTAAGACATCCAGAAGACGCCCATTCAGAATTTCCCCCTTCCAAGATTGATAAAACTCAGAACTTTTGATGTGGGTTAATACTCTGAACCCTGTGCCCTGAAGCTATCTTTTGGCACTATATGTAAGCGTGTGCTTTTCAATAAGCAATGAAGTGGGTAGCGTTTTACAGCTCTGCATGGTGTGGAACTTTGCAAAGGATTGGTGCTGGAAGATTAAAGCAGGGCCTGCCCTGCCTGCGCCCAGCAGAAAAGTGTTTCTAATGGAAAGAGAGGCGCTAGATCTAATCCTAAAAAACTCCTGTCAAATGGCGCAGACGGTGCTGCTCGGTGGCCAGCGGTTAGTTGTGTCATGCTTAGGGGTAAAGAGCCCAATGTCTCTGGGCAACACTGTGCGATGCGCTGCCTTGAGCGGCCCCATTTACTGAACAAGTCAAAAAGGCTGCGCACCTGTGAAGTACAGGACAGATGCTAGCCCATATCCCTGGATAGGTCCAGTGCAGCCCAGAGAGTGGTTCATCAGCCACGCTTTAGTGTCTCCCCGTCCCCACCAGCTCACAGGGTAGGACCTGTCTGACTTGCAGGACCCCTCTCTCCAAGCCAGACTTGCAGTGCCACCAGCAGTCAGGGTTTCTTGCTCCTAAACCCAGTGTAGACAATGCGCTAGACTTATTGTGTTCCTCACTCAAACCCAAATCCTAAACCCTCTGTCAGGCCTGCAGCACTCCAGACCACCCTCCAACTCAAGGGAAGATCTTGTGCCAGGCTTGCAGTGCCTCCACTTTCAACTTAGAGCAGATCTTGTTCCAGCCCTGCAGTCCCTCCCCACCTCCCCGTTTATCCCCAGAGTAGGACATCTGTCAAATTTACAGTGCCCCCCACTATGGTCCCCTCGTTAGGCTCCGTGCCAGGTAATATAAGGACATCCCTGTTCTTTGGGCTATATTTCCTTTCCCAGGCATCCCTTTTCTGCTGGTGCCATGGGCTTCCTCATCCAGTAATACACTTGTTGCCCCCGCCTGTGACCCTCTGGTGAGTCCTGCTGCTGCTGGAGGTGCCCTGGCAGCATCCACAGACAGAGCAGTCCAGGGTAGTACTCTACTGTGGAGGGGCTGTAGCCCAGGGGCTGTAGCCCAGGCTACCCCTGGGGGATGGGCTCAGGTAGGTTAGGTGACTCCATTCCTTCCTCGTAGGAGGATCCCGAGGTGGGTCTTTCTGTGGCTTCCAGGTTCAGCCCGTGGTGGTTTCATCCATAGTCCAGATACTGGGAGGCCACGAGGGTAGTGTTGCAGACCTGGGTGCAGGTGCACGGATCCCGGGAACATGCCCACTTCCTTCAACAGCAGGTATCTCACGTACATGGTGGGGACCGGTGGATGGTGGGGGCATGCCCACAGAACTGCTTTGCTTTCCTCCTGGTCCGTGTCTCTCACCTCACAGGTCTCTTCCATCCTCCCTCACACATCCAGGTTCTCCCAAATCTCCAGAGGTCGGTGCACTGCCCTCCCCTGACCCTCTGCTGTTTTAGTAAGGCCCTGTGTGATGTCAGGCCCGGCTACCCCTCACAAAGATTTGCATGTCAACGAGATAAGGAGGGCAGCGACCTGAACACATAGCCCAATACTAGGTGAGCACTTCCTTCTTCCCTGCCCGGCACTGCTGCACTTAACCCCATCAGACCTTCAAAGAGTACTGTATCACAAGACACTGATCAGGCATTTCACTCCTGACACCTGGAGAGCACAGCACCAGAGGCAAGAGCTGGGAGTGGAGGAGGTGAGGTGAGATTGTCCCTAGTGTCTCACAGACTCTGGCCATCACCACTATTCTCCACCAAATCAATGCGCTATACCACTTAGCCCTCACTAGATCACTATTGTATTGTATTAAAATTGTATCTACATAGTGCTTGCTACTCCTGATGAGGCGCTGACGTGCTTTAGACATGCCCTTCCCAAAGCTATCTCTTTTTCATTACTAACATTTATCCTGACCACAAGTGTGCATGGTCCTCATCCAGCCGAATTCAACTCTCCCCATTCACCACACTTCTACTCCTCCGTATGCTCTTCACAAAACTCAGCCAATACCTCTCCCCTCTACCACTCAAGCCCGATTGCATTACCACACCACAATACCACACAATAAACAGCCCATTTCTTTCACAGCTTACCCTCTACTACAGAGGCTCTTGTAAATACCTAGCCCTTTATTCAGCCCCTCCTTACAGTTGTAAGGATCGACCACTTCATTACTGCCATAGAGGGTCATGACAAAGCCTGCCCTTCTCACTTTTACCACCTACCATCTACTTGACATGTTCTTCACAAAGTAAGCTCCCATCCATGAACCTGTTACCAGTCACTAGCCCACTGTTAAACATGCAGTTCACAAACCACACCCCTTCACCTCTTGCCCACTACTGGACATGTCCACTTCAAGCAGAGCCTAGCCCAGCTTCTTCACTACTTACACTCTGCTGGACATGTCTTCAAGCCCCACACCTTCACTACGTACCCTCTGCTGAATATGTTTTTAATGCCCACCCCTTCCCTACTTACCTTCTACTGAACATTTCTTAACCAAGCCCAGTCCTCTTCACCACTTACCCTCTACTCGATATGACTTCAAGCCCCACCTCCTCACCACTTACCCTCTCCTAGACATGTCTCAAACCCCACCCCATCACTACTTACCCTCTGCTGGACATGTTTTCAAGCCCTGGCCCTTCACTACTAACATTTAACTGGACTTGTCTTAGCCAAGCCCAGCCCCCATCATTCACCCCAGCCCCTCTGCTGGACATGTCTTCAGGCCCAGCCCCCTTCTTCATTTACTTTCTATGGACATGTGCTCAAGTTCCGTTCCTTGACCCCTTACCCTCTACTGGACACTTCTTAATCAAGCCCTGCCCCTTTCCCACTTACTCTCTACTGGCCACTTCTTAACCAAACTCTACCACTTTACCACTTACCCTCTTCTGGACACTTTGTAACCAAGTCCTGCCCCTTCACCACTTACCCTCTGCTGGACATGTTCTCACCAAGCTCAGCCCCTTCTCCATTTATCCTGTGTGGAGCATACCTCCTTTGCCAAGAACAGCCAAACCCAATCACCACTTACTGCATTACTGGACTTGTCTTCACAAAGACCAACCCCTCTCCCACAACTTACCATCCAGTGGACTTGTCTTACCAGCCCAGTCGCTTCACCACTTATGATCTCCTTACCATGTCTACACCAAGCCCAAGCGAGCCCTCCTCCACCACTTACTTGATGATGCTTTACCAAGACCCCTTCACCATTTACCCTTTACTAGACAAGTGTTGAGGCACTGCAACCTTCACCATTTACCCTCTACTGGACATGTCCTCAAACTCCGCGTGTGCTCTTCTTGACCTAGCCAAGACCGACCTCCTACACCCTGTAGTGGACAAGTCTTCAGAAAGACAGACTCTTTCATAATTTACCCTTTACTGGATTAGTATTGGTGCCCCGCCCCTTTCTAAATGTTCCCTCTACTGGACATGTATTGATGCCCCACCCCCTTTACCACTTACCCTTTACTGGACAGGTTTTAAAGCCCTCTCCTTCTTCACTTACCCTCTGCTGGACATGTGTTTAAGTCCCACCCTCTTTACTACTAACTCTCTCATGTACGTTTTCACCAAACGTAACCCCCTTACTTTCTACTGGGCATATGTCACCAAGCCCATTATAAAACCAAAGGTTACAGGGTTTGTTATAGTTAGAAAATAACATTTAAAAGACTGTAGAAATTCACTGAAAAAAAACAATGGTTAGAAAAACATTATAGTTAGGAAATAGAATTTAAAAAAACTTAGAATGGGTGTGTGAGTAGGTGTACGAGAGGTTGTATAGAGGTATGAATGGGTGTGTGAGCGGTTCTGTGGATGATGTCATCAGTGATATCATCAGTGAAGTCACTGACCATGTCATGAGTGATGTAATATGTGAGGTCATAAGCAGTGCATTACAGGGGCATATGTGATAGCTAGCTCAGGTAACTAAAACTGCTGAATTTCATTGGTTTTGTACAAGTGAGCCTAACTATAACGCCACTGTAACCTCTGGTTTTTCAGTGAAAATACACACACACAAACATATATATATTACCTACTGGTGGTCACCAGTAGGTAGTCATAGCTAGGACCTAGTTTCCACCTACCTGGGGCACAAATGAAATCACTAAGGGGGTCCTTTGCGGAAGCCCGGACACGGGGACCACCACCTCCCCGGGGCAAATGTGATCAAAGGAGGAGGCCTGCGTGGTCCCCCTCCAGGAACCCTGGATGGCCCTGGGGACCATCAACATTCAGGGCCAGCTCCAGCAATGTCCAGGGGTGCCCACCCCAGGACATTGCTGTTTGCTATGGCTTGCCATAGCAAACTCTGGTCCGCTTCATGGAAGCGAGAGCATTAGATATTTATGCACTGATTGAGAGATCCACTCATACACTGACGCACCCTCTCACAGACCCTCTTAGACAATAGCACATCCAGTTACTGACTGGCACAGACACAGAGATGCACTCAGAGTTTCACTTACATAGTGAACCCACTCAGATATTGATGTACCCACTAACGTACACAGTCAGACACTGAAATGGTCAGTCACTGACCTACACAGACATTGATGCATGCACTTAGAGATCAAGTCAAACAGTGACGCACCTAGTCACAGTTAGTGAGACATTTAATCACCCACAGAGAAACCCATTTACATAATGGTTCAGCCACTCATAGAACTACTTCTACATTGATACACCCATGCACATTTTCATTTACGCACTGATGCATCTATTCACGGACCCTTTCAGTTACTGATATGGCCAGTTACTGACTCCGTCAGACGTTGTTGCATTCATGTAGAATTCTATTTAGACACTGATACACCTAGTCACAGACCCACTCAGAGTGTGATGCCTTATGCCTCAGATGCACTCACAGACTTGTGAAGGCTATCATACAGCTACTCAGAGTGAAGTACACACTTACATTCAAATTTACAGAGTTAGAAAACATTTTAATATGTATAGAGTTAAAATTATAGTTAAAAATGTAAAATGTGTTGTTGTTTGAGTTCGTGCTTTTGCTTTGCGGAGCCGCAATGGGTTTGCGAATCCGGAAAATATTTATGAGAAATATATATATTTTTTAAATTTACTTTCTCTGTTGGCTTATAGGGTGGCTCTGAGAAGAGCCTTTGTGTCAATTATGACTTTGTTGCAGCTACATGTAAGTGCGAATGCACATTTTAAGGTTGTTGAGAAACACCCTGTTTCCTTCATCTGTGAGGTGAACTCCATCAGTTGTATAGATGTTATCCATGTCAAAATGCATTTTGTTGTTGTAGATAGAGCCCATGTTATGGTCTCTGAGGTATGCAGAAACAGATTTATTAACATGCTTCCTGGCTTTGTCAATCTGTGGACAGAACTGATTTGACCACTTCCATTTATGTCTTTGGCATATATTAGAGTACACAAAGACAGTGTGAGGGAAAAGTGACATTAGTTGTACAAAGGTATCCTTCATTAGGATTTCCAATCCAACCCCTGTCAGTATGCCTAGGTCATTCCCACCACAGTGCACAATCATGAGTTCAGGGGGTTTAACCAAAGGCAGCAATTGGTGGCACTTTAATCCTCTCTGTGCAAACCATTTAATATCCACATTATGCAAACCCAGGTCTTTGTCAATACCTCTGTCACCGGCATTCTTTTTGCCCCAGAAAACATAGCTGTGACCTACAATCCATACTGTAAGCATCTTGAAGGGAGGCGTGCAAGTAATCAAAAGATGTCTGTAGCTGAGTGAGTCAGTTGCTCTAATGCAAGGTATCTAAAATGGTGGACAGAATGTGGTTTAACTAAAAGCAGATAAGTCATTGGGTGTTCATAAACATTGTGTACTTAAAAATAGATTGCATGTTACTTTGCAAAACAAGTATCTTTCTGATTGGTTAGGGAGAAAAGTTTGAAAGGTACAATAGACTGGATAAGCTAATATTTTGCAGTAGTCAACCACACCTGTTATGTGGATTTGGAAGCTAGTGTTCTGCATTAAAACATATGGTGAACTTTTGACCTACTGGTACAAGTGAATGTTGCAGAAACTGTGAAGCACTACGGGGGAAGGGTTTAAAGTAAAGTGTGGTTTTAAAATATAAAATGGAGTGTTATATATATGGTATATGTTTGTAAATTAAGTTTTCCCAAATCAGTAGTATGTTTAGAAGTGATATGTTGTTAAAAATAATAGCAGTATTATTGGAAATGGGTTTTTGAACTCCCGTAAGGGTTCCCGACTCCATCACGACTTTCCATTAAGTTACAGAATTAGATTGGGCTCTTTTAGAAGAGACTAATGAAGGGTTAATATGACTATCCAATAGAAAGTGTTTTTGGATTTTGAAAAAATGAAGGGTGTACTTTGATTTGTTATTTACATTCATTTCTGTGGAAAATGAGAGGGAAAATTTGCCATTACTGGTTTTTCCTTATTGAGAGTGGTGCATCACATTTAAAGTGTGGAAAAGAAAATGATTAAAGAATTTCTGATATTTTCATAATCTACAACAGGATTTCAGACGTAAGTTACAAATGTGTAGGGAGTGTGATGTATGGTGTAGGAGTGCTTTAATGATTGTAATTACATGTTTAACTTTGAGATGAAGTATTTATAAAAGTTGTGAAGCATTAGAGAAATGTGTGGTTTAAAACATGTTAGCTTGTGTAGTAACCTGTATCCTAGTCTATGTAATTCTACAAAAATATAGATTGCAAATAGGTTGTACTTAGTGATATGTGTGCTTGAAACTAAAAGCGTATTCTGTCAATTTGAATGTCAGAGTGCTATCATGTCTCAGGTTTGTTTGTACTTCTCCGTGTTATTTGACATATGTGATGCAGCTAATGATCATAACTTAAAAAATATACAGTCCATGATACCCCTAGACAAATATTGTCAGAGCTACTTCAGCATTCCGTTTCAAAAGGAAATATCAATTCGTCAGGCAGGGATTATGAAAGCACTTCAACACACAGTTTGATCTCTGGCTGCTCTGTATAGTAAGTAAAAAGAGATCCATGCAGCTTCTTCTACATACATATTTACAGAGGATAATGTGTGAAACAGAGGTAGTCTAGTATGTACAGTTTAGTTTACATGTGTTTTGGCACACTTAAAAGGTAGTGAGACAATTATTGGGGTGTCTGGAAACATGCTAACAGTAACAAGAGTGCTATGGGAAGAGACAGTCTTTCATTTTGCGTTTGGGCTGGTAGTGTGAGCTTAATTTCTCTAATGAAACGGTAGAGAAATGTGAGGTTTAAAACATGTTGTCAAGTGTATTAGGCTATATCCTAGTCCATATATATGTCCACAAAGGTACATTGCAAGAAGGCTGTAGATAGTGATGTGTCTGCTTGAAACTGAAAGCGTATTCTGTCAAGTTTGAATGTCTGACTACTGCTATGTTTCAGGTATTTATACAGTTCTACATGTAGTCTGACACGTGTGGTGTAGCTAATGACTCTAAATAAAAATTATACAGTATAAGAGTCTAACTGTGGAAACCAAAACGTGTCAGTCCAAGAAACAGGGGTGGTTTGACTCTAAATGCACAAAAGCCCATATAGACCTGAAAAATGTCCTACACAACCCTGTTAGAAATCAGCTGGAAATTAATACGGCCAGAAGTGCTTACAGACGTGCGCTAAAAGAATGTAAGGAGGCACTGAGAGCTGAATCCTGGCGGGCCTTGCATGAAGCCTCTTTACGCAGAGACAATACAAGTTTTTAGAAGGCAGTTAATGCCCCTTTTTTAGCCCCTAGAGATCTCCCATCAATAGGCATAGCTATCAGTGAAGATAAATGGGTGGATAATTTTACCACATTATACAACGACGAGGATCAGGCAGTGCCATCAGCTGAATCCAAATTTTTTCCAGAGCCTGAATCTTCTAATTTTTTCCCACTTGATGTTCACTTCACATTAAACGAAGTGATCAGTGCCATAAATACTAGTGTGGGAGGTAAAGCTCCTGGCCCGGACGGAGTTCCTAGTGACGTGTACAAGTCAAATCCCTCTCTTTGGGGCCCGTTACTAACTTTGGTCTTAACAGCATGTTGCCATTATGGCTTCATTCCATCCTGGTCCGAATCGATCTTGGTCCCAATTTTTAAAAAGGGTGATCGTAATATCCCCACATGCTACCGACCAATTTCCCTTTTAGACTCTTTCCTCAAAGTGACAGGCCGTATTATACTAAATAGACTGCAGTCATGGGTGGAAGACACAGGTGTCATCTCCGAACTACAATATGGCTTTCGCCATGGTTTAGGGACAATCGAACAGGGACTAAATCTGAGCCTATTGTTAGGTAAATATACGCAAGCTAAGCAGGGGAAGTTATTTCTGGCTTTTGGGGATCTCAGCTCTGCCTTTGACTGTGTGAGACACGACAGACTCTGTAGTATCCTTGAGAAAATGGGAGTGGAACTACCACTTATAAACTTTATGAGGCAGTTATACCAAGACGCAGGTGCAAGGGTCCGATATGGAAATATGAGTGAATGTACAGCCAAATTCCCAATAAGAAAAGGGGTGAGGCAAGGCTGTGTGCTTGCCCCCTTTCTTTTTACCTTATCTATTAATGAACTCGGCCAAGTTTTAGTTAACCAATGCCAGGATTTGCCCCTCATTGATAAGTGCCCTATTCCAGACGACGCTGTTTTAATGTCTAGTACTCAACTAGGGCTACAAAGAGTAGTTACTAGCTTCGTTACATTCATGCAAAATCGGGGCCTGCAAGTGAACATTTCAAAAACGTTTATAATGTAATGTGGTAAGAATAGTGCTAAATGCCGCAACATTTTTATTAATAATACTAAGGTGGAGTGTATCAATAGATTCCCATATCTGGGCATTCATTTCGATCAAAGGGGAACTTGGTCACATGCGGTTTTAGCCAGGAAAATGTTATTTTCTAAAGCCACTGGTACTCTGGCCAACTTTGCTAGAAGATTGGGCAGAAGACCAGTGGTGGAACTAATGCAAGTCTACAAAGCTAAGTGTGTTACAACTGCCATGTATGGTGCGGGCATTTGTGGTCATGCCGATGTTCAGCCCCTACAACTAATTGAGAATGCCTTTGTCAGATACTTATTCGCGGTACCTAATAGCACCGCTACTTACATTTGTCATGCCGAGCTTGGGATCCCATATATATATCTGACTTGATTAAGATTGAACCTATCTTGCTATGGCATAAAATATGGGTAACAATACACACTAGCTTCAATAGGGACATTATTAATGATTGTTTAAAGCTTCATAGGGTATCTTTTATTCCCTTGCTCAACTATATTAAAAAAATTCATGATTGACATTGGCCATCCTGAATACTTTGTCAGACCGGACAGTATTACATCAATCTCAAGAAAAATATTGAAAACTGACGGTTTAATGCATTTACAGTCAATCAGACTCTCACAAGAAATTGTCAAGCCCACGGTCTTGGAAAACTAGTTGTTGATGTTATGTTATGGCACCCAGCCTTATCTTGTATACTTAACTGGGGGTTATGACAGGATGCTGTTGACTTGTTTTTGTCTGGGGTCTTTCTATAGACTTACAAGTTTCCCGGTTATGAACGATTGGTCTAAGAACCTGGGCACTTGCCCACGCGACGATTTGTCACAACAGTCCACGATGCATATCTTTTTATTCTGTACATTTTATTCGGTTCCCAGAAAAAGATGGATAGTGCCAATCCTAAAAATTCTGGGCATGAGACAATGCCGCCCAGCTTTTTTGATGTTACAACTTTTACAATATGAAATGTTTACTACTTCTGTTGTTACGTACTTAAAATGCGTGATTAATTCAAGGAAATCAATGTGGAACTTTAACCTGGCTCTTAACATATGATTTGTAAATAGTTTTTAATCATTTTATACTTCAGCGATCTTCTGTTTGAAATATTAAGTGATAAATTGTGCTTTTATGATTTATATTTTAAATCAAATAAAGCTATTTTTGAATTTGAATTGAACTATACAGTCTATCATACCTCTCTACAAATCTTGTCAGAGCTACTTCAGCATTCAGTCCCAGAAGCCCAGATCGTTTTTAGGTAGGTAGGCCTCATAAAAGCATTTGAATACACAGCACCCTAGCTTGACAACTATACAGTCTATCATACTCCTGCATAAATCTTGTCAGAGCTACTTCAGCATTCAGTCACAGATGCCCAGATCTTTTAGCTAGGCAGGTCTCATAAAAGCATTGGAATACACCTCTTTATCTCCTCGGGCTACCCTGTATAGTAAGCAAAAAGTGATCCATGCAGATTGTTTTACACATATTTACAGAGGATGTGATGTGAAATGGAGGCAGTGTTCTACCTATAGATTACTTCACATGTGTTATCTCTCCCCTATGAAGCACTGACAAACTCATACGTGTAGTCTGATATGTGCGGTGCAGCTGATAACCCCAAATTAAAATATATACTGTGTATTATATCTCTGGATACATCTTGTCAGAGCTACTTCAGTATTCAGTTCCAGAAGTACAGATCTCATAGCTAGGCAGGTATCATGAAATCACTTGAACCATGCCTTCCTACCTAGCTGCTTTGTATGATGAGCAGAAAGTGATTCAAGTAGCTTCTTCTACACACATTTAGAAAGCATGCAGTGTAAAATAGGGGTAGTCCAGTACCTATAGGCTTGTTTACATGTGTCATCTTGCCCCTAAAAAGGCACTGACACACTCATTGAGGTCTCTAAAAAGATACTTAGGCCTGAGATTGCAAGCTCTGTCTGAGCTGTGTTGAAAGATGCTGACACTAGTGAGAGTTCCAAGAGATGCTATGGTCTTTCATTATGGGTTAGGTCTGGCTCTGTGAGCTTCCTCTCTCTAATCTGTGTGCTTGAAACTGAACGTTTATTCTGTCAAGTTTGAGTGTCTGACTGCTACCATGCATGAGGTATGTTTGTACTTGTATCTGTCGTTTCAGATGTGTGCAGCAGGTGATAACCCTAACTTAAAAAGTAAACAGTCTATGATAAACCTTGGCAAATATTTTAAGAGCTACTTCAGCATTCAGTCGCAGAAGCACAGATTAGTTAGGTAGGCAGGTCTCATGGAAGTATTTAAACACACACCATCATCCCTGGCTACTCTGTGTAGTAAAGACAAAGTGATCCATGCAGTTTGTTTTCAACATATTTATAGAGGATACAATATGAAATAGAGGTGGTGTTGTATCTACAGACCACTTTAGATGTGTTATCTTACTCCTATAAGGCATTCACACAGTCATTGAACTGTCTCGAAAGATGTGACACTAATAAGACAGACAACAGAGGAAACAGTCTTTCATTTTGGGTTAGGACTGGCACGATGAGCTCCGTCTCACTAATGAAACTAGTGAAGAAATGTGAGGTTTAAAACATGTTGCCAAGTGTATTAACCTGTACCCTAGACCATATATTTCTTCAGAAAGTAAAACTGCAAGTAGGCTATAGATAGCAAGGTGTCTGCTTGAAAATGAAAGAGTACTCTGTCAATTGTCTGAGTTATCTTTGTACTTCTGAGAATCATTTCACACGTGTGGTGCAGCTGATGACCGTAACTTAAAAACTATGCAGTCTATCATACCCCTGCACAAATCTTGTCAGAGCTATTTTAGTCTTGAGTCCCAGAAGCACAGATCTTTGAGCTAAGCAGGCGTAAAGTAAGCACTTGAAGACACAGCTTCATACCCGGCTGCCCTGTATAATGAGCAGAAAGTGATCCATGTAGCTTCTTCTACACAATTTAGAAAGCAGGCGGTGTTATACAGAGGTAGTCTAGTACCTATAGGCTTCTGTACATGTGTCATCTTGCCCCTAAGAAGGCACTGACACACTCATTGAGGTCTCTAGAAAGATGCTGACACTCAGAAGAGTGGCATGACGGGAGTCAGCATTTCATTTTTACTTAGGCCTGGCATTGCGAGTTTTGCCTCTCTGATGAAACTGGTTGAGAAAACTGAGGTTTAAAACATGTTGCCAGATGTATTAACCTCTATCCTAGTACATATAAGTCTCTGCATAGGTACACTGGGAGTAGACTGTAGATAATGAGGTGTGTACTTTAAACTGAAAGCGTACTTTGTCAAGTTTGAGTATCTAACTACTATTATGTTGCAGGTATGTCTCCACTTCTACATGTAGTCTGACAAGTGTGGTGCAGCTGATGACCCTAACTCAAAAACTATACAGTCTATCATACCCTTGCACAAGTCTTGTTATAGCTACTTCAGCATTCAGTCCCAGAAGCCCAGTTCTTTTAGCTAGGCAGGCCTCATAAAAGCATTTGAATACACAGCTTCATCTCTGGCTACCCTGTATAGTAAGCAAAAAGTGATCCATGCAGATTCTTTTACATATATTTACAGAGCATGTGATGTGAAATAGAGGTAGTGTTGTACCTATAGCTTATTTCACATGTGTTATCTCTCTCCTATGAGGCACTGACACACTCATTGAATTCTCTAGAATGATTTTGACACTCACAACTGAGGTTTGAAACATGTTGCCAGATGTATTAACCTCTATCCTGGTCCATATAAGTCTCTGCATAGGTACACTGGGAGTAGACCATAGTGAGGTATGTGTTTTAAACTATAAGCGCACTCTGTGAAGTTTGAATGTATGACTGCTACCATTTCTGAGGTATGTCTCTACTTGTACATGTAGTCTGACACGTGTGCTGCAACTGTATAAGTGATGTCTGTGTTTGAAACTGAAAGTATAATCTGTCAAATTTGAATGTCTGACTACTGTTAAGTCTTAGATATGTATGTACTTGTACATGTAGTCTTACATGTGTAGTGCAGCTGATGACCGTTATTTAAATAGAAGTATATGTTCTATCATACCCCTAGACAAATATTGTCATACCTACGTCAACTTTCGGTCCCAGAAGCACGCATTTGTTTGGTAGGCAGGTCTATAGGAAGCACCTGAACACATAGCTTCATCCTTGGCTGCCCTGTATAATAAACAGAGAGTGATCTATAAAGATTCTTCTACACATATTTACAGACCATGCGGTGTGAAACAGATGTAGACTACTACCCATAGGCTACTTTGCATGTGTTATCTCACTCCTTAACACCACTGAAACAGTCATTGATGTGTTTAGAAACATGTTGATACTCATAAGAGTGGCATGAGAGGACATGGCCTTTTATTTTGGGTCAGGCCTGGCACCGTCATTCCAAGTCGCTAATGAAAGTGGTAGAGAAAATTCAGCTTTAAAACATGTTACTAGATCTATTAACCTGTATCCTAGTCCACATAAGTCTCTGCAATACTGCACTGCAAGTAGATCTCACAGTGCTTTAAACTAAAAGTATACTGTGTCAAATTTGAATGTCTGACTGCTACCATGTGTTAGGTATGTCTGAACTTCTACGTATAGTCTGACACGTTTGGTACACATGATGACCCTAACTTCTATTATATCCCTGGGAAAATAATATCAGAACTATTTCACCTTTCAGTGCCAGAAGTATAGATCTGTTTGCTAGGCAGAACTGATGGAAGCATTTGAATATACAGGTTCAAACCTGGCTATCCTATATAAAAAGTTGAAATTGATCCATGTACAAAACGAAATGGCATAACAATCTATACAATAGTTCTGACAGACTTTCAATGATTTACAGCTTTCCTAATGTGCATAGTTAGAAATCCTACATACGTATTGTTAATGGAGATAATGGCTGTCTAATTTAAGTAACTGGTTAGTGATTATTATGAATAATATTATCTGACTAATTTAAAATTATTAATTTATGTTTCATAGTATTAAAATATTCTTTCTTTTTTTGATATTTACTTTACTGAATGCAAAAGACTTAAGGATGGCAAGAAAACATGAAAACAGAAGAGCACGAAAAATAGTACTACTTAAAGAAGTGTGAAAAGAAGAAATTAGACGACGCACACAATATTATACAGGAAAAAAAATCTCCTGGTAAGAGAACTAAACAGTTTCTTAAAAAACTATTACGAAGATTGAAAACTGTGGAAAATGTTCAAAAGAAAAAGAAAAGTATAAAAAAAAGTCAGAAACAAAAGAGAATTAGTTATGTTCAAAGAACTTCACATTGTAGAAAAGCAACACATCTGACATGAATGCAGAAACAGTATAAGGATAAAAGAAGAATGTTTAGAAGTAGAGTAATTAAAAATGTATTAAAGAATTTAAAACAATGTAAAAGAAGATCAGCAGCTTGTAAGCAAAAGCAACAGGTTGAAAGTGTAGTAGATAAAGCTTTTGAGTTGAAAAGAAAATGATTTATCTTAATATTGAAGAGATTGAGAACACTGGATAAAACAATGGTGTTTATGAAGGACAAAAGCAAGAGAAAAAGACTGGTTAATAGAGCTAACGTTTGTAAAACCTTTACAGGTGATGGAAACACACTTCCAGTACAGAGCCTTTCTTCAATGAAGAAAGCTATTTTCAAGAGAACACATTAGTACATGCAGTTGATACTAGTGGTTGATGTAACGAGGTGAAAGATGGCTCTCCCATTCCAAAGGAATAAATTGTTCCTGAAATGTAGAAGAAGTAATAGCTGAAGAAGTTCAAGGAAGGCGTTCAGGAGCTCCTGTATATAAGTGGGATTGTATCAGTACTTACAGTATTCGACAGGAGTCTATTGACATATTATGAATTGTTTTATGTGAATATGCAAATAAAAGTGTTAAACAGAAGATTAAGATGTTGCAAGGACTAGAACCATGTAAAATAAGAAAATATACCAAGTTACAGGGACATTCTCTAACTTATCTTTTAAGGAAAGTGTGCTAAAGCACTTTACATCATTTAAGAATGTTAGCTGTTCAGAACTCTGAAATTTGGAAGTCAGTAAGGAGACTTTACTATGTAAAAGTTCCTGAATTATATTTAAGTGAAATGAATGTAGCTCTTTTGCATGGTTCTGTAGCAGATGTACAGAAAGTTTGTGATGATGTACGATTTTGGTTTTTTGGTTCTGAAGAGAAGTGTAGGGAAAGTGAGGACTTGATATCTGCAGGTGTAGTAGAACAGGACAGAGAGATTAGTATTGATGATTTTGCAGAAGAAATTACTAAGTTTAACACTGTTTCCTCTGAAAAACGAAACTATGTTTGTATTTGTTGTCGACGCACTCACTACAAATGTCAAAGTAGGAATGTTGATTTATATTTAAAAAGTGAAAAAGAAAACAATAAGTGGCAACAATTTCCCATTTATTTATTCGTAGAAGAACAATTTGAGTTTGCGACTGATCAAGTTATATGAAAGTACTATTACAACAAATTAGAAGAAAACAAAATTCCAGCTTAAGCAGTACATAAGAACTTAGAGTTGGTACCTATTCCTCAGGAACTGGCAAATTTAAATGTATAAGAGTCTATTCTTATACAATCTGTAAACCTATTCCAGGCCATAGTTTGAATGGAGCCTAAGACAGGTAAGCTGTCAACAACAGATTTACAAAAGGGTCTCAAAGGAAGGGTTGTGTACTTAACTTTAGATTTTAAGAAAAATATTAAAACTGTTGGTGTAGACAGAGAGGAAAAAGAGCCTGCAGTTATTCTAGTAAATGGTGTACAAACAAAGAGTAAAAAAATCTTGCAAGAGTTTGTAGGTATTAATAAACTTTGAAATGCAACATCATACCTGGTACAGAATAATATTTATTATAAGAATGTAAATGTTGATGAAGAAGTAAGATGCCTACAACATGAAACAGCAATGTCAACTGACAAAATTGAAAACATGGACAAATCCAGAAGTAAAGAGATTTATGAACATTATACCATACATCCTCTCCATTCAAAAGAAATCATAGGAAACACTATTCAATTATTTCAAATGAAAGAAGCAAAAGGAGCTCCCATGAGTATTTGGTAAAAAGTTTAGAAGCTCACTGTTTTCCACAGCTATTCCCCACTGGAGAAGGTGGACAAATTGATGACCGAGCTCTACGGATTCCAGCATCAGAATACCAATCAACAAGATTGTACTCTGAAGATCCAAGATTTGGGAAGTCCATTCCATATATATTTCATCTTCTGTTTGAAAGTGATTTGTCTGGACTTTCATATGCGGTGAACCATATGTTAAAAACAGGAGTTCATCTTCAACATGTTTCTGCACAAGAGTTCATGGAGAAAGTTTAAAAAAAAAAGTTTTATTGTTAACGGCGCCAAAACAAGGACAGCTGCAATCATCATGTTCAGCATATAGTTACAAGTTACATCTCACGTGTCTATCTGGACATTCCCCAGGTTACACTTTGTGCTGCTTTATTTAACCCCATCCATTTTGCACGGCTTCCTCCCTCCGTTGTCGTATTTACCTTCTCAGCTCTCTAGATATAGAATCAATGTTAACCAGTAGGCAGAGCATCCCTCTGTTCTCATTCCACTTTCCCCAGACCTTTGTCCACTTATGTGGGCAGCCCCGTCCCTCGTAAGCCACCCTCTCCACTTGCACACACCAGTCCATGTCGGTTTCCCAGTCTACAAACAGCGGTCCGGACCCAGCCCCCCATCTGCGTGCTATATTACGTTTGGCCACCATAAAGCGCAGTGTAACCCATGGTCTTTCTCCCATCGTCAGATCAGTCTTCCCACCAATAATTAAATAGGCACTATTGAGGAGATGCCTCAGTCTCCTTGCCACATATCCTCTGCATGCGTGAAGTGATCTTATTCCAGTATTTGCGGATCCCAGGGCAATCCCACCATAGGTGTAGGAATGTACCTTCTAGGCCACAGTTTTTGGGGCATAGTGGTAAACTTAGTTTATTTATTTTTACTAGTGTATTGCACGTGTTAAAGGCCCTGAGGAGTATTTTCAATTGGATCAGTCAAAAACGGGACCTTATGGCCACCTCTCGGTGGGACTTTAAAGCCTCCTGCCACTCATCGTCATCGAAACTTCCCATGTCCTGCTCCCACTTGGCCCGCATTTTAACCAAAGTTCCAGGGGAGTTATTTAATATTGTCCGGTAGGTTAGTGAAATCGCTTTTTCGTTCAGATAATCATCCAGTAATCTGTCCTCCAAGGGGGTCGAAGCCGGGGGGTCCACCTCCCGTGGGATGGCTCTCTGCAAACGTGTCATGCCTGGCGGTATCGGAAGGACTCCCCCGGAGCCAGCTCGTACTCTTCCTGAAGAACACAGATCACACACCCTGGAAAGACTAATAAGGTCCCATTCATCGATGCTCAATTGGACTGCCAATAACCCCAGGAGGCGCAAGTCCCATAGTGGCGTAGCCAGTGTGACCTTGTCCTTCCATCCCAGTGCAATTGACGCTGCGTGCCATAGTGTGATCATCGTGGACGTCAGGGTATTTACTGGTGTCGCCTGCTTCCCCCCGTATAGAGCTCTGAGGTAGCCCCTCGATCCCATGCTTTGCCTGTCCATCCTATAGGCTGGCTCATCCCGGGCTACATGAGCCCATCGATTAACCATTATTAATTGAGCCGCTCAATAATAGTATTGTAGCGCTGGGAGTGCTATCCCCCCATCGTACCAACTTTTAGTTAGCTTGCTCAACGCTATACGTGGAGTCCCCCCATCCCAGAGAAGTAGTCGTACCTCTGCGTCTACTTCGCGAAAGTATTCGGGAGGGACCACATATGGTGCGTTTTGTAAAATATGAACGAAGCGGGGAAGTGCCATCATCTTATATAGGGAGGCCCTGCCTAACAACAACAGGTGTACACTCCTCCAGCGTCGTACGTCTTCTTGAAGGCGGCGCAGGGGGGGGGGGGTTCAGATTGTGGCCATAGAACACCAAAGGGTCTCTGGTTCCATAGATCCCCAAGTATTTGAATCCTTCTGTCACCACTCAGGCTGTGCAGGTTCTGGGAAGCCTCAGATTCTCACCCTTGAGGATGTATATCAACGATTTATCCCAGTTTATAGTATATCCTGAATATCTTTGGTATAGAGTGAATATGTGAAGCACCTTATGCAGGGAAGAATAGGGGTTGGCCAAATATAAAAGGATGGCGTCTGCATAGAGGGAGATCTTGTCCTCCTACTCTGCCATCCATTTGAGGCCCCTGATGAGCTGGTCACCTCGTACCCACACAGCCAAGCGCTCCAACACAAGGGCAAACATCAACGGGGACAAGGGACATCCTTGTGTCGTATCCCTGGGTAGCGCCAAAGCTGCCGATCGCCCCCCATTTACCGTCACTTGAGCCAGGGTTTCGGAGTACAAGAGTCGAACCCATGCCAAACATTTGTTACCGAATCCCAGTCTCTCCAAGACCGCAAATAAGAAAGTTCGATTTATAGAGAGGGGGGACACTAGGAGCTAATTATTAGGTCCAGTGACCCTTGCTCCCGAAAAGTGACTAGTACACAAAGGGAGTCACTGTTCCTTGTAGAGGAAGAAAAGGAAGAAACTTTTGTCGTGTGCTACTCTATCTGTGGGGGACAATGTGTCCTCATCATAATGCCCTCACACACCCCGAAGTATGTCATGCTTCATCATTTGGGCTTTGCTCCTCGTCGGGCCGGTGCTGCAATGCCCAACGGGTCCCCCGAAGGGTCACTTTATCGGAGATCTTTTGATGAGAAGCCGTTTGGGTGCGTGGGTGTAAGTGGCAGTGAAGTCTAAAGTGGTGTATTTAAAAAATGACTGGAGGGAGGGTGGGTACTATTTATTAGGGTGATCCCTCTGTCATTGTTAAAACAAAGTGTGTGGTGCTGCTCTAGGGGATATTATGTCCCTCTGTAGCTGGGTATATGTCCCTAATGGACATATATAATGGTCAACATGTTTCACGCTGTATGTGGCCTCAGACGGAGATCCAGAGCGCTTCTTCAGGACCAAAGGAAGTTCAATTTTAGTATCAAGCGGCGGCCTAAACTAACCAGTGCCGCCAAATCTGTAGAAAGGAGTAGCGTTTCTGAAAAGACAAAAAGGTAGGACAAAAGTATAGTGGCATTAGTATCTTGTCATGGTAGGTTCATATTGTCCGGGTCATCCATTGGAGGGCCTGGTGCGCATTACCCTTAGCGTGAGTATTATCGCTATAGGTTGGCGTAGGTGCATGTATAATAACAGTGATGTGAATAAATAAGACGATTTTTCTCAGCATAGTGACAGACATACATAAATAGGTATAAGATCAATGATAAGATTGTGCCAGTGTAGTTCTTTATCCATATATTTATTCAATTTTTCATACTGTACCCCTGGTTAGAGTATGCAAGTTGATGTAACTCTATGAAAGGCTCATTCATAAAGTAAGAATATGAACCATAGCTGTCTAGGTAGATAATACCGTGAAAGTGGGCCCCACCATTGATGGCAAACCTCGAGACACTGTTGTATTGATTTCTGCAAAATACATCATATTTCTCACCCCTTAATATTAGAATCAGGACCTCATGAGATCAGTGAGGGCACTCGGGAACTGTGAATAAGAGGAGGCAAAGTAAATAGTGTTAAGAGGCTTCATTGTTCCTTACTGTTGTAATTAATAAAGTTTTTGTTGAAAACAAAACCGCATTGTTTTGGAAACTACAAAACTAAAAAACTAATCAGCTAAAAAGCCGTTATGCAGAGTCCAGGGACGATCCCTAGCATGTTTGGAAGGTTTTACACAGAGAACACCAGTACATGAATTGCTCAGGTTTTGTTTTTAAGAAGCAGTTGTTTTCACAGGCTAAGTGCTTTAAAACTAGAGAGATGTTCCCTTGCATTCTGAAAGGTTTTCCATTTCTCTTTTACTCATGGTTCTCCCGTAGTAGCAGGGCCGATCCACCTGCGTGCCCCTCCCTGTCTCCGCCGGTAATGGGAGAGTGGCCCTTGCCCCTTATATAGTGGAGGTGTGTTTCCAATCAGTGAGTTAATTACATGTTAATGGGAAAGTGAGCAACGTGATGCGTGGGCGCCATCTTGTAGTGGGGTGTTCGAGTAATTTTTGTTATCAAGCTATTATTAATAGCGGCTTTCCTATAATGAATCCTTATTAGTTAAGTGTGATTTTTGTTATCAAGCTATTATTAACAGCGGGTGTCCTATAATGAATTTTTATTATTTAAGTGTGATTAAGGTAGTAAAGACTTACTCATAGATTTAGGCAGATAGGTTGTTAGACCACGGGCGCCATCTTTGAGTGGTGTAGTTGGCATGTCGATTGTTTGACCATGGGCGCCATCTTTGAGTGGTATCGCAATGCATTATCTGTCACTATAAGGTGTGAATGGCTAAGCCCCATTCCTAATGTTTTGGATTTTATTCGCCGGGGGGTGTCTCTGATGGTAACATAAGGGTGTTCGTGTTCGTGTGTCTCTATGGTTTACACATCATTGTGGTAATTTTGTCTGAAAAGTTGCAAGGAGAAGGGGTTGATGGTCATTAGCCTGCACTACCTCAATCCATGGTATTTCGTCGTTTAGACCATGGGTATTTGTCTGTAGGAGCTAGACCCATCTTTGTTCTTTTTGAAATAATGTCCTATTGGACCATGAAGAATTGGATTCTATGACAGTCCAGGTCATTTGATCTGGTGTATGTCCTGTTTCGATATAATGTCTGCTCATTTTAGTGGTGTTTTTCTTGCACCGTATATTACTTCTGTGTTCGTTTACTCTCGTCCTCACGGCTCTGGTTGTCATTCCTATATATAGGAGGTTGCAAGGACATCTCATCATATACACACAGTTTTTAGTATTGCAGTTTGTATGTTTCTTCTGTGTCCACTCCTGGTTGTTTAGTTGCAGAGTTGTGGTATGTGTTGTTAGAGGGCAAATGTTACAGGTTCCGCATGGGTAATGCCCTTTGACTTTTGGGAGGTCCCACAGTGTCCTTTGATTGTCCAGTTGTTTGCACTGTGGTCTTGTGTGCACAACCATGTCTTTGATATTCTGTGTACGTCTGAAGGCAAATCTTGGGCGCTCCAGTTGCATTCCTCCTGCATGCAGGATGTTCCAGTGTTTCAGCAGGATTTTCTGTACTTGATTTGATTGTGGTGTGTAGGTTGTCACACATGTAATTGTCTCATTTTTTGGTTTTTCAAGAGTTTCTAGTAATGCTTCCCGGTGATTATTGCGTGCTCGTTTCTGCACATTCTTTATGATTCTCCGTGGGTAGTTCCTCTGTTCTAGGTTGTTGCCTAGTTCTGCAGCTTGTGTTTCGTAATCCGTGGTGTTGCTGCAGTTTCTTCTGAGCCTCAGAAATTGTCCAAATGGAAGATTCTGTCTTAAGGCATTTGTGTGATGACTATCATAGGTTAGTAAACTGTTTTGGTCTGTAGGTTTTTTTATATGTTTTGGTGAAAAGTTTTCGATCTTGTAGGGTGATTAAGAGGTCCAGAAAGGGGATCTCTTCACTTGAGACGGTCAGTGTAAATTTCAAGAAAGGATCCTGTTCGTTAATCCAGGTGTGGAATTTTGTGCAGTGTTCTTTTGTGCCTGTCCATAACATGAGTATGTTGTCTTTTCAGAAACGCTACTCCTTTCTACAGATTTGGCGGCACTGGTTAGTTTAGACCGCTGCTTGATACTAAAATTGAACTTCCTTTGGTCCTGAAGAAGCGCTCTGGATCTCCTTCTGAGGCCACATACAGCGCAAAACATGTTGACCGTTATATATTGTATTGTATTGTATTGTAATTGCATTTATATAGCGCTTATTACCCCTGACGAGGCGTCGAAGCGCTTTTTCGGCGAGTAGCACGCTACTCCGGGACCCATAGAGGATTAGTGTTGAATTAGTATAGTGAAACATGCAAGTACATTTTAAGTGATGGATAGGTTAGGCAGTTATTTGGATTTGGAATGATAGCAGAAGGGTAGAGGAGGAAAAAAAGGTTTGTATTTATATAGCGCTGGTTACCCCTGATGGGGTGTTGAAGCATGCTACTCTGGAAGCCCATCAAGGATTAGTGGTGAATTAATATGGTGAAAATATGAAAGTAGTTTCAGTGGTGGATATTAGTCAGTTATTTGGAGTGAGAAGGATAGCGGAGGGATAAAAGGGAAGAAAGGTTTGCATTCATATAGCACTTGTTACCCCTGATGAGTGTTGAAGCGCTTTTCTGGCGAGTAGCACGCCACTCCGGAACCCATTAAGGATTAGTGTTGAACATTAGTCTAGTAAAAATGAAGTAACTTTGATTAGTGGACATGTTATTCAGTTATTTGGGTAGAGAAGGGTAGGTGGCGGGATAGAAGAGGGAAAGAGGTTTGTATTTATATAGCGCTTGCTACCCCTGATGGGGTTTTGAAGCGCAAGTAGCACGCTACTCTGGAACCCAGAAGTATTAGTGTTGAATTATTATGGTGAAACATGAAAGTAATTTTAGTGGTGGATATGTTAGTCAGTTATTTGGATTGAGAAGGGTTGGGGAGGGTAGAAAGGGAAAAGGTTTGCATTTATATAGCGCTTGTAACCCTGATGGGGTGTTGAGACGCTTTATTGGCGAGTAGCACGCTACTCTGGAACCCATAAAGGATTAGTGGTGAATTAGTATAGTTGAAAATTGAATATGTTAGACTGTTAATTCTGATTGAAAAGGATAGTGGAGGGATAAAAGAGTGAGGGATTTTTTTTTTTTTATAGGTCTTAGCAGTAGGAGGGGGAGAAGGGGGTTTGAGGGGAGGAGTCAGGGAAGAGTTTAGAAAGGTTTGTTTTAGGGCATCGGTATAGTAAAAGAGGTGTCCGATGATGCAAGGAGGGTAGAGTAGGCGAGAGTCTAGAAAGGGTTATTTTGTGCTATATCGGAACGTATTTAGGGGGGGATACAATACCATAGACGTCCCGTTCCAGCTGCTTTCAGCGACCTACGTCAGAGTAGCAACTCGGAGTGAAACGGAGAAAGTTCGTATAACCCTCTCCCCCGCCATCTCCCACCCCCTGCTGATTCCTCTACTGAATATTTCCATTAGGGACATATACCCAGCTACAGAGGGACATAATATCCCCTAGAGCAGCACCACACACTTTGTTTTAACAATGACAGAGGGATCACCCTAATAAATAGTACCCACCCTCCCTCCAGTCATTTTTTAAATACACCACTTTAGACTTCACTGCCACTTACACCCACGCACCCAAACGGCTTTTAATCAAAAGATCTCCGATAAAGTGAACCTTCGGGGGACCCGTTGGGCATTGCAGCACTGGCCCGATGAGGAGCAAAGCCCAAATGATGAAGCATTACAAAAGGGGGATGATGGACGGAACGTTTGAGCCAATCAAACACTCACCCCCAGTCAACTGATCTGGGTTTAATCCATCATCATTCTTTAGCTCACTCCACCACCCCAGTTCAGACATGGCCATATGCAAATCAGTCTGACCCTGTGCCTCATGGGAACAGTCCAGCATCGAACTGCCAAGCCATGTCTTCCTGGACCGGAAACAAGCATCCTAGGACCGGTTTCTGGCATTCCAGCCGTCATCAGCCAGGCTTGCTTGAATCCAGTGGCAAAGTGAGCAAGGGACCCACGTCTGGGCATACCGCCAACTTAGGGCGTAACAAAGCGATACAAAGGGATGATGGACGGAACGCTTGAGCCAATCAAACACTCACCCCAGTCAACTGATCTGGGTTTAATCCATCATCATTCTTTAGCTCACTCCACCACCCCAGTTCAGACATGGCCATATGCAAATCAGTCTGACCCTGTGCTCATGGGAACAGTCCAGCACGAACTGCCAAGCCATGTCTTCTGACCGGAAACAAGCATCCTAGGACCGGTTTCTGGCATTCCAGCCGTCATCAGCCAGGCTTGCTTGAATCCAGTGGCAAAGTGAGCAAGGGACCCACGTCTGGGCATACCGCCAACTTAGGCGAACAAGCGATACAAAGGGATGATGGACGGAACGCTTGAGCCAATCAAACACTCACTCCCAGTCAACTGATCTGGGTTTAATCCATCATCATTCTTTAGCTCACTCCACCACCCCAGTTCAGACATGGCCATATGCAAATCAGTCTGACCCTGTGCCTCATGGGAACAGTCCAGCACGAACTGCCAAGCCATGTCTTCCTGGACCGGAAACAAGCATCCTAGGACCGGTTTCTGGCATTCCAGCCGCCATCAGCCAGGCTTGCTTGAATCCAGTGGCAAAGTGAGCAAGGGACCCACGTCTGGGCATACCGCCAACTTAGGGCTGAACAAAGCGATACAAAGGGGATGATGGACGGAACGTTTGAGCCAATCAAACACTCACCCCCAGTCAACTGATCTGGGTTTAATCCATCATCATTCTTTAGCTCACTCCACCACCCCAGTTCAGACATGGCCATATGCAAATCAGTCTGACCCTGTGCCTCATGGGAACAGTCCAGCACGAACTGCCAAGCCATGTCTTCCCTGGACCGGAAACAAGCATCCTAGGACCGGTTTCTGGCATTCCAGCCGTCATCAGCCAGGCTTGCTTGAATCCAGTGGCAAAGTGAGCAAGGGACCCACGTCTGGGCATACCCCCGCCAACTTAGGGCGAACAAAGCGGGGGTGGCAGTTCGGGCTGGACTGTTCCCATGAGGCACAGGGTCAGACTGATTTGCATATGGCCATGTCTGACCTGGGGTGGTGGAGTGAGCTAAAGAATGATGATGGATTAAACCCAGATCAGTTGACTGGGGGTGAGTGTTTGATTGGCTCAAACGTTCTGTCCATCATCCCCTTTGTATCGCTTTGTTCGCCCTAAGTTGGCGGGGTATGCCCAGACGTGGGTCCCTTGCTCACTTTGCCACTGGATTCAAGCAAGCCTGGCTGATGACGGCTGGAATGCCAGAAACCGGTCCTAGGATGCTTGTTTCCGGTCCAGGGAAGACATGGCTTGGCAGTTCGGGCTGGACTGTTCCCATGAGGCACAGGGTCAGACTGATTTGCATATGGCCATGTCTGACCTGGGGTGGTGGAGTGAGCTAAAGAATGATGATGGATTAAACCCAGATCAGTTGACTGGGGGTGAGTGTTTGATTGGCTCAAACGTTCTGTCCATCATCCCCTTTTGTATCGCTTTGTTCGCCCTAAGTTGGCGGGGGTATGCCCAGACGTGGGTCCCTTGCTCACTTTGCCACTGGATTCAAGCAAGCCTGGCTGATGACGGCTGGAATGCCAGAAACCGGTCCTAGGATGCTTGTTTCCGGTCCAGGGAAGACATGGCTTGGCAGTTCGGGCTGGACTGTTCCCATGAGGCACAGGGTCAGACTGATTTGCATATGGCCATGTCTGACCTGGGGTGGTGGAGTGAGCTAAAGAATGATGATGGATTAAACCCAGATCAGTTGACTGGGGGTGAGTGTTTGATTGGCTCAAACGTTCTGTCCATCATCCCCTTTGTATCGCTTTGTTCGCCCTAAGTTGGCGGGGTATGCCCAGACGTGGGTCCCTTGCTCACTTTGCCACTGGATTCAAGCAAGCCTGGCTGATGACGGCTGGAATGCCAGAAACCGGTCCTAGGATGCTTGTTTCCGGTCCAGGGAAGACATGGCTTGGCAGTTCGGGCTGGACTGTTCCCATGAGGCACAGGGTCAGACTGATTTGCATATGGCCATGTCTGACCTGGGGTGGTGGAGTGAGCTAAAGAATGATGATGGATTAAACCCAGATCAGTTGACTGGGGGTGAGTGTTTGATTGGCTCAAACGTTCTGTCCATCATCCCCTTTTGTATCGCTTTGTTCGCCCTAAGTTGGCGGGGGTATGCCCAGACGTGGGTCCCTTGCTCACTTTGCCACTGGATTCAAGCAAGCCTGGCTGATGACGGCTGGAATGCCAGAAACCGGTCCTAGGATGCTTGTTTCCGGTC
This sequence comes from Calotriton arnoldi, assembly GCA_963921515.1. Taxonomy (NCBI): domain Eukaryota; kingdom Metazoa; phylum Chordata; class Amphibia; order Caudata; family Salamandridae; genus Calotriton; species Calotriton arnoldi. The sequence goes on from CAWUFW010006805.1 coordinate 999,774, forward strand.
CAGGGAAGACATGGCTTGGCAGTTCGGGCTGGACTGTTCCCATGAGGCACAGGGTCAGACTGATTTGCATATGGCCATGTCTGACCTGGGGTGGTGGAGTGAGCTAAAGAATGATGATGGATTAAACCCAGATCAGTTGACTGGGGGTGAGTGTTTGATTGGCTCAAACGTTCTGTCCATCATCCCCTTTTGTATCGCTTTGTTCGCCCTAAGTTGGCGGGGGTATGCCCAGACGTGGGTCCCTTGCTCACTTTGCCACTGGATTCAAGCAAGCCTGGCTGATGACGGCTGGAATGCCAGAAACCGGTCCTAGGATGCTTGTTTCCGGTCCAGGGAAGACATGGCTTGGCAGTTCGGGCTGGACTGTTCCCATGAGGCACAGGGTCAGACTGATTTGCATATGGCCATGTCTGACCTGGGGTGGTGGAGTGAGCTAAAGAATGATGATGGATTAAACCCAGATCAGTTGACTGGGGGTGAGTGTTTGATTGGCTCAAACGTTCTGTCCATCATCCCCTTTTGTATCGCTTTGTTCGCCCTAAGTTGGCGGGGGTATGCCCAGACGTGGGTCCCTTGCTCACTTTGCCACTGGATTCAAGCAAGCCTGGCTGATGACGGCTGGAATGCCAGAAACCGGTCCTAGGATGCTTGTTTCCGGTCCAGGGAAGACATGGCTTGGCAGTTCGGGCTGGACTGTTCCCATGAGGCACAGGGTCAGACTGATTTGCATATGGCCATGTCTGACCTGGGGTGGTGGAGTGAGCTAAAGAATGATGATGGATTAAACCCAGATCAGTTGACTGGGGGTGAGTGTTTGATTGGCTCAAACGTTCTGTCCATCATCCCCTTTGTATCGCTTTGTTCGCCCTAAGTTGGCGGGGGTATGCCCAGACGTGGGTCCCTTGCTCACTTTGCCACTGGATTCAAGCAAGCCTGGCTGATGACGGCTGGAATGCCAGAAACCGGTCCTAGGATGCTTGTTTCCGGTCCAGGGAAGACATGGCTTGGCAGTTCGGGCTGGACTGTTCCCATGAGGCACAGGGTCAGACTGATTTGCATATGGCCATGTCTGACCTGGGGTGGTGGAGTGAGCTAAAGAATGATGATGGATTAAACCCAGATCAGTTGACTGGGGGTGAGTGTTTGATTGGCTCAAACGTTCTGTCCATCATCCCCTTTTGTATCGCTTTGTTCGCCCTAAGTTGGCGGGGGTATGCCCAGACGTGGGTCCCTTGCTCACTTTGCCACTGGATTCAAGCAAGCCTGGCTGATGACGGCTGGAATGCCAGAAACCGGTCCTAGGATGCTTGTTTCCGGTCCAGGGAAGACATGGCTTGGCAGTTCGGGCTGGACTGTTCCCATGAGGCACAGGGTCAGACTGATTTGCATATGGCCATGTCTGACCTGGGGTGGTGGAGTGAGCTAAAGAATGATGATGGATTAAACCCAGATCAGTTGACTGGGGGTGAGTGTTTGATTGGCTCAAACGTTCTGTCCATCATCCCCTTTGTATCGCTTTGTTCGCCCTAAGTTGGCGGGGGTATGCCCAGACGTGGGTCCCTTGCTCACTTTGCCACTGGATTCAAGCAAGCCTGGCTGATGACGGCTGGAATGCCAGAAACCGGTCCTAGGATGCTTGTTTCCGGTCCAGGGAAGACATGGCTTGGCAGTTCGGGCTGGACTGTTCCCATGAGGCACAGGGTCAGACTGATTTGCATATGGCCATGTCTGACCTGGGGTGGTGGAGTGAGCTAAAGAATGATGATGGATTAAACCCAGATCAGTTGACTGGGGGTGAGTGTTTGATTGGCTCAAACGTTCTGTCCATCATCCCCTTTTGTACCAAATGATGAAGCATGACATCCTTCGGGGTGTGTGAGGGCATTATGATGGGGACACACTGTCCCCCACAGATAGAGTAGCACAAGACAAAAGTTTCTTCCTTTTCTTCCTCTACAAGGAACAGTGACTCCATCTGTGTACTCGCAAATAAGAAAGGCCATTCTATCATGTCAAACGCTTTCCTAGCGTCTAGTAACATTACGACCGCCTCTTCCATAATGTGTTCAGCTCTTCGCAACACTCCATGAAGGTGCCTCAGGTTAAGCGAGGTATTTCTACCCGGCATGAACCCTGACTGGTCGGGGTGGACTAACTTGTGCATCACCTGGACAAGACGGGTCACCAGAATTTTCGCTAGGATCTTCACTTCTGCATTGAGCAGGGAAATTGGTCTGTATGAAGCGCAGTCATCTGGTGGTTTGCCTTCTTTATGTATGACTACGATATTGGCTAGTCTTTGGGTTTCGGGCAGTTTACCTGCTTTGATGCTATCTCGAAACATTTTTAATAAATACGGGACTGTTGTGGATGCTGTTACTTTATATAGTTCGATAGGTAGGCCGTCTGGGCCCATTGCTTCCCTGACTTTTAATGCTCTGATGGCCTGTAGCACTTTGCTTTCCGCGAGCTCTAGTCTTAAACTATCCGTGTCGGTCTCATCAAGAGAGGGAACATTGAGGGTGGACAGCAATTTCTGAGCTTCTACTTGGGAAATTTGTGTGGAGGACTTAACAGTTGTTTATAGTATGCTGCGAAAGTGTCAGCTATTCCCTGTCGATCTCTGATTGATTCTCCTTTTTCTGACTTGATTTCAAACACCCACCTAGAGGCCTGCTCTCTCTTATCTAGCCATGCCAGCAGCTTGCCTGCTTTGTCCCCCTGCCTCGTATAGCCGGTGCAGGGTCGCCCAATGTTGTGCTCTAGCGTTCTCCTCAGCAATGTCCCTGTATTCCTTTTGTTCAATTTGTAGCCTGTGTTGCCCCTCCAGAGTATCTGATAACAGTAGTTCGGCCTCTAGTCTTTGAATCTCCATCTCTACCTCTATAAGTTGCTTCCTCTTCTCCTTTTTATGACCGGATATCAGTGATACTCCCTGACCTCTAATTACTGCCTTACAGGCTTCCCATAAGATTTGATCAGATTCTACTGATCCGTCATTTTCTTCAAAATATTTGATTGTCGTTTCCAAGAGGTCCTCCCTAATAGTCAGTATTTTGAGATACCATGTGTTGAATGACATTTGATTACTCTTATTTGAGGGCGCTTCTCCACAGGAGACACTAATTGGAGAGTGGTCAGAGATGCCCCTCGGGAGGTGGGTCAGCTCCCCAAACATGGGTAATTGAGCTGCTAAGCGGAATATGTAGTCTATGTGAACCAGACTCCCGTGGACCCCGGAGTGAAAAGTATACTGTCGGGCGGTTGGATTTCGTGCTCACCAGACGACTACCAGGCCAATCGCCGACAGGAACTCCGCCAGCGATTTCCCCAGACTATCTCTCTGTCTGGCTGGCCAACGGTCTATTTCTCCACTCAAAGCCGCATTACAGTCACCTCCAATGAGCAGCTCCCCCTGTGGCAGATTGACTATGTGTGCACCTAAGTCAGCGAGTGTGGGAGAGTGTAGTCTTGGAGGAATATAGAGGGACACAATATTTAAGAGCCGGCCTTCCCAGTATCTCGTTAGCATCACAAAGGGGGTCCAGTGTCACCTTCAATATTGTGAATGGAAAGGATTCACGCAACAGGATGCCCACCCCTCGTGAGTCCCTAGTGTAACCAGCATGAGCTACTAGTTTATAACTCCATCTATTAAGTGCGCAGTAGGATGTTCCTTGTATGTGAGTTTCTTGTAACAGGGTAACATCAGGTGCCTGTCGCTTGAGGTATTGCAAAACCACCCCGCTTAATTTTATCTCCTAAGCCATTAACATTCCATCTGGGGAGCGTCGTGTATTATAACAATTAGATTTGCGAGACATGCACCATGTTTTCCTGTCCTTACTAGGCTTATAATAAACTTACATATCCTAATAACCCCACTAAAGCAACTATCCCCTGCCACCCACCTCCCTGCTCCCCTGCAATGTGAACTTAGAACTGCCTACCCCCCAACCATGCAGAGCGCCTGTGTTGCCCAACCCTCATTTCTTGTTGACAGGGAGCGTGACCCAGTCCGCCTCACACCCCAGGAAGCTCCCTCCCCAAGCATGCAGTGTGTTTACCACTTAGTAACGATTATAGATCAGTTCATCAGGGTCTTAGATCTTCTGTCCCATGCTCCGTTGAGTCACCTCCAAAGCTGCTATTCCTTTCAGTGCGCACAGTCTACCTCTGCAAATAGCCTCTTGGGTGGCTTCCGAGATTCTGTGATGATCAAGTCTTTACTTTCTGGAGGTCTTGGTGGGCGATTGGGTAAAATATCTCAATCCCAGCTTGTGCCTGTGTATGTCATAAGGTGAGGGCAGAGATCCCGGCTCGACACTGCCTGGTCATTTGTCGCCTGTCGCGGACTCACCGCCTTGCTGTCTCCCTGGCTGTTTCCAACCTTCCTCATTTTTTAGGGGTGATGGGGGTTGCTCCTGTTGTTCCCAGGTTTCCTCCACCCATCCAACCATTCCCAGGTGTTTTCAGGGGAGTCGGAAAACCAAGTCTTCCCCTCCGCTGCCACCCTGAGTCTGGCGGAAAACAACATTGCATATTTCAGTTCTTTTTCGCGGAGCCATTTTTTGACTTCGAGGAATGAGCATCTCATTTTCTGGATCTTAAGCGTAAAGTCCGGAAAGAAGGCTATTGTGGAATTTTCATAATGTGTCGGGGGGCCGAATGGGCTGCCTGTAGTATTACATCTCTGTCCCTGAAATTAAAGATCCTCACTAGTATGGGACGAGGGGGTGCACCTGGAAGCTGTGGACCTCTGGGCACTCTATGAGCACGTTCCACTGAAAAGTGATTGCAGAGACCTCGGGCTGAAGATGCTGTGTGATCAGCTCCTCTATAAATAGGTCCGCTGCCGGGCCCTCAGCCTTTTCTGGTACTCCAAGAATGCGAACATTGTTCCTGCGGGTGCGCCCTTCATAATCTTCTAGCCTCACTTCCAGGGCCGTCATTGTGGTTTGGAGCTTTTCTCCCTGCACCTCCAGGTCTCTGGTAGATGACTGGAGTGTAGAAGTCCTCAGTGGCTTTTACTCTGTCCCCCGGGTTCCGTAGGTCAGCGGGCATCAGCGTCACCTCCGAGGCGACCGTGGCGATCTTGGTTTCTAGTGCCGAGCACACCCCTTGTAGTGCAGTCTGTATGTCTTGCAGTGTGGGCCCTCCTTCATCAGTTGTCAATTTATGACCCTGGTCATAGCCCTCTTCCGCCGGGGCATCTGACTTAGGGTGCGCAAATTTATCTAGTTTTGTTTGGTGTATCGCTTTTGCGCCTTTGAGGTTCGCCATCTGGGTTGTGGCCACCCCTTCCGACTCAGTTAGTTTCCCTGTCTACCTCGAACAGCTGGCCTACCTCTCGACTTTATCTTGTGACGTTGTCTTAGGCTGCCAACAGCGCGTTTGTAGTGATGTCGTTTATGCAGGCACTCAAATACAGGGAAGCATGTATTGCACTCAGCACCGTTCTGACGATTGCTCCTTCTATGCCCCGGGCTATTGGTGAGTCGACTGCCTCTCCAGGTCTGTGCTCTGAGTGTCTTATTGCTGCTTTTCGTCACCTATATCGAGTGGCCCCCGACCCAGAGTATTTCCGATGTGCAGCTTGCGGATCGTTACTCGACCCTGACTGGTCGCTGCCATCACCACCGCTATATCGGCCCTATGTCTCGCTATCATCACTGGCGTCCACAGCGGTCGACTCTGCCCTGGCGTTGTCTAATCAGTGTTTTTGTTAGCTGGGGAGCACTCTCGGTTCCATTTAACTGCACCCTCAGCATTGCTGCGCCCCTTCCACTGTGTCACCGTGTCTTAGCAGCAGGTATCTGTCTTATTCCTCTCATTGTTGGTGTGTCTTCGTTATCGTCTGCTTAGGTCGCTTTTGTCTCGTCCACTGCTCTGCTGGCTCTGGATAGGGCAGCTGCGCTGAGGCGGCTTTCCCCCATCTCGGATACTCTACTTCAGTGCACCGTGACACCACCAGTGCCTGCAGCCCTCTTGGGCCGCCGCGGGCCCAGGGATCAGGAAGTCGCCGCCCACCTGTCACCTCCCCGACAGCTCTCTGTTAGTTTGCCAAGCCTCTCCTTCTCACCACTGTCTCTCCCCGGCCCGCAGCCAGCCCGCCACCGCCGCCAGCGGCTACATTCGGTTTCAGGTTTTGGCCTCGGTTCTGCCACCCACGTTGCCTCATCGGCCTTGATCAGGGTAGCTGTTCCGCCGCCTTTTCTTCCTTTTGGCCTCCGATGCGGCGACTCCCAATGCCTATCCACCGTTGTTCCAGGTGCCAGCCTTTCAATCCCGAGGGAGGGAGTCGGAAAAGTTTTGCTCCAATGTTCACTTAGGCGGTGCCCTGCTCCCACACTAAGCCACGGCTCCTCACTTCTGTCACCCGTTCCGCAGCAGGGAGCAATCTTCGGGACTCTAGCTTCCGCTCAATCAATCAGTACGATGTTGGGACCCCTCGACCGCAGTTTGTCTCATGGCAAACGGATATTTGTATCGGGTATACGTGGGATCCGTTGGGTGTTTGGCGGAGCTCACTTAAGCCATCTTGGTTGGCTGCCGACCACACCTCCGTTCATGGAGAAAGTTGAACAAAGGGATGAAAATTTGTAATCTCACTTAATCAAGTTGATGGCGTGCCACCGTGGCACCGATGAATATTGGTATCACCGTCATGGTGAACTTTAATGCATGTTGAGAAACCTAGGTACACCTACTTGGTTTTTAACACTTAGTTGTGCTAAATATGCATGTGATGTTTTATTTCATTTACTTGAATTCTTACGAGAAGCAAAATCAAATATAAAAAACATTGAACTGAAGACAGCTGGAGAACTCTGATCCTTGGATCCCGCAAATTTCTGCAGGTATTTTAACCATAGGTTTCAAGCTATGATGTCATTTATCTGCAATAAAAGCATTCCACCTCTTGGAGAGGTAACTGATTTCTCTTGGTAAAAAGAGTACCAAGCCAGAGGTGCTCCTCATATACACATGCTATTAACGATAAAGGATGCACCAAAATTTGGAAAAGATATTGATGGGGATGTTTTGTCTTACATCGAACAGTATGTTACATGTGCCATTCCAAGAGAAGGAAGAGAAAACAGCTTGAGACAACAAGTTCTACGGTTTGAAAGTCATAGATGTGGAAAATACTGCAGACGGAAATAGGAATGTAAAGGAAAATTTTATACAAAATGTTGTTTTGGATTCCCACAACCTATAATTTCTAAAGGAAGAGTAAATAGTATTTTGTCAGCAATAAGACATATAATAACTCAGAAATCTCCCAAGAATACATACAACTTATGAAGAACGGAAGCTTCAAAGTATATTAATGACTATAATCCAGTCATTTTTAAAATGTTGACTGCAAACATGGATATTCAGTTTATTGCAGACAACCCAATTACTGTTGCTCGTTACATCACATCATATATTACAAAATCTAAGACATCAGGGATGAAAGAAATATGGGAAGAAATTTCTGCAGAAAAGAGTCTCAGCAAGAAATTGTACAGCTTTAGCTTGAAGATGCTTTTCCATAGAGTGATAAGATCTTATGAATGTTCGGATCGCTTGAGCTCTCGGATCGCTTGAGCTCAGCCAGTTTGTATTCAAAGTCAAGCGGAATCATTTGGATAAGTCTAGGCCTAGCCTCCACACAGAACAGAGTATCAAAATCTTTTGCAGAAATCCAATACTTAGGAGTGTATGAGCCAGAAATAACTGATATTGTCAAAACTAATATGTTGGATCATACTATCCCAAAAGGAGTCCACATATTGAAAGATTATGTCTATATGAAATACTTCAACACTACAGGTTTAAAAAGAATGTTACAGAAAATATAAAAGAATACAAATATGCAGTTATTGGATGTAAAGGATGTTTAGTGAAACATTCAAAAGGAAATCTTGTTAACCATAGAAAACTCAGTTGCAAAACTCCGGATAGGAGATAATTTTTCTATTTAGCACTTCTGCAACTGTTCAAGCCTTGGCGTGGAGAAACAGAATTACTTGGACATTTTGACTGCAACAAAGATTCCTTTAATGCAACAAAAGACACAATTCAATGTACAGTATTTCCTACCTATTTTAAAATGATAAATGATGAGATTGAACAAGAAGGAACTATTGCAGCAGAAATAGCTAGAGAAAGTTCACAAAGCAGTCAAGGTTCTTGTTCATTGATTCAAAATCCACTTGGACAAACAATTGCTGAAAATTAAGCAGCAATAGCCATGAATGAAGTAGAAACTTCAATGCAGCAAGCACAACAGGATATTATTGAGTTTGAACAGTTAGAAGAGCAACTAAATATTGAACAAAAAGAAATATATCTGCAAGTGAAACAACAGGTGGAACATGGCTTTCTCCATGAAAAAAAGAATGTCAATGTTCATCATTTCAACCTATTCTATTATACATTAGTGGTCAGGCTGGAACAGGGAAAGATTTCTTAATTAAAGTTCTGACAAGTTATCTACAGAATCACATTTATCTTGTGTTGTAACAGCACCAACTGTATTAGAAGCACACTACATTAAAGGTAATACTTTACATCGATTACTTATGCTACCTGTCAAACATGATAATAAACTGGAATATCAAAAGCTAACCGGAGAAGCTTGTTATGAAGTCTCAAGAGTACTGAAGAAACTGAAACTTTTAATCTTTGATGAGGTGAGCATGAGTCTCAAACTTAATCCTTGCTTTGTACACTTGATAATGCAACAGATTTTAAAAACAGAGTACGATATGCTGTTTGGAAGAAAGCATTTAATTGTATTTGGAGACCTACTACTACAACCTGCTCCTGTTAAAGGACAACCTGTTTTTAAAACACTTCTGCATGATGACACAAGGAAATCTTTGGGAAGTATCAGAAATGTAAATATTTGGTTAAACTTTGAATATAAAGAACTTGTTAAAAATATTCAACAATACGCAAATATTCTTAAAGACATAAGAATTGGCATGTTGGCAAAACATGGTAAACAAGCTTTACAAAGTAAGCTTATAAGGAATTTGTTTACATCAGAAAAACCCCTTGCAGAACTAATGTACAATATGCTCGTAGAAAACAAATCCATAGTTTGTCTAATGCCTACACTACAAGAGTGTTCTAACTTTAATGAACAACTACTGAAACCTAGAAAAACAACAAATTCTGGCAATTAAATCTATTGACAAAATGGAATACCAGGGAGTAACAATTCTATTTACTGAAAAACTATAAGCTAAATTGGATTCTTTGGAAAAGTCTGTATCTAAAATTGCAGGAATAGAAAAATGTTTACATGTATGTTAAAACTGTAATTTTACGACGTAATTTGAATGTAGAGGAAGGATTGGTAAATGGAGCAATGGGAAAAGTTGTTGATATTGTGAATTTTCAAAATAGAGATAGAATAGAATTTTTGATTGCAAAATTTGACCAGATTTATGAAGCAAGACAGTGTAGGCGTGTCATATATTTTTTGCTTGTAAAGGACTTGTATGTTCGAAGACAACACTTTCCTCTGTCTTTAGCATATGCAGTAACTATTCACAAATCTCAAGGTTTAAGTAAAGACAGTGCTTTTGTAAATACTGTAAGTACTGTGTTCAAAGAGGGAATGGCATATGTTGCATTGTCTTGAGTAAGAATATTGTCCAGTTTGTATTTGATAGAATTTGATGAAAAAAGGGTTAGTGCTGATGCAAGTTGTGTAAGAGAGTACAATTGCTTAAGAAGACTTTATGCTCCTCATTTAGGTGAATACCCAAGATAGGAGAAATGTATACTATGTCTAAAATGGAAATATATCAAACATTCAATTGAACTTCAAGATAAGAAAAGCATTGAAGAGAAAGTTGAAGGCGTAAAGAAAAAAAATAGAAACTGTTGGTGATATTATAGGATACCAGCTAGAAAACAGTTCAGGTATCAACTGTTATGCTAATGTAGTTCTGAATGTAATCTTTCATTTACCACACCTTCTCAATGAAATCATGGAAAACCGTGAAAAAAGATTCTGTTCTTCACTATATCATTTGCTTTAACTGTTGCTTACTGACCGAATTAAGATAAATACTGCTTCTGGCGTTCAACATCTTTTGGATTTATGTAGCAACTCAGTGACATTTACTCTCAACATACACTAAGATGCACAAGAATTTATAATGATCATGCTTGGAGTATTAGAAGGCAAAGGACTAAACATTGATAACTTATTTGGACTAAGTTACAAATAGGACCATAAGTGTGAAGATTGTTTATTTAGTTCTACCACTGAAATACATGCAGATCGATTCCTATTCTTAACGATATCAGACTGCAAAACAGTGTCTTTTAACAAATTGGTTAAAACAGAAAAACAAGATATGATGTGTTCAAATTGTAGATCATGAGAGTCAAGAGTAGTGAGATGCACACCGGCATAATCCCAATTTTTGCTGAAGTTTGTCATCTTTTACCACAAAGAAAGTGTGCAAGCTTGATTCGCGCTCCGCCCAATTGCGCTGCAATATAACTGACCACGAAGGAACCACATTTAGGTGCCAATTCAAGCTGCACTGCCAAGAAGCTGAATTAATCCAATCAATTAAATCCATATACCTTAGTCTTCTTCTTATTAAAAATTTTACTCAGTTTCCTTTTTCTCCATTTTTCAATGTATTCAATTCATTTTATCCATTCAAATGTCATGCAAAGGTGTTCACATAGACACAGGAGAAGAAATAGTTTCCATATGTCACGGCAGATTTTAATAAAGACGTGACATATGGAAACTATTTCTTCTCCTGTGTCTCTGCGAACACCTTTGCATGACATTTGAATGGATAAAATGAATTGAATAAATTGAAAAATGGAGAAAAAGGAAACTGAGTAAAATTTTGAATAAGAAGACTAAGGTATATGGATTTAATTGATTGGATTCATTCAGCTACTTGGCAGTGCAGCTTGAATTGGCACCTAAATGTGGTTCCTTCGTGGTCAGTCAAATTGTAGATCAGACATGTTACCTACATTGCACATACAAAGATTTGGAAACTATCTAATTTTAATACTACAACATTGTAGATCAGATGGAACAAAATTACAAACTTCAAAGCAGGTCAAATATCTATTTCAGGAAGAACTTATACAACATTAGCTATTATTGCTCATGAAGTAGCTACTATAACATCTGGACACTGTACTGTGTTTTTAAAATATAACAGCCGATACACACATTGCAATGATACCAACCTGAAACTCAAAGCGAGATTGCCTAATTGTTCTAATAACATAATTCGGCCTATTGGGGGTGATGTTGTTTAAAAACAGAAGGATTGGATTCTACCAGCATTCATAATTATTGTTTTTGTTATTAATTTTCCTTATGGAAGATTAGCTTTAAAAAGCAAGTACAATATATATTTGTTTTCAGTACTGTACTAGGTATAATGGTAATAGTTAATGTTTTAATATTGATTTATGTTAAATAGTAGAGTTAATATGCATAAGACAAATGGTTAAGAAATTGTGGTGACTGTAAAGCATAGTTACACATATTTATAATGATGTACTATGCTTTGTTTTTTTTTATACAATCCATTCAATTGATTTTTCTCCACTGTTCAATGATGATACCACGTTAAAACCACCATGCATGGTGAAGCTATATGAAATCTGAGAACAGTAAAAAAAAGGGAAACTGATACTGGTATCTAAGTATAATACAATGAGATTTAAAAATATATATAATAATGTTTTTTAACAAAACATGTTTATATATTTGTTTTTCTTTTTTTCTTAATAGAGACGCACAGATATCTTTCCTACGCAGGCCTCATGAAAGCACTTGAACACACAGCTTCATACCCAGCTGCCCTGTATAATAAAGTGAAAGTGATCCATCCAGTTTCTTCTACACATATTTACTGAGGATTCTATGTAAAACAGCGGTAGTCTGACATTTGTGGTTCAGCTGATCACCTTAACTCAAAAACTATACAATCTATCATACGCTTGTACAAATTTTCTCACAGCTATGTCAGCATTTAGTCCCAAAACCATAGATCTGTTACCTAGGCAGGTGTCCCACAAGCATTTGAACACACAGCTTCATACCCAACTGTCTTTATAATGAGCAGAGACTGGTCTGTGCAGCATCTACTACACACATTTAGAGAGCATGCAGTGTGAAACAGAGGTAATTTATTACTTAAAGGCTTGTTTATATTTGTTTCCTCACCCCTAAAAGGCACTGAAACACTCATTGAGGTCTTTAGAAAGATGATGAGGGCTGAAAGTCCGAAACCGGTCCTAGAATGCTTGTTTCCAGTCCAGGGAGGACCTGGCCTGGCAGTTCGGCCTGGACTGTTCCCATTGGGCGCAGGGTCAAGACTGATTTGCATATGGCTGGGTCCAAACTGGAATGGCATGGTGAGCAAGAAAACTATGGATTTAGGCCCAGATCTCTGTACTGGGGTGAATGTATGACATTGTTCTGCATTATGTCCATCAATTGTTCTTTTTGCATTTGTCCCCCCGAGTGGGACGGTTATGCCCAGACGTGGGTCCCGTGCTCTCCATGCCACTGGAGTCAAGCTATCCTGGCTGATGAGGGCTGAAAGTCCGAAACCGGTCCTAGGATGCTTGTTTCCAGTCCAGGGAGGACCTGGCCTGGCAGTTCGGCCTGGACTGTTCCCATTGGGCGCAGGGTCAAGACTGATTTGCATATGGCTGGGTCCAAACTGGAATGGCATGGTGAGCAAAAACGATGGATTTAGGCCCAGATCTCTGTACTGGGGTGAATGTATGACATTGTTCTGCATTCTGTCCATCAATTGTTCTTTTTGCATTTGTCACCCCGAGTGGGACGGGTATGCCCAGAAGTGGGTCCCGTGCTCTCCATGCCACTGGAGTCAAGCTATCCTGGCTGATGAGGGCTGAAAGTCCGAACCGGTCGTAGGATGCTTGTTTCCAGTCCAGGGAGGACCTGGCCTGGCAGTTCGGCCTGGACTGTTCCCATTGGGCGCAGGGTCAAGACTGATTTGCATATGGCTGGGTCCAAAGTGGAATGGCATGGTGAGCAAAAACGATGGATTTAGGCCCAGATCTCTGTACTGGGGTGAATGTATGACATTGTTCTGCATTCTGTCCATCAATTGTTCTTTTGCATTTGTCACCCCGATTGGGACGGGTATGCCCAGACGTGGGTCCCATGCTCTCCATGCCACTGGAGTCAAGCTATCCTGGCTGTTGAGGGCTGAAAGTCCGAAACCGGTCCTAGGATGCTTGTTTCCAGTCCAGGGAGGACCTGGCCTGGCAGTTCGGCCTGGACTGTTCCCATTGGGCGCAGGGTCAAGACTGATTTGCATATGGCTGGGTCCAAACTGGAATGGCATGGTGAGCAAAAAACGATGGATTTAGGCCCAGATCTCTGTACTGGGGTGAATGTATGACATTGTTCTGCATTCTGTCCATCAATTGTTCTTTTTGCATTTGTCACCCCGAGTGGGACGGGTATGCCCAGAAGTGGGTCCCGTGCTCTCCATGCCACTGGAGTCAAGCTATCCTGGCTGATGAGGGCTGAAAGTCTGAACCGGTCGTAGGATGCTTGTTTCCAGTCCAGGGAGGACCTGGCCTGGCAGTTCGGCCTGGACTGTTCCCATTGGGCGCAGGGTCAAGACTGATTTGCATATGGCTGGGTCCAAAGTGGAATGGCATGGTGAGCAAAAAAACGATGGATTTAGGCCCAGATCTCTGTACTGGGGTGAATGTATGACATTGTTCTGCATTCTGTCCATCAATTGTTCTTTTTGCATTTGTCACCCCGATTGGGACGGGTATGCCCAGACGTGGGTCCCATGCTCTCCATGCCACTGGAGTCAAGCTATCCTGGCTGTTGAGGGCTGAAAGTCCGAAACCGGTCCTAGGATGCTTGTTTCCAGTCCAGGGAGGACCTGGCCTGGCAGTTCGGCCTGGACTGTTCCCATTGGGCGCAGGGTCAAGACTGATTTGCATATGGCTGGGTCCAAACTGGAATGGCATGGTGAGCAAAAAACGATGGATTTAGGCCCAGATCTCTGTACTGGGGTGAATGTATGACATTGTTCTGCATTCTGTCCATCAATTGTTCTTTTTGCATTTGTCACCCCGAGTGGGACGGGTATGCCCAGAAGTGGGTCCCGTGCTCTCCATGCCACTGGAGTCAAGCTATCCTGGCTGATGAGGGCTGAAAGTCCGAACCGGTCGTAGGATGCTTGTTTCCAGTCCAGGGAGGACCTGGCCTGGCAGTTCGGCCTGGACTGTTCCCATTGGGCGCAGGGTCAAGACTGATTTGCATATGGCTGGGTCCAAAGTGGAATGGCATGGTGAGCAAAAAAACGATGGATTTAGGCCCAGATCTCTGTACTGGGGTGAATGTATGACATTGTTCTGCATTCTGTCCATCAATTGTTCTTTTTGCATTTGTCACCCCGATTGGGACGGGTATGCCCAGACGTGGGTCCCGTGCTCTCCATGCCACTGGAGTCAAGCTATCCTGGCTGTTGAGGGCTGAAAGTCCGAAACCGGTCCTAGGATGCTTGTTTCCAGTCCAGGGAGGACCTGGCCTGGCAGTTCGGACTGGACTGTTCCCATTGGGCGCAGGGTCAAGACTGATTTGCATATGGCTGGGTCCAAACTGGAATGGCATGGTGAGCAAAAAAACGATGGATTTAGGCCCAGATCTCTGTACTGGGGTGAATGTATGACATTGTTCTGCATTCTGTCCATCAATTGTTCTTTTTGCATTTGTCACCCCGAGTGGGACGGGTATGCCCAGACGTGGGTCCCGTGCTCTCCATGCCACTGGAGTCAAGCTATCCTGGCTGTTGAGGGCTGAAAGTCCGAAACCGGTCCTAGGATGCTTGTTTCCAGTCCAGGGAGGACCTGGCCTGGCAGTTCGGCCTGGACTGTTCCCATTGGGCGCAGGGTCAAGACTGATTTGCATATGGCTGGGTCCAAAGTGGAATGGCATGGTGAGCAAAAAAACGATGGATTTAGGCCCAGATCTCTGTACTGGGGTGAATGTATGACATTGTTCTGCATTCTGTCCATCAATTGTTCTTTTAACACTTCCAAGAGTGGCTTAAAAGGATTTAGGGCCAGATGTGCAACCCGTTTTTGCATGCGCAAACGGGTTTGCGAACCCATTTGCGCATGCAAAAACCTATTGGGCCATGCACATAGCCTATTTAGTGAGTCGCAATGTTTTTGCGACTCGCTAAATAGGTTTTGCGACTCGCTATTTGGAAGGGGCGTTCCCTTCCAAATAGCGAGTCTCAAAACCATGTACAAATGTTTTGCGACCGCAATTGCAGTCGCAAAACACTCGCAATTACCACCTACTTCAAGTAGGTGGTAATGCATTCACAAATGGGAAGGGGTCCCCAGGGGACCCCTTCCCCTTTGGAAATGCATGCAAAATTATTTTTTAAGTGCAGGCAGTGGTCCCAAGGACCACTGCCTGCCCTTGAAAAATGAAACAAAAATGTTTCATTTTTTTTTGTTAAATGCATCCCGTTTTCCTTTAAGGAAAACGGGCTGCATTTTTAAAAAAAAAAATACTTTATTTAAAAGCAGTTCCAGACATGGTGGTCTGCTGAGCCCAGCAGGCCACCATCCCTGGGAGGGCTGGCATTCCCAATGGGCTCGCAAATTGCGAGAGGCTCATTAATATTAATCAGCCTCGCAATTTGCGACCCCATTGGGAATCGCAAACAGTGTTAAACACACTGTTGTACATTTCATTTAGCGCCTCGCAATTTGCGACTCGCAATGTGTCTCAAATTGCGAGGCACTAAATGAAATGGTCGTACATCTGGCCCCTAGTCTTTTATTTCGGCTTAGCCTGACATTGCAAGCTCCGAGTCTCTAATTAAACTGGTAGAGAAAAGTGAGGCTTAAAAGTTGTTGCCAAATGTGTTAACCTGTATCCTAGTCCATATTGTATTGTATTGTATTGTAATTGCATTTATATAGCGCTTACTACCCCTGACGAGGCGTCGAAGTGCTTTTTCGGCGAGTAGCATGCTACTCCGGGACCCATAGAGGATTAGTGTTGAATTAGTATAGTGAAACATGCAAGTAAATTTTAAGTGGTGGATAGGTTAGTCAGTTATTTGGATTTGGAAGGATAGCAGAAGGATAGAAGAGGGAAAAAAAAAAGCTTTGTATTTATATAGCGCTTGTTACCCCTGATGGGGTGTTGAAGCACGCTACTCCGGAAACCCATAAAGGATTAGTGCTGAATTAGTATGGTGAAATATGAAAGTAATATGAGTGGTGGGTATTAGTCAGTTATTTGGAGTGAGAAGGGTAGCGGAGGGATAAAAGGGAAGAAAGGTTTGCATTCATGTAGCACCTGTTACCCCTGATGGGTGTTGCAGTGCTTTTCTGGCGAGTAGGACGCTACTCCGGAACCCATAAAGGATTAGTGTTGAAAATTAGTATAGTGAAGTATGAAGTAATTTGAGTGGTGGATATGTTATTCAGTTATTTGGATAGAGAAGGGTAGGTTGCGGGATAGAAGAGGGAAAGAGGTTTGTATTTATATAGCGCTTGCTGCCCCTTGATGGGGTTTTGAAGCGCTTTATTGGCGAGTAGCACGCTACTCTGGAACCCATAAGGATTACTGTTGAATTAGTATGGCGAAACATGAAAGTAATTTGAGTGATGGATATGTTAGTCAGTTATTTGGATTGAGAAGGGTTGGGGAGGGGTGGAAAAGGGAAAAAGGTTTGTGTTTATATAGCGCTGGTAACCCTGATGGGTGTTGAAACGCTTCATTGGCGACTAGCACGCTACTTTGGAACCCATAAAGGATTAGTGGTGAATTAGTATAGTGGAATATGGAAATTGAGAAGTGAACGTGTTAGTCTGTTATTTTGATTGAAAAAGATAGTGGAGGGACAGAAGAGTGAGATTTTTTTTTTTTGAGGTCATAGTAGTAGGAGGAGGCTTTTGGATGAGTAAAAAGGGGTTTTTGAGGGGAAGAGTCAGAGGGGAGAGTTTATAAAGGTTTGTTTTGGGGGATCGGTATAGTAAAAAGAAGTGTCAGATGATGCAAGGAGGGTCGAGTAGGAGAGAGTCTAGAAAGGGTTATTTTGGGATCATAGTAGTGGTATGGGATAAATGAGAGAGTGGATGTAGAGGATATATTGATAGATGTATAGGGTGAGAGATAGGGTAGTGCATTGGAAAGAGTAGTAGAAAGAAGTTTGAGATGAGTCAGAAGGTTGGGCCAGAGGATATATTGAGAGAAGTATAGGCTTAGAAATAGGGTAGTGCATTTGAAATGCTAAATTAGAAGAAAGTGATAAATATATAGATCCATAAGTACATTGAAAGTATATAGATGCATAAAGGAGGTAAGTATATATAGATTAAAGATATTGATAGAGGTACAGGATGAGAAATAGGGTAGTGCATTGGATATGCTTTTTCAGGAGAAAGGTAACAGACACACAGATCCAAGTACACGGAAGGTACATAGATGCACAATGGAAGTAAGTACATGTAGACCAAAGATGATTTTTATTTATTTATTTATTTACAACAACATAATTATTCTACATGTTTATACAAAGCAATACACAAAGATAGGTACATATCTATAGTGAAAATAAATGCTTATATACAGAGGAATATGCTGTAAATTTCTGTTTGCGTATGGTGCTTATGTGGGGAAGAGCCAATTCTTGAGTAGTTTTCTGAAGATTAGGTGGTTGTCGGTGGATCTTATGTTGGGGGTAATGAGTTCCATAGTTTGGCTGCTTGAACAGAGAAGGATGTGCCACCCATGTTTTTTTCTTGTATCTTGGGATTTTGAGGCGAGATGCCCCTTTAGAGCGTAGGTTCCTTTGTTGAATGTGTTTGGTGATTTTATTCCTGATGAAGAGCGGTCCCATCCCATGTATTGCTTTGTGGGTGATACAAAATAGCTTGAACGTGGATCTTCTGGCAACCGGTAACCAATGCAGGGCTTTCAAGGCAGGTGAGATATGGTCTCGCGGTTTGATATGCAAGAGTAGTCTGGCAGCCGAGTTCTGAATCCGTTGTAGTCATGGTCGTTAAAGGTGATCCGTGGTAGAGGCTATTGGCGTAATCGAGTTTGGACAGAACAAGGGAGATGGTAGCTTTGACCTTGTGTGGAAATCCCAAATGAGGGAAAATTCGTTGCAGCGTTTTTATAGTGACAAAGCTTGATTTTGCTAGTTTGTCCACTTGGGCATTCATCGACAGCTTGGAGTCCATGGTTATTCCGAGGTTTCTTACTTCCTTCGATAATTTAGGTGGTGATCCCAGTTCATCAGGCCAGGCGGCAAGCGGGTCGTAATGTTTCCAATCGCCACACGTGAGTATTTCCGTTTTTGAAGCATTCAATTTGAGATGGCTCCAAGTCAACCACTGATCCACGGCTCTGAGACAACTGAAAATTGGGCATTTTTCAATGTCTTTGGGGCATTCCAGTTGAAGGAGTATTTGCGTTTTGAATTCTGTCTGAATAGTACCTTTTCTTGGCTTTTTTGATAGCTGACTTGTATAATCTGTAAATTTTTTGTAGGTGAAGTTTGTCTTGTTTGGCGTTTGTTTTGAGCCAGGTACGTTGCAGCTTTCTAATTTGTTGTTTTATGTCTTTTATTTCTACGTTTCTCCAAGGCGCTTTTTTTCTTTTTGTGCTGTTGTGTGGTTTTGAGTGGTATCAGGATGTCAAAAGCTTCCTGTAGCCACTCATATAGATTTTGAACCGAAGTTATTGTTTCCAAATTTGTACTTGATGTTAGTTGTGTTTCTAAGTGTTCCAAATTGAGTTTGTTCCATGGCCGATAGGTGGAAGGATGTAAACTAGTTTTAGGTGAGTCCCTTAATGTTGTTTTATGTTGGAAAGCAAGCAAGTGGTGGTCTGACCATGTGACTGGAGTTATAGTTTGAAAGGTAACTAGTTCAGTATTAGCAAAAATGACATCTAGGATATGTCCAGCGATATGTGTGGGTTTGTGGACAATCTGATGCAGGTTCAGTGCCTCTAGGCCAGTGATTATTGTTTTTGGATGGGTCATATTGGGTTTGTCAAACCAAATGTTGAGGTCACCCAGAACGCATAAGTTGGAGTGTATTGTTATCAGGTTTGAAACTGTGTCTAGAAGTGCGTCTGGGAATGTCGCCTTGCTAGGTGGAGGTCTGTAAAGGAGCAGGAGGTTACAGGATGAAGACGGTGTAGTGTTGCATCTTGTTAGAAGAGCCTCACAATTCTTTATGGAGATGTCATCAACTTTAGTGATATGTAATGTTTGCCTGAACACAACAGCTAGACCACCTCCTTTTTGCCTATACGATTTTGGGTGATCGTTTGATAGCCTAGAGGAATGGCTTCATGCAGGACTGGAGCCATATCATCTCCCAACCATAATTCAGTTATGAATAGTATGTCTGGTTTTGCATCTGTGAGAAGGTCGTAGACGTGATGTTTGTTTTTAGAGAGGGATCGAGCATTTATTAGTAGACAGTTTAGAGAATGGCCTTTGGTGATAGTGAGACTTTGTTTTGTAGTAGAGTGAACAGTATTGTGTGTGTTTGTAGCAGGTGTGTTTTTAGTGCTGGCATTAGCTGTATTAGGATAGCAATTGTGTAGCTGTTCTGTATCATGTTCCTCATCCAGCATGCTAAGAAGGCATTTTGATGGGTCTGCGTGTGTATGTGGTGGAGATGGTGTTTGACAGTGAGTTGGTGTGCTAAGTTGTTTTCGTGGTGTAACATTGTTGTGCAGTAGACATGGGGAAGCAAAGTTGTGAGGTGTGGCACGTCGTTTATGTTGTTTGCGTGTGTTTATGGTGGAAGGTGTATGAGTCAGGGGTGGTGGTGCAGCATGTGGGTCATGTAGTAAGGTTCTAAATTGTCCAATGGATGAGAGGCTGTTAGAAGAAAGTTGCTGTGTTGCTGTATCTGTGTTCGGTGTGGTGGAAGAGAAAAAGCTTGGCATTGGAGTTTGTTCCTTTGTGTGGTTTGAAAGGTGGGTGTATGTTTGTATTTTGTGATGGTATGTATTTTGACGTGTTGCCCTTTGAAGATCTTGTTGTGCTGGTGTGTGCGACATGTTTTGTTTTTGAGGAGTAGTGAAAAGGGGTGCTGGTGTATTTGTTTCATGCAATGGATTTGGTTGTATAGTATTATTGCAACCATACATTGCAAGTACACCATAGTGATGAGTGTGCTAGAAACTGAAAACGTATTCGGGCAAATTTTAATTTCTGACCTGTTTCCTGTTAGTCATGTCTGTAGTTCTACGTGTAGTTCAAACGTATGGAGCAAACACAAGGAGATGATGGACGGAGCGCTGAAACGTTTCAGACACTCACCCCCAGTCACAGATCTGGGTTGAATCCATCATCATTCTTTAGCTCACTTCGCCACCTCAGTTCAGACCCAGCTATATGCAAATCAGTCTTGACCCTGTGCCTCATGAGAACAGTCCAGCCCAAACTGCCAAGCCAGGTCTTCCCTGAACCGGAAACAAGCATCCTGGGACCGGTTTCTGGGTAACACCCTTCATCAGCCAGGCTAGCTTGAGTCCAGTGGCACAGTGAGCAAGGGACCCACGTCTGGGCATACCCTGCCAACTTAGGGTGAACAAAGAAAACACAAGGAGATGATGGACGGAGTGCTGAAACTTTTCAGACACTCAACCCCAGTCACAGATCTGGGTTGAATCCATCATCATTCTTTAGCTCACTTCGCCACCTCAGTTCAGACCCAGCTATATGCAAATCAGTCTTGACCCTGTGCCTCATGGGAACAGTCCAGCCCGAACTGCCAAGCCAGGTCTTCCCTGAACCGGAAACAAGCATGGTATGGTGCAGGTGATTATCTTAATTAGAAAACTATGTAGTCTATCATAACCCTTGTTAAATATTGCCAGAGCTACATCATCTTTCAGTCCCAGAACCACACATCTCTTTTCTAATTTGCCTACATGGAACCATTTGTATATATATATGTTCATACCCCACTGTCTTTTATAATAACCAGAAAGTGATCCATGGTGCTTATTGGACACACATTTATGAAGCATGAGCTCTAAAACACAGGTAGTCTAGTGCCTATAAGCTACTTTACATGTGTTATATCACTCCTTAAAAGGACTGACACACTCATTGAGTTCTCTAGAGAAATGCTGACACTAATAACAGGGGCCTTTCATTTTGGGTTACATCTGCCACTGTCAGCTCTGCCTCACTAATCAAACTGGTCGACAAATGTGAGGTTTAAAACATATTCCCAAGTGTATTAGCCAGTATCCTGGTCCATAAAACTCTCTGCAAAAGTATATTGCAAGTAGGACATACATAGTGAAAAGTGTGCCTTAAACTGAAATCGTACTCTGTGAAGTTTCAATGTGTGACTGCTAGCATGTTTAAGTTATGTCTGTACTTGTACATGTAGTCTCAGATGCGTGGTGCACCTGATGATTCAAACTTAGAAACGGAACCGTCTAGCATACCCCTGGGCAAATATTGACAGAGCTACTTTACCTTTCAGTCCAAGAACCACACATGTTTCCTAAGCAAGCCTAGTGAAAGCTCTCAAACACAAAGCTTCATACCCCACTATCCTCTACAATAAGCAAAAAATCATCAATGCAGCTTCTTATGCACACATTTACAGAGCATACAGTTGGAAACAGGTGTAGTATAGTGTCTACAGGATACTTTCCATATGTCATCTCACCCCTAAAAGGCACTGACACACTCATTGAGATCTCTGGAGAGATGCTGATACTAATAAGAGTGGCATGACAGGAGTCGGGCTTTCATTTTGTGCTATGCCTGGCATTGTGAAATCTATCTCAGTAATGAAACCGGTAGGCAAATGTGAGGTTGAAAACATGTTCTCTAATATATTAAGCACTATCTTAATCCATATAAGTCTCAGGAAAGGTACCCAGCAAGTAGTTTGTACAAACTGATATATGTACTTCAAACTGAAAACATATTCTATCAAGTTTCAATCTCTAACCTCTTCCGTGTCTCAGCCATCTTTGTACTTCCACATGTAATGTTAGACGTATGGTGTAACTGATGATCATACCTTGAAAATTAAACAATATATCATTCCCCTCACCAAATATTGAGAGAGGTACTTCACCTTTCAGTCCCAGCACCACACATCTCTTTTGTAAGCAGATCTCGTGAAAACAGTTAAAAACAAAGCTTCAAACCGCAATGCTTCCTATAATAAGTAGGCCAAGGCAGTGAACTCTACTCCGTTTGCGGAGTTTGTGGAGTTTTCTGCACTCTGCGCTCCACGGAGCTCGTAGAGTATAGAAAACTCCGCTCTGCGTAGTTCAGCGGAGTTTTTTCCCCACTCGCGCTCGGGTAGAATATCCACTTGAGCGGCAGGAAGATCAGTGCGAATGGCAGTTCGCAATGCACTCCGCCACTTGAAGAACTCCCTAGAGTTTTTAGTCACTCGTAGTGGAACTCCGCAAACTACACCCAGGCCTGATAATATGCAGAAAGTCATCCATGCATTGTGAAACAGAGGTAGTCTAGTGATCATAGGTAGTTTATATTTGTTATCTCACCCCTAAAAGTCACTGACAAAGTGATTGAAGTGTCTTAAGAGATGCTGACACTAATAAAAGTAGCTTGAGAGGAGATGGCCTTTCATTTTGAGTTAGGACTGGCATTGCAAGCTTTACCTCTCTAATGAAACTGGTAGAGAAATGTGAGGCTTAAAACATTTGCCCAATGTATTAACCTCTATCCTACTCTATATAACTGACTGCAAAGGTGCATCTAAAGTAGGCCGTTGATACTGATGTCTGTGCTTGAAACATGAAAACATATTCTGTCAAATTTCAATGTATGACCTCTTCCACATTTCAGCTATGTCTGAACTTGTACATGTACTCTGATGTGTTGTGCAGCTTATGATCCTAATTTGAAAACTATACACTCTATCATAACGCTTGTCATAAATTGACAGAGTTATTTCACCTTTCAGTCTCAGTACCGCACATCTCTTTTCTAAGCAGGCCTCATGGAAGCACTTGAACATATATGTTCATACCCCGCTGTGTTCTATGATACCTAGAAAGTGATCCATGCAGCTTAATCTACACACATTTATGGAGTGTGCACTCTAAAACAGAGGTTCTCTAGTGCCTATAAGCTACTTTACATGTGTCATGTTACCCGTAAAAGGCACTGACACACTTATTGAGATCTTTGGAGAGATGTTGACACTAATAAGAGTGGCATGATAGGAATCAGCCTTTCATTTTAGGTTAGGCCTGGTACTGCTAGTTCTGTCTGTCTAATGAAACTGTTCCAGAAATGGGAGATTTAAAACATGTTCCCCAAGTGTATTAACCTCTATTCTAGTACATATAACTCTCCACAAACATACACTGCAAGTAGGCCGTAGATAGGGATGTGTGTGCTTGAAACTGAAAGCGTATTCTGTCAAGTTTGAATATCTAAACTCCTCCGTGTTTCAGCCTTGTCTGTACTTGTGCATGTAGTCTGAGACGTGTGGTGCAGCTGACGATCTTAACTTGAAAACTAAACGGTCTATTCTATCCCTGAGCAAATATTGATAGAGGTACTTCACCTTTCAAGCAAAGAACCACACATCTCTCTTTTAAGGAAGCCTCATGAAAGCATGAAAGCACTTGAACACAAAGCTTCATACCCTGCTACCCTATATAATAAGCAGAAAGTCTTCCAAGCACATTTACAAAGCATACGGTCTGAAACAGTGGTATTCTAGTGCTTATAGGTTACTTTACATGTGTCATCTCACCTCTAAAAGGTACTGACACATTCATTGAGGTCTCTGGAGGGGAAACAACCTTTACAACGCATGCATTACATCGCATGGCATTAGATCGCGGTTTTTACAACGCAAGTCGTTACAACGACTTGGCTGGAGGGCGCTATAGGACAAGGAATAGTTTAATTTACTATCCAACACCTTCCCTACTGTACGTAGGCTGGAGTTGGAATAGTAAATTAAACTACTCCTAAGTCCAGCGCCCTCCAACGCAAGTCGTTGTAACAACTTGCGTTGTAAAAACCGCGAACTAATGGCATGCGATGTGAATGCATGCGTTGTATCGTCATACATTCCTCTGGAGAGATGCTAACACTAATAAAAGTAGTAAGACAGGAATCAGCCATTTTTTGGGTTAGGCCTAGCACTGTCAGTTCTGTTTCTCTAATGAAACTGTTCAACAACCAGACACTACTCATGCACTCATCCAATCGCCCAGACAGTACCCATGTACTTATTCATTAATCCAGTCCACTAACTATGCACTCATGGAATCACCCAGGCACTACCCATGCACTGATCTAATCACCGAGTCAGTACCCATGCACTCATCCAATCACCCAGACACTACTCATGCACTTATCCAATCAACGAGACACTATGCATACACACATCTAATCACTCAGGCACTACCTGTGCACTCCTCAAATCACCCAGGCACTACCCATACACTCATCCAATCACCCAAGCAATACCTGTGCACTCATCCAATCACTCAGGCACTCCAGTGCACTCGTTCCATCACCCAGGCACTACCCATACACGCATCTAATCACACAGGTACTACCCGTGCACTCATCCAATCACTCATGCACTGCTCATGCACTCATCCAATCACCTAGGCACTACGTATGCACTCATCCAATCACCCAGGCACTACCCTTGCACTCGTCCATTCACTGAGGCACTACCCATGCACTCATCCAATCACCCAGACATTACCCATGTACCTATCCAATTACCCAGGTACTACCTATGCACTCATCCAATCACCCAGGGACTACCCATGCACTCATCCAATCTCCCAGGCACTACCCATGCACTCATCCAGTCACCCAGGCACTACCCTTGCACTCATTCATTCACCCAGGTACTACCCATGCACTCATACAATCTCCCAGGCACTACCCTTGCCTCATCCATTCACTGAGGCACTACCCATGCACTCATCCAATCACCCAGTCATTACCCATGCACTCATCCAAGGATCCAGATACTACCCATGCACTCATCGAATCACCCAGGCACTACCCATGCACTCATCCAATCACCCAGGCAACACCCATGCACTCATCCAATTACCCAGGCACTACCCATACACTCATCCAATCACCCAGACAGTACCCATGCACTCATCCAATCACCCAGGTACTACCTGTGCACTCATCCAATCACCCAGGTACTACCCGTGCACTCACCCAATCATGTAGGCACTACCCATGCACTCATCCAATCACTCAGGCAATAACTATGCCCTCATCCAATTACCCAGTCACTACACATGCACTCATTCAATCACCCAGACACTAGTCATGTACTCATTCAATCACCCATGCACTATCTATGCACTCAGCTAATCACCCAGGCACTACCCATGCACTCATCCAATCACCCAGGCACTACCCTTGCGCTCATCCATTCACTGAGGCACTACCCATGCGCTCATCCAATCACGCAGGCACTACCCATGTACTCATCCATTCACCCAGGCACTACTCATGCACACACCCATTCACCCAGGCACTACCCTTGCACTCATCCATTCACTCAGGCACAACCCATGCACTCCCCATGCATTCATCCAATCCCCCTGGCACTACCCATGCACACATCCAATTACTCAGGCACTACCCTTGCACTCATTCAATCACACAGTCACTACTCTTGCACTCATCCATTCACCCAAGCACTACTCATGTACTCATCCAATGACACAGACACTACCCTTGCACTCATCCATTTACTCAGACATTACACATGCACTCATCCAATCACTCAGACACTACCCATGCACTCATCCAATCACTCAGGCACTACTCATTGAAAAATGCACATGTACACTTATACATACATGTACTGTTACACCCAATCATTTACCTATAAATGCATTCCTCGAATCATTCACTGATACTTGCTGATACAAACAGTGATATACCTATTCACTCATACATACATGCACTATTGCACAAATAGCTTACCCATGCATTCACTAATTTATTTAATCACATACACAACATATAATTTGTTTTTTTAAACCAGGATAGGTGGTTCCAGAAGAACCTTTTTTTCTTTTTAAACTATTTTTAATTTTTCTAACTATTTTGAAGTTTTTGGGTGTTTTTTTGTTTTTCTTCACAAATAAATCAAAAAACAAACACAAAAAGTGCGCTTTATATTAACAAAAAAATAATCAACACAGATGACTACTAATTGTATCCAACATTGTAGCTACAACTTGTTCTCCCACACTTAAAACAGTCTGGCACTTTGGACAAAACAATCCAGCCTTTCTAAAATCAGGTGATGTTACAGGCATGGTCTGAAGTCTTTCTCCTTGACTCGATGTTCTAGGCTGTGCGTCTCCAGAACCTTGTGCACCTTCTTGCTCCTTTATCCTGATAGGCTCAGCTCTTGCAAGCCGGGTACTGTGCATGGTCTTCAGGTGTTTATACATCGAGGATGCTCCGCATGAGTATTTTTCCCCGACCCACATGACAGTACTTTCTTGCACACCACACAAGTGACTCTTTGGGCATTAACTTTTTTGCCCCTTAGTATTCGTAAAAAACTGCCATACCACACTTTCTTTTTGTGGCTCTTCATCCTCCTGAAGCAAATTCTCTTCCTCCTGCTCCTCAAACTCTGTAGAATTGCCATATTCTTTTTTGACAAAAAACACCCAAACTCCTCCAAATAACTTCTGCTCCAATAAATGTGACTGTTGCCAGCCACATCCTAATGTAGAAGAAAGAGGGTGAGATCTATATTGGTTTATGATGGAAAAGATGTTTAACCAATCATATCCCTTTTTTGTGTAACATGAGGTGCAGAACTCCTACGCTGTACTATCGCGTATTCAACGCAATTCCGCAACATATTTTTATTTTACATTTAAACTAAATTTGGTTACATATCATACTATTTCATTCACCTATAACTATACCTCTTCATTCAAACTAAACTAACTAAATCTTTATGTACATATATTAATAATGTAAAAAGATCTCTAGAGTTGCTTCCCATGCACGAACCCGGAAATACGTGCAGCCGATGTAGGCGGGCGTATCGCGACTCCTTAAAATATTATAAAAGAACCTTTTTAATATTTTATATTTATCAATATATAACTTTCTTTTCTCATAGTGAAATTCAAACCTTAAACTTAACCATAAAAGTCTCCATATATATGTTTAAGCCGGAGTCGCGTTCAGACCGCAACTCCGCAGTTACATTCTGCAAACAAACCCAGAGGTGACACATTTTTAACCAAAACTGTTAAAGTAATACACAAATTGAAATTATGCACAACCATAAATATTACTTTAAGAAAGCACGCTGGCGCCGTATTTCCTACGCGTACCCGGAAATATGTCTTGGTAGTGAGCCCGACAGCGTCGCGACCTCATAAAATACATAAATTCCGTTTTAAAATTACCTTTACCATAACGACAAATTCATTTCATTACTCTAGCTGTAAACTAATACCCTTAAAATGTACTTAAAAACAAATTTTACTGTATTTTACACTTGTAAACATGTAAAGGGTTCCGCGCACGTAATGTGGAGGACCACGTCTGGTACGCAACTCCATTTAACAAATAACATTACCATCTCTGTTTCAACCAGTTAAGCTGACATTTCACTCGTAGAAAACCACAGAAATTCTGCAATTACAGTGATCTGAGCTAACTAGATCTTGCACCTCCACAATGCACAGAAATTCTGCAATTACAGTGATCTGAGCTAACTAGATCTTGCACCTCCCCAATGCACTGCTTATGACCTCATATATTACATCACTCATGATATGAAAAGCCAAAGGATTCAAGGACGTTATGCTTAGGAAATAGATTTTTGAAAAACCTTAGAAATTCACTGAAAAAAACAACGGTTTCAGGGACGTTATGGTTAGAGTCAGATTTTTACTCATACAAAACCAGTGAAATTCGGCAGTTATAGTTAGCTGAGCTAACTATAACTCACGCCCCCGCAGGAAATTCATAGATTGTGTCCCGGGAGGGGGAACATGGCGGCTGCTAGCTAGATGCTTGCTGTAGCGGGCGCCATAGCGGGGGAGTGTAGCGGAGGAGAGCGGCAGCTACGCGGTCAGAAAACGCGTGTAAACGCGCATTCTTAAAATTGCAAATTCACGGAATACCTGGGTCTTGGGATGATCCGGGAACGCGGCGTGAATGAGCCTGGAAGAGACCGGAGGCAGATTTATGGATCCCCAGGGACGCGCTGGAGCGAGACAGCGGGAAAGCTCCGACAAGCCTGGAAGGCAGGAATCAGAGCAGGGGGCAGAGGCAGAACAAGTCAAGCTCTTCTGCAGCATGCTGAGGAAGCCTGGAATGGAGAGAGGCTTCTGAGCAGGGCAGCAAGTGAGGGGAAGCAGAGTGAGCTGAGCAGGAGAGGGGGGCAGCACCTGCATATGGAGACAGGGGACATTAAGGAAGGTGAGGCGCCCTCCAGGTACACGCTGAGGACCAGGAACATTGGAGGTAAGGCAAATCTCCTTCCTATCTCACTGGATTCATTGCCAGAACCACTGCAAGGAGCGAAAATAATTGTAAAAGCAAAACGTGGGCGACAAGGTGGGAGTCTCCAAAGCAAGGGATCAGGAAAGTCCCCAGCAGGGAAACTTAACGAGGGGAAAAGCACGAAAAAACCTGGTATTTTACCTTCCAAAGTAAAAATAACCCCCTCACTTAAATCTTTCTTCGTGTACTACCGAGCATGCAAAAAGACGGTGTAGGGGGCTTAAGCCCCAGCAAAGAAGTACATGCACCAGTTATGCCCGGTAGTAGGGCCATGTTAGAGGTCACTGTAGTCAATACGGAAAGCGGCATAAATAGTCCCAGTGGTCTGGGAGGAATAAACAAGTCAATAGACGATACCGCGGTATCTCAGGGAAATATTATAACTGTCCCTTTGAGTAATAGGTATGCAGTGCTTGCACCACCGGAAGACTCAGGAGCTCTGCCCCTAGTAAGGAGTGGGGACGGACAGAGTAGCGCGGATATAGGAACATCTGAGGCGAGCAAAGACACAGAAACTTCGTTGGCAAGTATACTATTGGGCCTTAAGAGTGATATAAAGAAGCGCTTTGAGGTTTCAGAAGCAAACCAGCTAGGCATAGAAGCCTCCTGTTTAGAGCTAACGCAGAAGTTAGATGAAGTAACTCTTCGTACAAAGAAGTTGGAGGAAGAGGTGGACGCGGTGAAACAGGATGTGGAGAAGAACGCATCTGAGATCTCCAAATTAGAAAGGCAAAATCAAAAGTTAAGGGAAGACATAGAGAGAGTGGAGAACCATTCCCGCAGGAATAATTTAAGGTTTTTAAATGTCCCTGAAACTGAGGAAGGATCAGACATGAAGGCCTTTATAATTTCGCTGCTGCGGAATACAATTTTGAAAGATAAGGGAGAGATAAACCTCGAGTACAGTAGCGGCCCGTGGTGGGAGTGCTGCCGGGCGGTGACGTGGGGTGGGGGAGGGGCAGGGTGGGGGGTAGTAAAGTACGGAATTCGGCCGTATAGAGGTAAGTAGACATATAAATAATTAAAACGAATTTCGTTGCGCGCGCTGCATCGCATTTGGCGATGCAGAGCTGCTTAGGTGGTCCATTTCCCTACAGGGGATGGACTTTACAGTGGAACATAGACCTGCGTGTAACCATGCCAATGCAGATGGACTCTCTAGGTACTTCCACTTAGAACATGAAGACTCAACTGGACAAGGTTAGTTTAATATCCCTGCGTTTGGGGGGGGTTGTGTAGGAGAGTAGGATCTGCTTCACATAGGTACCCCCATTTTTGCTGATGCTTCACTGTTTTTCGACTTTAGTCTGGCTGGGGCCCTGCTAATCAGAACCCCAGCCTAGCTGCTTCCTCTCTAAAATGGTTTCCATGTACCTTAGGTACATCTTTGATTGGAATCTGGAGTGCCCTTATAAGTCCATAGTATATGGTATACTATGTACCCAGGGCATAGGTACTCCAGAGGCCTGCCAGGGGCTGAAGCATGTATTATGCCACCCCTGGAAGGCCAACCAAAATGACACCACAGGTCTGCTACTGCAGCCTGGGTAAGGTGGTGCATGCACCCCTTACTGTGATATAGGCTACCTGTATCACTACCATTGCACACACATATAAACCTATAAGTCACTCCTATGGCAGGCCTTTACAATCCTGAAGGCAGAGTGCTTGATTTTTATGTGAGAGGGTGCCCCTGCATGAGCAGAGCCCCTCTGCAGCGTTCAGAGTCCCTCCTCTGATGCTGTTTGTGGTACAGCCTGACCATATACTCTTAAGTGCATTATATCCTCGCGGTAGAATGCTAACTTTGGACTGGCTGCACCAAAATATGTCTACTTACCTCTATACGGCCGTATTCCGTACTTTACTACCCCCCACCCTGCCCCTCCCCCGCCCAACGTCAGCGCCCGGCAGCACTCCCACCACGGGCCACTACTGCTCGAGTATGAAGTCCAGAGGGCGCATAGAGAACCCTTCTGTCGTAACCTGCAAAGAACTAAACCTAGGAAGATCTTGGTGAACTTCCTCTCATATACCATCAAAGAAGAGATACTCAGCAGGGCTTTGAAAAATGACCCCTATTTGATAAATGGGTATTCCCTGCTAGTCAGATCTGATTTGTGTAAGGCCACAGAACAGAGGCAGTGGGAGTTAGGAGGCAAGATGGAGGAGCTTCGGAAGCTGGGAGCAAAGATTCAACTAAAATTCCCCGCAATGTTGCGAATTATGTGGAATAACCAAATGCACAATCTCCGGACAGTAGAAGATGTGGAACTATTAATTGACAGGATCAGAAAGGGAGATATGGCAAAATGATTAATCAGGGTTATAGGATAGGGTAAGTCGCTCTCTTAATTTCAAATACTTTAGAGGAAGATCCCCCCAATGGTGCGCCCATAGGCATTGTTATGCCTAGAAAAAAAATAGGGAGGGTTCCCCAGGGCAGGTGTAGGGGGGTGGGGTGGGAAGGTGGTGGGGGGGCACTGGGGGCAGCAGTGGGATAAAAAAACTAAAAAAGTCCTCAGAACCTTTTATGCAGGAGAAATCTAACAATGCAGTGAAGAACTATGGAATAGAATATGGCTAACACCCCAAGTATTGACATCCTCACATGGAACGTGAATAGTCTTAGATCTAAACCTAGACAGAGGAAAGTGATGGAATATTTAAAAAATAGGCAGGCACAAATTATGATTCTACAGGAGATGCACCTATTAGTTAATGAAAGTAAGGAGCTGTTTGGTAGGTGTGGATGGGTCCAAAATTACATTGTTTCTGATCAAGCACAATGTTGTAAGGGAGCTGCAATATTGATCAGGAGCGGAAGTGGGATAGAACTTAAAGCATCAAGTACAGATAGCTCAGGTAGATGGGTACTAGCCCGTTTAAAGTGGGCGGAAAATGACTTCATATGTGTTGGGTTTTATGGACCCAACGAGGATGACCCACAGCATATCATTGAGTTAGAACTGAGGCTGGCGCAGACTTCAGCTCCTGCAATCGTTGGCGGAGACTTTAATGTTCTGTTGGATCCTGTATTGAATCGCTCAACAAGGAGGGAGAGTGCATATGTCCCCAGAATGAGGAATGCTTTTGAAAAGTATGATTCGGGATCTTGATTTATTAGATGTGTGGAGACACTTGAGAGGGAAGGTGAGGGGGTACACATATCACAGTAAAAAGAACCATCACTTTTCTAGATTAGATTATTTTTTAGTCGATAGATGCCTAGCAACTAATATTAAAAAGATTGAGCATCTTCCAGCTCATATTTCGGACCATTCAGCTGTAATGATAACCTTACAAGCCCTAGGACCACAGCCCCCTCTAATAGATGGACTTTAAAGCGCGCTCTACTGTTAGAAAAGGGGGTAGAGACAGCTTTGAAAAAAGAGGCAGCGGAGTATTTTGACAATAATAAAGATACCGCCCCCAGGAATAGTGTGGGATGACTTTAAGGCATATATGCGAGGGTTCCTAAAAAGCCTTACCTGTGCAAAAAATCGAGAAGACAGGGCAGAAATAATGAATATGGAAAAGGAAGTTGGGACTCTTGAGGAAGCTTTGTATACTATAAGTGCGGGAGAGGAAAGGGGAGGATAGAAAGGAGGTTAGAAGAGGTCCAGCTAGAATTTAAAATCAGGCTAGAACAAAAATGTAAGGCAAGATGGCAAGCAGCGAATATGAAGGAATTCGAGTATGGAGAGAAAGCAGGAGCTTTGTTAGCCTGGAAAGCCAGAGTAGAAAGAACTAGAAATGAGATAAAAGAGTTGAGGAGTGACTTAGGGGAGAAGCTAGACAGTTGGGAAACTATGCAGGAACATATAGTGGATCTTTTTTCGCAGCTCTACAAGGAAGATATTGTTCCCGATGCACAAAAGTTAAGAAGCTGGCTTAGTTCGCTCGGTCTCCCCGTTTTGAACGAGGAAGGGGGGAAAATGATGGAAGCCCCAATTACGCAAGAAGAGATTATGGGAGCAATTAAACGATCCAAAAATGGGAAGGCTGCAGGGTTGGATGCTATTCCCTCAGAAGTATATAAAATGGTAATAGAGGAAGTAGTGCCTGTCTGGGAAAACTTGTTTAATATGATATACATGGGCAAGGCACAGGTCCCAGAATCATGGAGGGAGGCCTCTATAGTTTTGATATTAAAACCTGCAAAGGACCCGGCTAAAGCAGAATCGTATCGGCCGATATCCCTGCTGAATGCTGACTATAAGATCTTTGTCAGTATTTTAGCAGGGAGGATGTCCAGAGTTGCTCCTCAGCTTATTCATGAAGACCAGAAGGGGTTTATCCCTGGGAGACAGATGCATGAATTGACCCAGCAGTTAATAGGGTGCATAGATATAGCTACATCAAGGTCGGCCCCCTTGGCGGCGGTTACATTGGATGCCGCCAAGGCTTTTGACCGGGTTTGCTGGGAGTACTTATGGGCAGTGATGGAGATCATGGGGCTTGGGCCTCATCTTATAACTACATTAAAAGCCCTATACCATCGCTCTACAGCTAGGATACTTCTAAATGGTGCTCTTACTAGGAGTTTTATGATTCTTAGAGGAACGAGACAGTGCTGCCCCATCTCCCCTCTACTGTTTAACATATATATTGAACCATTTGCCCAATTGTTGCATCAAGGTGAACAGGTCATGGCCTTCCGTATAGGAGCTTTTGAAAAGAAAATTGCTTTATATGCGGATGATCTAATAATCTATACTGCTGATCCCGCCATTACAATCCCAAGGGTAGAGATGTTAGCAGAAGAATACGGGGCCTTTTCAGGATACTTGGTGAACAAGGAGAAAACAGGGATTATGTGTTGGAATATCCCAGACTGGAGGGGAACATCCAGAGAGAGATCAGGTATCTGGGAATTAGCTTCGTTAACTCATTACAGGATATCCCCCAGCATAATTTAGAGAGGGTTGCAAAGGATATCGATAAATCACTAACGAGATGGAAGAACCTTCCACTAACATTATATGGAAGGGTAAATTTTATCAAAATGGTGTTACTGCCTAAGTTGACATTCCTTTTTAATTGCATACCTCTCACCTTTCCAAGAGGCCTAATTGATAAAATACAGGGCAAATTGGGTAGTTTTGTTTGGGCGGATAGGGGAGCACGTATGTCGTGGAAGAAACTGCGACGTAAATTGGCAGAAGGAGGGCTGGCATTACCGGACCTAAGGCTATATTGCATGGCATTTCAGTTTAAGAACTGTAGAGCTCTTTTAGGTACACCAGGGCCCCGGGTATGGGGTGGTTTGTCAGAGGAGATGGTTAAGGAGTGGGGTGCAAAGGGTTTTTATACAAATTTGGGGCAAAGAAATTTTTCAAAAAGTTAAATTGAAGACGCTAAAGGCAGCACTTATTTTGTGGGTCGGAATAAGGAATATACTGAGAATGGGATACTATTCAGGAGGGGCTCCAATATGGGACTCACCAGGCACGCCGGAATGCTTGCACGATCGATTAAGTATCCCACTTAGGAGGGCAGGAATTGAGCTCTGGGGAGACCTCATGATGATGAAAGAAGTGGTACCATGGGAAATCCTGAGGGTAAAGACTGGGGGGTCCCTTTCAAGGTTTAAATATTTGCAATTATTATTCTGGGGGGAGGCAAATAGAAATGACACCGGAGGGTTTTGGGAGTTTGAAAAAAAGTTACAGGATGAAGCCCCGAAAAAAAAGGAAGTAAGTGACTGGTATCGCATTTTGGTGTCTTTTGAAGAGAAGAAAATTAAAGCACCCTGTGAGATCTGGGACGGTGTTATACAGATGTCGAAGCCACAGAAATTGTGGCAACTATCTTTTAAGTTGCTATATAAAGTTGTCAAGCCATCAAACTTAAAAAGGAATCACTTTTTACAGCCAATAGGCTATATTGGACACCATATAAATTGGCAAAATTTGTAATAGCTGTTGCCCCAAGATGTTATAGATGCGGTATGCTGAGTGCAGATGATAGACACATGTTTTTCGAATGCCCTTTGTTACAGGACTACTGGTCTACAGTGGGGAAGGCAATAAATGACATTCTTTGCGCCAACATAAAAATGAATTTAACACTGATTATGTTAGGGGTGGAAGACAAGCCTATTACGCCCCTCTCTAGGGATAAGCAGGCCCTACTTTTTTATTTGAATCTCCTCGCTAGGCGAGAGGTTTGCAAGAAATGGATGGAAGCCGTACCACCCTTGGGATAGACTGGTTCCAGGCGGTAAAAAGTACTTGTAAAATGGACATAGGATCAGAGACTAATACACACTCTAAGATCTGGGAGGCTTTTCTGAATTGGAATGGCATAATAAGAACTTAATCGTATTAGTCCTATGATTACACCTGCGTGGAACTAGTAACCAGAGCACTGGACGGGCTGGTACGCAGGACTATTGAAATGTCGCAAATAGCCTGGGGAGGAACAGGACGGTTAACAGGCTGCAATTTGCATACAATGATGGTAGGAGGACAAAAAAAAAAAAAACTCACGCCCCCGCAATGTACTGCTTATGAACTCACATATTACATCGCTCATGACATGGTCAGTGACATCACTCATGACATCTCAAATGAGTAAGTTTGTAATTTCAGAGGGTTTGATGTACGTACAAGAATTTCATAAATTTGAAACATAATGATGTATATGACATGTTACATGTACAACTGTGTTTTTTGTGTATACTAAGCAAAAGCTTTTTATGTTTTTAAAACAACAGCCCTGAAGAAGTGAGCTATTCGTGAAACACATGTTGGCTTGGCTGTCGATAATATATGTACATTTTGAAGAATTTGAAAATATTCATTGGAAAATACTTTGTGAAGAATTCTGCAAATAAAGAATATATATATATGTATGTATATATATACATTTACAGAGGAGGGAACCGGAGCAAACCGTTTGAAAGGAGGCGTCTGAGGAAGGCTGTGAGCTGAAATGCATTACGCTGATTTTCATTGTGAATAAAAGCTTCCCGAAAGATTCCCCGCTGTGTCCTCATGCTACTTACTTGTGAGTGGCTTTCTTCATATATATATATATATATATATACATACAATCCTGCTCCAAGAATAAAGAAGGCACGTACTCGAGGCTGCAGAGATACAGCAATTTTATTTCTCGGGTCTCCCTCGACCTCGAAAACAAAGAGACGCGTTTCGGCTTCGCAGAAGCCTTTATCAATCTATATCTTTATCAATACATATATTCACTGAAAAACCCAAAGGTTACATGGACGTTATAGTTAGGCTGACATTTCACTTGAACAAAATGAGAGAAATTCAGCAGTTATAGTTAGCTCAGCTAACTATAACTTACACCCCCACAAACGCACTGCTTATGACCTCACATATTACATCACTAATGACATGTTCAGCGACATCACTGATGACATCTCAAATTACATCACTGATGACATCATCGAGTGACTGTGAGTGTTTTTAAAATATTTATGAGTGTTAAAAATATATATCAAGGTACATTGATGAATCAGTGGGTGTATGAGTGCCTGTATCGATGAATCAGTAGGTGCATGCCTGACTGTATAAGTGAGTGGTTAGGTGTCTCAGGGAATGTATGGTTCACTGACTAGGTTGTCTGATGTCTGTATCTGTCTGTCAGTTGGTGTTGAAGAGGCTGTATGGGTTGGTGAGTGGGTACATGTATGGATGATTGGTTGGTTGTCTGAGTACCTGTTTGGGTGAATGAGTGTCTGTGTGGGTGGGTGACAGGGTGTGTGACTGCCTGCTTGGATACGTGAGTGGGTGAGTCAGTGGGTGTATGGGTTAGTGAGTGTGTACGAGAAGGGCTGTATAAGTGGATGAGTTGTCTATGGCTGTGTTGGTGAGTGAATGGATGTATCAGTGGTATATATGTGAGTAAGTGGATATGTGAAAGACAGTATAGGTGAGTGTTGGAGTATATCAGTGACTTTATGTGTGAGTGAGGGATTGGGATAGTGGCTGTATGGGTTAGTGAGTGCGTGTGTGAGAGGCTGTATGGGTGAGTGATTGTATGTTAGTATCTCTATGAATAAATGAGTGGGTGTGTGTATAACTATATAGGTGGGGAATGGATGTCTGATTGACTCTATAGGTGTGTGAGTAGCTCTATGAGTGACTGACAGTATGTGAGTGGCTGTATGGGTGTATGAGTAGATATATCAGTGGCTGTATTAGTGAGTGAGTTGGTGTATGAGTGGCAGTATGGGTGACTGAGTGGATGTGTGTGAAGACCTATGAATCAGTGAGTGAGAATGTAAATACTGGTATGGGTGTGTCAATGGTTTCGAGAATGGTAGTGTGGAAGTTGGAGTGGGTGCATAAAAGGTTACATGGGGATGTTAGTGGGTGCATCAGAGAGTCTGTGGATGATGTCATCAGTGACGTCATATGGGATATCATCAGTGATGCAATCAGTGATGTCACTGACCATGTCATGATCATGAGTAATGTAATATGTGAGGTCATAAGCAGTGCATTGCGGGGGTGCGAGCTATAGTTAGCTCAGCTAACTATAACTGCTGAATTTCTCTGGTTTTGTACAAGTGAAATGTCAGCCTAACTATAATGTCCCTGTAACCTTTGTTTTTATCACTGAATTTCTTAGGTTTTTTAAAATTGTATTTCCTAACTATAAGTCCCTGTAATTTTGGTTTCTTCAGTGAATTTCTAAGGTTTTTTAAATGCTACTTCCTAACTACAACGTTTCTGTAACCTGGGAGTTCAAACCTATCTCTAGCTTACTTAAATACTACACAACAGTTTATTACATTGTCCTAAATTAGAAATTAAATCTTGCCGTTACTTGAATTGTGTCATCATTCCTCAACTTTAAAAAAGATTCTCTCTTTAACACCCTTCCCCACCCAATACATTCCAAGCTCAGTGTACCTAGCAACCCAGTGGAACCAGTAGGTCACAAGTTCATAACACATGCTAGAAGTAACATGCTACTTCCAAATAAGATACAGCAGGTGTGCTTTACTTCACAGATTCACAAAAGCATATCCATGTCTGTATTGGATTTATCTTCTTAAACAACAGCCAATAATAAGATGTCTTGCTAAGGCATCCAACACACTACCTAATGTTATTCACTTTCATGCTGACAGAATCCAATGAAATATATCTTTAAAAAAAACAAAAAGTTTTTTTTAAAACCTCCATTTTAACTGATTTTCCTTTGGGAAACTACCTCATTCAGCTCCAGCCTTCTCCTGACTACTATTGCTCCTTCACTTCAAAATGCTCAGAGTATGGATTGTGGGTCACAGCTATATTAATTGGGCTAAACAAGCTGCAAAAAAGAGAGGTATTGACAGGGTCTTGGGTTTGTCAAATGTGCAGAGTACATGGTTTGGCCAGAGAGATTTAAAGTTTCATCAGTTGCTGGCTTTGGTTAAATCCATTGTGGATTCCCAAGCTCCTCCCCTCATGATTGTGCACTGTGGTGGCAATGACCTAGGCACATTGACTGGGGTAGGGCTGGGAATCCTAATGAAAGAAACCTTTGCAGAACTGATGTCACTTTTCCCGCAC
Source organism: Calotriton arnoldi (assembly GCA_963921515.1). Classification (NCBI taxonomy): domain Eukaryota; kingdom Metazoa; phylum Chordata; class Amphibia; order Caudata; family Salamandridae; genus Calotriton; species Calotriton arnoldi. Next base: position 1,037,929 of record CAWUFW010006805.1, read on the forward strand.
ACTGTCTTGGTGTACTCTAATATATGCCAAAGACAGAAATGGAAGTGGTCAAATCAATTCTGTCCACTGATTGACAAAGCCAGGAAACATGTTAATAAAACTGTTTCTGCATTCCTCAGAGACCATCGCGTGGGCTGTATTTATAACAACAATCTGTGTTTTAACATGCATGGAATTTATAGAAATGATGGAGTGCACTTTACAGATGAAGGCAACAGGGTGTTTCTAAGCAACCTGAAACTCTGCATCCGGTCTTATGTGTAGTAGCCATATACACACAAGCAGCACAAAGGCTCAATTCAGAGCCCCCCTAGGACCCAAAAGATTGTTAATTTTCTTTAAAAAGATACGTCGCGAGAACGGACAACAAAAGCAGACATTCAATGGCAACCAAAAATAATATCTAAAAAAATCCATTCTGAACATTGCACTACACATATTACTATATACATACTTCTTTCAAAGCATGTTTAAACTCATATTTTTCTACTAACTTTCTTTGAAAACCATCTTTCCGACCTGTTTTCTGTTTTTGCGGTTATTTGGGTCATCGCAATGGCGTTAACTGCGATGATCGCGCCTTTTTCATAAAGTCTAAAATACATATATACACACATTTTACAGACTAGGGGTTTCTTACAGTATTCTCTAAAGACATGTTTTTCTAGAGAGTTTCAATAAAAACCATCTCTAATACCTATTTTATATTTTTGCATTGAGGCCGGAGATCACGATGACGTTAGTAATCGCGATCCCCGCGAACACATCGCAAAAACAGAAAACAAAAGCAGGAATTCAATAGCCACCACCACATTCAAAAATTAAAACTATATAATTAATTCTACCCATCACAGTAGATAACTTACATTTATCAGAATCTCAATATCTCTATAACAATGCGTATTAATGAGTCACTGATATATTTTCTTATATTTCCACCAATATTTACGACATCATCAGTAGTCGCGATGTCCCCGTGATTGTACATGGGGGGCTGCAGTGGCGGTCGCAGTGTCATCGGGAATATTGAGCGCGATTCAAAAAATCCATTTTGGACACATAACTTGTGTCACTAACACTCCCATTTCTCAAACATTGGGTCAGAGTACCTCCACTTTGCCTCCTTATGTTAGCTTTTTCAGAAATGTTCAGCCCTGGGAACCATTCCCGATTAATAAAATGGCGGCAGCAACTTTCTGTTCAGGTTGCGTCCAGCCTATCAGAGCATTAGCGTTGGCACGCGCATTCGCGATTAATCGCGAAACCACTGCGAAATATCCACGGGCAGAGATATCACTATAATTTCTGGCTTAAATTTCTCAAACACTACTGAATGGATTTACACCAAATGTTTTGATTTGTTCGGCATTCCATCCTTCAATTGTGTGTCTTTTGCTTTCTCGCCCTACGTGTGCCGGTTATGCCCAGACGTGGGTCCCGGGCTCACTGCGCCACTGGATTCAAGCTATCCTGGCTGATGAGGGGTGACAGAAACTGGTCCAAGGATGCTTCTTTCCAGTCCAGGAAGGACCTGGCTTGGCAGTTCGGGCTGAACTGTTCCCATGAGGCACAGGGTCAAAATTGATTTGCATATGACCAGGTCTAAACTGGGGTGGCATTGTGAGCAAAAGAATGATGGATTTAACCCAGATCTCTTGACTGGGGTTGAATGTTTTGATTTGTTCCGCATTCCGTCCATCAATTGTGTGTCTTTTGCTTTCTCGCCCTAAGTGCGCCGGGTATGCCCAGACGTGGGTCCCGGGATCACTGTGCCACTGGATTCAAGCTATCCTGGCTGATGAGGGGTGAAACCCCGAAACCGGTCCTAGGATGCATGTTTCCGGTCCAGGGAGGACCTGGCTTGGCAGTTCGGGCTGAACTGTTCCCATGAGGCACAGGGTCAAAACTGATTTGCATATGACCAGGTCTAAACTGGGGTGGCATTGTGAGCAAAAGAATTATGGATTTAACCCAGATCTCTTGACTGGGGGTGAATGTTTTGATTTGTTCCGCATTCCGTCCATCAATTGTGTGTCTTTTGCTTTCTCGCCCTAAGTGCGCCGGGTATGCCCAGACGTGGGTCCCGGGATCACTGTGCCACTGGATTCAAGCTATCCTGGCTGATGAGGGGTGAAACCCCGAAACCGGTCCTAGGATGCATGTTTCCGGTCCAGGGAGGACCTGGCTTGGCAGTTCGGGCTGGACTGTTCCCATGAGGCACAGGGTCAAAACTGATTTGCATATGGCCAGGTCTAAACTGGGGTGGCATTGTGAGCAAAAGAATAATGGATTTAACCCAGATCTCTTGACTGGGGTTGAATGTTTTGATCTGTTCTGCATTCCGTCCAACCCCATTATTTTTATAATACAACCTGTGTGGTGTCCATTTGTAGTGTTGTCACTGGATTACTGTATGTGTTCACAAATGCTTTACACACTGCCTCTGAACTAAGCCTGTCTGCTCGTGCCAAGCTACCAAGGGGGTGAGCAGGGGTTATTTCAGGAGTGTACCCCCTTACCCTGACTAGAAGCAAGGGTCCCTATTTGGACAAAGGTACCTACCTCTGCCAACTAGAGACCCCCAGTTCTAACATGTGTCTTTTGCTTTCTCGCCCTAAGTGCACCGGGTATGCCCAGACGTGGGTCCCGGGCTCACTGTGCCACTGGATTCAAGCTATCCTTGCTGATGAGGGGTGAAACCCCGAAACCGGTCCTAGGATGCTTGTTTCCAGTCCAGGGAGGACCTGGTTTGGCCGTTTGGGCTGGATTGTTCCCATGAGGCACAGGGTCAAAACTGATTTGCATATGGCCAGGTCTAAACTGGGGTGGCATTGTGAGCAAAAGAATAATGGATTTAACCCAGATCTCTTGACTGGGGTTGAATGTTTTGATCTGTTCTGCATTCCGTCCATCAATTGTGTGTCTTTTGCTTTCTCGCCCTAAGTGCACCAGGTATGCCCAGTCGTGGGTCTCGGGCTCACTGTGCCACTGGATTCAAGCTATCCTGGCTGATGAAGGGCGAAACCCCGAAACCGGTCCTAGGATGCTTGTTTCCGGTCCAGGGAGGACCTGGTTTGGCAGTTCGGGCTGGACTGTTCCCATGAGGCACAGGGTCAAAACTGATTTGCATATGACCAGGTCTAAACTGGGGTGGCATTGTGAGCAAAAGAATGATGGCTTTAACCCAGATCTCTTGACTGGGGGTGAATGTTTCAATTTGTTCTGCATTCCGTCCATCAATTGTGTGTTGTTGGACTTGGCCCTTTTGCAGGGTCATCCCTCAACTTTTTGCCTTCCTTCTATATTTTTTCTGACCTGTTGTTGGCTGTTTTATGACTCTGGGCACTTTACCACTGCTGATCAGTGCTAAAGTGCATATGCTCTCCCTATTGTAAATTGTGTTATGTATTAGTGACTCCATGATTGGATGATTGGTTTACTTGTCAGTCCCTAGTACAGTGCACTGAGTGTGCCCAGGGCTTGTAAATCCAATGCTGCTGGTGGGCTTGCAGCACTGGTTGTGCCAACTGTAATAACGCTCAAATGCGGGTTTGTGTAAAGGAGGTTTATTAGATCAAACCCCATCCATCGTAGACCTCAGCCCACTGACACCGTTAGAACCCCACACGCTCCACACTCCAAACTGGAACATGGAACTGAGCCACATCACACTTCTTCCTCTTCACAATTTGAAATGTAATTACAGAAGAAATAACATATACATTCCCAAATACAAATGAAAACAATAAGTGGAGTTCCCAACCTTTCCTCCCCACTAAACCACAAAATAAACTCTATACACAACGTCCAGCTAAGCTTGAATCTTACGAGATCTTGTGCCTATGCGTAAGGACTCCAAAATTTTAAAACATATCAGAACCCCAGTACATATGCAATTAATTTCTCACAAAGTCATTAAGATAGCTCGGAGTTCTGCAGACTCTAACACTCCTACGTGTAAGCTCACGCTCCAAATGAGAAGAGACCCCGACAGAAGAATCTGTTTCACGAGCACTGTCACTGCTTGGCCGAACATGAACTACACGACTAAGATTCCACATCCGACCATCATTGGTTTTGACAGCGTTCTTGAACAATTTCACCACACTCTTTACACAAGTGAATGCGGGTTTGTGTAAAGGAGGTTTATTAGATCAAACCCCATCCATCGTAGACCTCAGCCCACTGACACCGTTAGAACCCCACACGCTCCACACTCCAAACTGGAACATGGAACTGAGCCACATCACACCAACCACAGAAGCAGCTTGTAAAGTGTGTCTCAGGCCTGCCACTGCAGAGCCTGTGTGCAGCCTAGGGCTGCCATGTCGACTTGGTGAGTGCACCCACTTACCAGTCCCTAAACCTTCCCTTTACTACCTGTTGGTCACCCCTAAAGTAGGCCCTAGGGCAGGGTGCATTGTAAGTATAAGGTAAGACATGCCCTGGTGTGTGTGGCATGTCCTAATAGTGAATTACAGCCATTTTCGTTTTTCACGATTGCAAGGCTACCTGTTCCCCATAGGCCAGAATGGGCAGTTTTGATTATTACACCTTATAATCCTAACTGACCCAGGGAACATGATAGAGAAACGAATTTAGTATGCCTGAACTCAGAATGATAAAATACATCTTTTAGTGAAGTTGATTTTACCATTCTGTGTTTGAAAATACCACTTTTAGAAAGTAGGTATTTTCTTGCCTAACTATCCAAGCCTGCCTCTGCTAGGTTGTGTATTCCTTGTCTGGGTTTGTGAGTGACAGGGGCTGGGGGACTCCAGGAGACAGGGTGAGTCAGCACAGGGCTGAATAGAGAGATCTGCATCCAGAGTGGAGGGAGGAGTTGCACCTGGGTCTGAATAGGGCTGTGCCTGCCTTCCACAATGCTGGCTCCACCTCCTGCTGGGCGGCTGAGCACTCTGCCCCACATTCTGAAAGGAAAGAAGGAGTCCTGTAAACAAAGTGCTCCAGGACTGACCAGAACTGGTTTTGGACTAGGCAGAGGCCTCTCTGCCTTCAGAGAACAAAGAGAAAAGGTGTATAAAAGGGGACCCAGACCCCTAGGAAATTAGATCACTTTTGGGAAACAAGAAGAAACCTTTGCTGAGGAGCGGAACCAAGAAGAAACTGAGGAGAAGACTATCCCTAAGCTAGAGGGATCTGCCTGCAGTGGTTGCCTGACTGCCAAAGAAAGGAGAAGGGAACTTTGTGTGTACTTTCATCAACTTGTGAAGGATCTCCAAGGGCTTGATTTCAGAGCTTGCCTCCTGCTGAAGTCTCAGGGACAACAGACTTCACCCACCAGCTCCCCTGTATTCCCTTGCTGGGAATTTGGACCTTCTGACACACTTGCGTGTCTCTGGGAGCTGGAAGCGCGACTCAAGACGAAGAAGCGTGTCGCTGCAGCCGCTGATTCTCGCATCGCCGGAGAAGAGTGTCAACGTCGCAGCAGACGCCGGCGCATCCCCGAAGAAGCGCGCCGCTGACACCCTCGCATCCTTCGAAGCGCCTCGCAGCACCGGAGAAAAGTGTCGCCGTCGCAGCAGACGCCGTCGCATCCCCGGGGCAGAGCATCGACCTCGCATCAGATGCCAACGCATCGCAACACGAGGCGCCCGCATCCCAGGAGAAGATCGTCGACCTCGCATCAGACGCCGTCGCATCGCCAGGGAAGCGTGTCGCAGGGCCTGTCGCGGCTCCAAAGATTCATCGAAATCGCCGCACGGCCGTCGGGCGTGCACGCATCACCCCTTCGTTGTCGCAACGACAAGAAGACGCCACTTTGTTTCTTTGCACCAGATCTTCAACGCATCACCGTCCTTGCGTGTAAGGGACTACCGCATCACCTTCCCTGCAACACTTTTGTTGCTGTGCGTTACGCATCTTAAGGTACATTGAACTCAAAGTGTCGCATTTCCATTTTAAGAGACTCAAGCTAATTCTACCATCTTTAAAGTACAGTATTGTGGATTATTTTTGTCGTTTATGGTCTTGTGGTAAATCTATATAAAAGATACTTATTTTTATAATACAACCTGTGTGGTGTCCATTTGTAGTGTTGTCACTGGATTACTGTATGTGTTCACAAATGCTTTACACACTGCCTCTGAACTAAGCCTGTCTGCTCGTGCCAAGCTACCAAGGGGGTGAGCAGGGGTTATTTCAGGAGTGTACCCCCTTACCCTGACTAGAAGCAAGGGTCCCTATTTGGACAAAGGTACCTACCTCTGCCAACTAGAGACCCCCAGTTCTAACATGTGTCTTTTGCTTTCTCGCCCTAAGTGCACCGGGTATGCCCAGACGTGGGTCCCGGGCTCACTGTGCCACTGGATTCAAGCTATCCTTGCTGATGAGGGGTGAAACCCCGAAACCGGTCCTAGGATGCTTGTTTCCAGTCCAGGGAGGACCTGGTTTGGCCGTTTGGGCTGGATTGTTCCCATGAGGCACAGGGTCAAAACTGATTTGCATATGGCCAGGTCTAAACTGGGGTGGCATTGTGAGCAAAAGAATAATGGATTTAACCCAGATCTCTTGACTGGGGTTGAATGTTTTGATCTGTTCTGCATTCCGTCCATCAATTGTGTGTCTTTTGCTTTCTCGCCCTAAGTGCACCAGGTATGCCCAGTCGTGGGTCTCGGGCTCACTGTGCCACTGGATTCAAGCTATCCTGGCTGATGAAGGGCGAAACCCCGAAACCGGTCCTAGGATGCTTGTTTCCGGTCCAGGGAGGACCTGGTTTGGCAGTTCGGGCTGGACTGTTCCCATGAGGCACAGGGTCAAAACTGATTTGCATATGACCAGGTCTAAACTGGGGTGGCATTGTGAGCAAAAGAATGATGGCTTTAACCCAGATCTCTTGACTGGGGGTGAATGTTTCAATTTGTTCTGCATTCCGTCCATCAATTGTGTGTTGTTGGACTTGGCCCTTTTGCAGGGTCATCCCTCAACTTTTTGCCTTCCTTCTATATTTTTTCTGACCTGTTGTTGGCTGTTTTATGACTCTGGGCACTTTACCACTGCTGATCAGTGCTAAAGTGCATATGCTCTCCCTATTGTAAATTGTGTTATGTATTAGTGACTCCATGATTGGATGATTGGTTTACTTGTCAGTCCCTAGTACAGTGCACTGAGTGTGCCCAGGGCTTGTAAATCCAATGCTGCTGGTGGGCTTGCAGCACTGGTTGTGCCAACTGTAATAACGCTCAAATGCGGGTTTGTGTAAAGGAGGTTTATTAGATCAAACCCCATCCATCGTAGACCTCAGCCCACTGACACCGTTAGAACCCCACACGCTCCACACTCCAAACTGGAACATGGAACGGAGCCACATCACACTTCTTCCTCTTCACAATTTGAAATGTAATTACAGAAGAAATAACATATACATTCCCAAATACAAATGAAAACAATAAGTGGAGTTCCCAACCTTTCCTCCCCACTAAACCACAAAATAAACTCTATACACAACGTCCAGCTAAGCTTGAATCTTACGAGATCTTGTGCCTATGCGTAAGGACTCCAAAATTTTAAAACATATCAGAACCCCAGTACATATGCAATTAATTTCTCACAAAGTCATTAAGATAGCTCGGAGTTCTGCAGACTCTAACACTCCTACGTGTAAGCTCACGCTCCAAATGAGAAGAGACCCCGACAGAAGAATCTGTTTCACGAGCACTGTCACTGCTTGGCCGAACATGAACTACACGACTAAGATTCCACATCCGACCATCATTGGTTTTGACAGCGTTCTTGAACAATTTCACCACACTCTTTACACAAGTGAATGCGGGTTTGTGTAAAGGAGGTTTATTAGATCAAACCCCATCCATCGTAGACCTCAGCCCACTGACACCGTTAGAACCCCACACGCTCCACACTCCAAACTGGAACATGGAACTGAGCCACATCACACCAACCACAGAAGCAGCTTGTAAAGTGTGTCTCAGGCCTGCCACTGCAGAGCCTGTGTGCAGCCTAGGGCTGCCATGTCGACTTGGTGAGTGCACCCACTTACCAGTCCCTAAACCTTCCCTTTACTACCTGTTGGTCACCCCTAAAGTAGGCCCTAGGGCAGGGTGCATTGTAAGTATAAGGTAAGACATGCCCTGGTGTGTGTGGCATGTCCTAATAGTGAATTACAGCCATTTTCGTTTTTCACGATTGCAAGGCTACCTGTTCCCCATAGGCCAGAATGGGCAGTTTTGATTATTACACCTTATAATCCTAACTGACCCAGGGAACATGATAGAGAAACGAATTTAGTATGCCTGAACTCAGAATGATAAAATACATCTTTTAGTGAAGTTGATTTTACCATTCTGTGTTTGAAAATACCACTTTTAGAAAGTAGGTATTTTCTTGCCTAACTATCCAAGCCTGCCTCTGCTAGGTTGTGTATTCCTTGTCTGGGTTTGTGAGTGACAGGGGCTGGGGGACTCCAGGAGACAGGGTGAGTCAGCACAGGGCTGAATAGAGAGATCTGCATCCAGAGTGGAGGGAGGAGTTGCACCTGGGTCTGAATAGGGCTGTGCCTGCCTTCCACAATGCTGGCTCCACCTCCTGCTGGGCGGCTGAGCACTCTGCCCCACATTCTGAAAGGAAAGAAGGAGTCCTGTAAACAAAGTGCTCCAGGACTGACCAGAACTGGTTTTGGACTAGGCAGAGGCATCTCTGCCTTCAGAGAACAAAGAGAAAAGGTGTATAAAAAGGGGACCCAGACCCCTAGGAAATTAGATCACTTTTGGGAAACAAGAAGAAACCTTTGCTGAGGAGCGGAACCAAGAAGAAACTGAGGAGAAGACTATCCCTAAGCTAGAGGGATCTGCCTGCAGTGGTTGCCTGACTGCCAAAGAAAGGAGAAGGGAACTTTGTGTGTACTTTCATCAACTTGTGAAGGATCTCCAAGGGCTTGATTTCAGAGCTTGCCTCCTGCTGAAGTCTCAGGGACAACAGACTTCACCCACCAGCTCCCCTGTATTCCCTTGCTGGGAATTTGGACCTTCTGACACACTTGCGTGTCTCTGGGAGCTGGAAGCGCGACTCAAGACGAAGAAGCGTGTCGCTGCAGCCGCTGATTCTCGCATCGCCGGAGAAGAGTGTCAACGTCGCAGCAGACGCCGGCGCATCCCCGAAGAAGCGCGCCGCTGACACCCTCGCATCCTTCGAAGCGCCTCGCAGCACCGGAGAAAAGTGTCGCCGTCGCAGCAGACGCCGTCGCATCCCCGGGGCAGAGCATCGACCTCGCATCAGATGCCAACGCATCGCAACACGAGGCGCCCCGCATCCCAGGAGAAGATCGTCGACCTCACATCAGACGCCGTCGCATCGCCAGGGAAGCGTGTCGCAGGGCCTGTCGCGGCTCCAAAGATTCATCGAAATCGCCGCACGGCCGTCGGGCGTGCACGCATCACCCCTTCGTTGTCGCAACGACAAGAAGACGCCACTTTGTTTCTTTGCACCAGATCTTCAACGCATCACCGTCCTTGCGTGTAAGGGACTACCGCATCACCTTCCCTGCAACACTTTTGTTGCTGTGCGTTACGCATCTTAAGGTACATTGAACTCAAAGTGTCGCATTTCCATTTTAAGAGACTCAAGCTAATTCTACCATCTTTAAAGTACAGTATTGTGGATTATTTTTGTCGTTTATGGTCTTGTGGTAAATCTATATAAAAGATACTTATTTTTATAATACAACCTGTGTGGTGTCCATTTGTAGTGTTGTCACTGGATTACTGTATGTGTTCACAAATGCTTTACACACTGCCTCTGAACTAAGCCTGTCTGCTCGTGCCAAGCTACCAAGGGGGTGAGCAGGGGTTATTTCAGGAGTGTACCCCTTACCCTGACTAGAAGCAAGGGTCCCTATTTGGACAAAGGTACCTACCTCTGCCAACTAGAGACCCCCAGTTCTAACATGTGTCTTTTGCTTTCTCGCCCTAAGTGCACCGGGTATGCCCAGACGTGGGTCCCGGGCTCACTGTGCCACTGGATTCAAGCTATCCTGGCTGATGAGGGGTGAAACCCCAAAACCGGTCCTAGGATGCTTGTTTCTGGTCCAGGGAGGACCTGGCTTGGCAGTTTGGGCTGGACTGTTCCCATGAGGCACAGGGTCAAAACCGATTTGCATATGGCCAGGTCTAAACTGGGGTGGCATTTTGAGGAAAAGAATGATGGATTTAACCCAGATCTCTTGACTGGGGGTGAAAGTTTTGATTTGTTCCGCATTCCGTCCATCAATTGTGTGTCTTTTGCTTTCTCGTCCTAAGTGTGCCGGGTATGCCCAGACGCGGGTCCCGGGCTCACTATGCCACTGGATTCAAGCTATCCTGGCTGATGAGGCCTGAAACCCCGAAACCGGTCCTAGGATGCCTGTTTCCGGTTCAGGGAGGACCTGGCTTGGCAGGTCGGGCTGGACTGTTCCCATGAGGCACAGGGTCAAAACTGATTTGCATATGGCCAGGTCTAAACTGGGGTGGCATTTTGAGGAAAAGAATGATGGATTTACCCCGGATCTCTTGACTGAGGGTGAATGTTTTGATTTGTTCTGCATTCTGTCCATCAATTGTGTGTCTTTTGCTTTCTCATCCTAAGTGCGCCGGGTATGCCCAGACGTGGGTCCCGGGCTCACTGTGCCACTGGATTCAAGCTATCCTCGCTGATGAGGGGCGAAACCCCGAAACCGGTCCTTGGATCATTGTTTACGGTCCAGGAAGGACCTGGCTTGGCAGTTCGGGCTGGACTGTTCCCATGAGTCACAGGATCAAAACTGATTTGCATATGGCCAGGTCTAAACTGGGGTGGCATTGTGAGCAAAAGAATGATGGATTTAACCCATATCTCTTGACTGGGGGTGAATGTTTTGGTTTGTTTTGCCTTCCATCCATCAATTGTGTGTCTTTTACACCAAATAGACCAAAGGCACCTCCCTGCCAAATTTTGGGTAAGTCCGTTCAGTGGTTCGGGCTGTAGGTGTGGCTAAAGTTTCCCACAGGAATTAACATTACAAACGCACCCTTATTTCGTGTCCCGAATTCTCAGTCCCCACTGCGTGGATTACCCCCAAACTTTCCATGACAACCAGAACCTAACTTGGCACCTTTCTGGGAAAATTTCATGAAGATTGGTCAAATGACGCCAAAGTTATAGGCAAAATCAAAAAATGCTTTTCCTATGGAAACATGGTCCTATCTATAACTATCTACTGGTGACCACAGTAGGTAACACACACATATATATAAATATATATATATATATGTATGTATGTATGTATGTGTATATATATATAAATATCACAGGATTCGCCTCAGCAACAGCTACTCAGCTGCTCCAATTCCACTGTGGAAAGACGAAGAGCGGACCCAAAGTTCTTGGTGCAATTCAGTAAGTGTTTATTAAATGCCATAGTCAGTGATGTCATCAGTGATGTCATTTGAGATGTCATCAGTGATGTCATCAGTGATGTCACTGACCATGTCATGAATGATGTAATATGTGACGTCATCAGCAGTGCATTGCGGGGGTGCGAGTTATGGTTAGCTGAACAAACTATAACGGCCGAATTTCTATGGTTTTGTACGAGTGAAATGTCCAACTAACTATAACGTCCCTGAAACCAATGGTTTTTTCAGTGAATTTCTAAGGTTTTTTAAATGCTAATTTCTAACTATAACGTACCTGAAACCTATGGTTTTTTCAGTGAATTGCAATGGTTTTTTAAATACTAATTTCTAACTATAACGTCCCTGAAACCTATGGTTTTTTCAGTGAATTTCAAAGGTTTTTTAAATGGTAATTTTAGATTATAATATTTATAAAACTTATCTTTTTTTCTGTAAATTGATTTTTTTTTTATTGATATTTTGGAACTTTCATGTCCTTTAATTATTATTTATTTATTTTTTTAATTATGTAATATCTTGTGTCTTCTAAAATATATATAATTTTTTTTTTTTTTTGAGGAAAAAGTGGAGTCGCGCACCTATCGTGTAGCCATCTCGGTGGGTGTGCGGATTTAAGCCGCCATATTGCTAAAGTCGTGAAGGATGCGCGTTTGGTGTGCGACGGGTGCGTGGTGCCCGGCCCCGCGTAACGTCATATACGTATGGGGTCACGTCGTGTGCGTGTTAGGTATGCGACGGGTGCGCGGTGCCGGGCCCCGTGTAACGTCATATACGTATGGGGTCGCGTCATGTGCGCGTTTGGTATGCGACGGTTGCGCGGTGCCAGGCCCCGCGTAACGTCATATACGTCTGGGGTCGCGTCATGTGCGCGTTTGGTATGCGACGGGTGCGCGGTGTCGGGCCCCGCGTAACGTCATATACGTATGGGGTCGTGTCATGTGCACGTTTGGTATGCGACAGGTGCGCGGTGTCGGGCCGCGCGTAACGTCATATACATATGGGGTCGCTCCGGGTGCGCGACTCCCGCAATTTTTTTTATGTTTTAAAACTATATGTATATAACTTTCATGTGTATATCAGAGCATGAGATTATCTAATCTATTTATAAAAATTATATATTTGTACTTGTAATAAACTTATATTATTGTTAAATATATTTTCGTGAAGTCGCGTCGGGTGTGCGCTGGTTGCGCGCCGGGTGCGCGACCCCCATGTGACTTTAAAAGAAAGCATTTAATTGGTTCATAAGGTTTTCCATTCTAGCAGTTCAAGGACCCCACCCATTTCTATCATTCTGTCTGCAGCTTCATTGGAGAGACACCTGTTGTGTTTTTGCAGCTAGTTTGTAAATTTTCTTGGTGTTTCTTGGAGATTTTTGGAAATGGCCTCTTCCAATCCTGAGCAACAACATACTTCTGATGAAGAAGAGATTGAAGAACCACCTCCTAAAAAGAGACCAGAATCCATCGCCTGGAAATTTCTTACCATCCCTGATGGTGAAAAGAAAGTGAATGCAAGGAAGGTCAGCTGCAGTCTCTGTCCAAGGGTTTTGTCTAGAGGAAGCGATAAAAAATACTCTTGTGGAACATCAAGCATGTACAAGCACCTCCAGACAATACATCCAAAACATTTAGCACGAGAGCAGATGCGACGTGCTGAACAAAATATGCAGCAAGGTAACCAGGGAGATGGTCCCAGCACTTCAGGAGCATCAACTACATCATCACGAGGGCCGGACATACGCTCAGAGTTCGCAAACTTAAAACAGCACTGCATAAAATGCAAAGCCATACTATGTTGTGGTGAACAGTCTGTGGATGCTGTTTGTTCTGCAGCAAGGAACCATCGCTGCTAATTTTTTTTTTTTTGGAATGACTTTACAATTCCAAAAGTTAAGACTTTAGCCTGTTGTTTTTTTCAGTTTTCCAAAAACACCAAAAAAAATACAAAATAGTTCAAAAACACACAAAAAAAAATTAAAAACAAAAAAGAAGAAAAAAAAGAGTTCTTTTCAGAACTACCTAATCTGGTTTAAAAAGAGAAATAACTGCATGCTAATGTCTGGATGATTGCTGGAGTATATGTGTAGAACATAATTGATTCAAAGAGTGCATGGGAAGTGCATGGTGATTGTATGAGTGCATAAGTACTGCCCGCTTGATTGCACAAGTGTATTTGTAATCCTTGAGTTATTGCATGAGTGAATGGATAATGCCTGGGTGATTGCATTAGTATATAAGTGGTGGTTGAGTGATTGGAAGAGTGTGAATGAGCAGTGTCTAGGTGGTTAGAGGACTGCATGGGTAGTGCACATGTGATTGTAGCTGTGCATGTGTTACTGCCTGGGTCATTGCATGAGTACATGGGTATTGATTGGATGATTAGAGTACTGCAAAGAAAATGCATGGTGAATTTATAAGTGCTTTGGTATTGGCAGAGTGATTGGATAAGGACATGGGACTGGATGGGTGATTGGAGGAGTGCACGGGGAGTGACAGGGTGATTGCTGCACTGCATGAGTACTACCTGGGTAATTGAAGGTGTGAATCAGTAGTGTGTAGGTGGTTAGAGGTCTGCATGGGATGTTCATTGGTGATTGTAGCAGTGCACGTGTTAGTGCCTGGGTCATTGCATGAGTACATGGGTAGTGACTGTATGATTACAGTGCTGCAAGGAGAGTACATGGTGAATTTATAAGTGCTTGGGTATTGACGGAGTGATTGGATAAGTACATTGTGCTGCATGGGTGATTTGAGGAGTGCATGGGAAGTGACAGAGAGATTGCTGCACTGCATTAGTACTACCTGGGTAAATGGAGGAGTGAATCAGTAGTGTGCAGGTGGTTGAGGTCTGCATGGGAAGTGCACAGGTGGTTGTAGCAGGGCACGAGTTAGTGCCTGGGTCATTGCATGAGTACATGGGTAGTGACTGGATGATTACAGAGCTGCAAGGAGAGGGCATGGTGAATTTATAAGTGCTTGGGTTTTGGCGCAGTGATTGGATAAGTACATGGTGCTGGCTGGGTGATTGAAGGAGTGCATGTTAATTGACAGGGGATTGCTGGAGTGCATGGGTACTACCTGGGTTATTGGAGGAGTGAATCAGTAGTGTGTAGGTGGTTAGAGGTCTGCATGGGAAGTGCACAGGTGATTGTAGCAGTGCACAAATTAGGGCCTGCATCATTGCATGAGTATATGGGTAGTGACTGGATGATTAGAGTACTGCAAGGAGAGTGCATGGTGAATTTATAAGTGCTTGTGTTTTGGCGCAGTGATTAGATAAGGACATGAGACTGACTGGGTGATTGGAGGAGTGCATAGGTAGTAACAGGGAGATTACTGAACTGTATAGGTAGTGCTCACGGGATTGTAGAAGTGCATGAGTTAGTGCCTGAGTCATTGCATGGGTAGTGACTGGATGATTAGAGTACTGCAAGGTGAGTGCATGGTGAATTTATAAGTGCTTGTGTTTTGGCGCAGTGATTAGATAAGGACATGAGACTGACTGGGTGATTGGAGGAGTGCATAGGTAGTAACAGGGAGATTACTGAACTGTATAGGTAGTGCTCACGGGATTGTAGAAGTGCATGAGTTAGTGCCAGGGTCATTGCATGGGTAGTGACTGGATGATTACAGTACTGCAAGGTGAGTGCATGGTGAATTTATAAGTGCTTGAGTTTTGGCGCAGTGATTACATAAGGACATGAGACTGACTAGGTGATTGGAAGAGTGCATAGGTAGTAACAGGGAGATTACTAAACTGTATATGTTGTGCACAAGGGATTGTAGAAGTGCATAAGTTAGTGCCTGGGTCATTGCATGAGTACATGGATAGTGACTGGATGATTAGAGTACTGCAAGAAAAGAGGATAGTGAATTTATAAGTGCTTGGGTTTTGGCGGAATAATTAGATAAGGACATGGGACTGTCTGGGTGATTGGAGGAATGCACAGGGTGTAACAGTGTGATTGCTGGACTGCATGGGTACTACCTGGGTAATTGGAGGAGTGAATCAGTAGTGTGTAGGTGGTCAGAGGACTGCATGAATAGTGCACATGTGATTGTAGCACTGCATGTGTTAGTGCCTGGGTCATTGCATGAGTACATGGATAGTGACTGGATACTTAGAGTGCTGCAAGGAGAGTGCATGGTGAATTCATAAGTGCTTGGGTTTTGGCAGAGTGATTGGATAAGGACATGGGACTGGCTGGGTAATTGGAGGAGTGCATAGGTAGTAACAGGGACATTACTAAACTGTATAGGTAGCACGCAAAGGATTGTAGAAGTGCATGTGTTAGTGCCTGGGTAATTGCATGAGTACATGGGTACTGACTGGATGATTAGAGTACTGCAAGGAGAGTGCATGGTGAATTTATAAGTGTTCGGGTTTCGCCGGAATAATTAGATAAGGACATGGGACTGACTAGGTGATTAGAGGAGTGCTTAGGTAGTAACAGGGAGATTACTGAACTGTATATGTAGTGCTCAAGGGATTGCAGAAGTGCATGAGTTAGTGCCTGGGTCATTGCATGAGTACATGAGTACTGACTGGATGATTAGAGTACTGCAAGGAGAGTGCATGGTGAATTTATAAGTGCTTGGGTTTTGCCGGAATAATTAGATAAGGACATGGGACTGTCTGGATGATTGGAGGAGTGCATAGGTAGTAACAGGGAGATTACTAAACTGTATAGGTAGCACTCAAAGGATTGTAGCATTGCATATTTTAGGGTCTGGGTCATCGCACAAGTACATGGATAGTGACTGCATATTTACAGTGCTGTAAGTTGACTGCATGGTGAATTTATAAGTGCTTGGGTTTTGGCGGAATAATTAAATAAGGACATGGGACTGTCTGGGTGATTGGAGGAGTGCACGGGGAGTGACAGTGTGATTGCTGGACTGCATGGGTACTACCTGGGTAATTGGAGAAGTGAATCAGTAGTCTGTAGGTGGTTAGAGGACTGCATGGATAGTGCACATGTGATTCTAGCACTGCATGTGTTAGTGCCTGGGTCATTGCATGAGTACATGGATAGTGACTGTATATTTACAGTGCTGCAAGGAGAGTGCATGGTGAAGTTATAAGTGCTTGGGTTTTGGCAGAGTGATTGGATAAGGACATGGAACTGGCTGGGTAATTGGAGGAGTGCATAGGTAGTAACAGGGAGATTACTAAACTGTATAAATAGCAGTCACAGGATTGTAGAAGTGCATGTGTTAGTGCCTGGGTAATTGCATGAGTACATGGGTACTGACTGGATGATTAGAGTACTGCAAGGAGAGTGCATGGTGAATTTATAAGTGTTTGGGTTTTGCCGGAATAATTGGATAAGGACATGGGACTGACTAGGTGATTAAAGGAGTGCTTAGGTAGTAACAGGGAGATTACTGAACTATATATGTAGTGCTCAAGGGATTGTAGAAGTGCATGAGTTAGTGCCTGGGTCATTGCATGAGTACATGGGTACTGACTGGATGATTAGAGTACTGCAAGGAGAGTGCATAGTGAATTTATAAGTGCTTGGGTTTTGGCGGACTAATTAGATAAGGACATGGGACTGTCTGGGTGATTGGAGGAATGCACAGGGAGTGACAGTGTGATTACTGGACTGCATGGGTACTACCTGGGTAACTGGAGGAGTGAATCAGTAGCGTGTAGGTGGTTAGAGGACTGCATGGATAGTGCACATGTGATTGTAGCACTGCATGTGTTAGTGCCTGGGTCATTGCATGAGTACATGGATAGTGACTGGATACTTAGAGTGCTGCAAGGAGAGTGCATGGTGAATTCATATATGCTTGGGTTTTGGCAGAGTGATTGGATAAGGACATGGGACTGGCTGGGTAATTGGAGGAGTACATAGGTAGTAACAGGGACATTACTTAACTGTATAGGTAGTGCGCAAAGGATTGTAGAAGTGCATGTGTTAGTGCCTGGGTAAATGCATGAGTACATGGGTACTGACTGGATAATTAGAGTACTGCAAGGAGAGTGCATGGTGAATTTATAAGTGTTCGGGTTTCGCCGGAATAATTAGATAAGGACATGGGACTGACTAGGTGATTAGAGGAGTGCTTAGGTAGTAACAGGGAGATTACTGAACTGTATATGTAGTGCTCAAGGGATTGTAGAAGTGCATGAGTTAGTGCCTGGGTCATTGCATGAGTACATGGGTACTGACTGGATGATTAGAGTACTGCAAGGAGAGTGCATGGTGAATTTATAAGTGCTTGGGTTTTGCCGGAATAATTAGATAAGGACATGGGACTGTCTGGGTGATTGGAGGAGTGCATAGGTAGTAACAGGGAGATTACTAAACTGTATAGGTAGCACTCAAAGGATTGTAGCATTGCATATTTTGGTGTCTGGGTCATCGCACAAGTACATGGATAGTGACTGCATATTTACAGTGCTGCAAGTTGACTGCATGGTGAATTTATAAGTGCTTGGGTTTTGGCGGAATAATTAAAAAAGGACATGGGACTGTCTGGGTGATTGGAGGAGTGCACGGGGAGTGACAGTGTGATTGCTGGACTTCATGGGTACTACCTGGGTAATTGGAGGAGTGAATCAGTAGTCTGTAGGTGGTTAGAGGACTGCATGGATAGTGCACATGTGATTCTAGCACTGCATGTGTAAGTGCCTGGGTCATTGCATGAGTACATGGATAGTGACTGTATATTTACAGTGCTGCAAGGAGAGTGCATGGTGAATTTATATGTGCTTGGGTTTTGGCAGAGTGATTGGATAAGGACATGGGACTGGCTGGGTAATTGGAGGAGTGCATAGGTAGTAACAGGGAGATTACTAAACTGTATAAATAGCAGTCACAGGATTGTAGAAGTGCATGTGTTAGTGCCTGGGTCATTGCATGAGTACATGGGTACTGACTGGATGATTAGAGTACTGCAAGGAGAGTGCATGGTGAATTTATAAGTGCTTGGGTTTTGCCGGAATAATTAGATAAGGACATGAAACTGTCTGGGTGATTGGAGGAATGCACAGGGAGTGACAGTGTGATTACTGGACTGCATGGGTACTACCTGGGTAATTGGAGGAGTGAATCAGTAGTGTGTAGGTGGTTAGAGGACTGCATGGATAGTGCACATGTGATTGTAGCACTGCATGTGTTAGTGCCTGGGTCATTGCATGAGTACATGGATAGTGACTGGATACTTAGAGTGCTGCAAGGAGAGTGCATGGTGAATTTATATGTGCTTGGGTTTTGGCAGAGTGATTGGATAAGGACATGGGACTGGCTGGGTAATTGGAGGAGTACATAGGTAGTAACAGGGACATTACTAAACTGTATAGGTAGCGCGCAAAGGATTGTAGAAGTGCATGTGTTAGTGCCTGGGTAAATGCATGAGTACATGGGTACTGACTGGATAATTAGAGTACTGCAAGGAGAGTGCATGGTGAATTTATAAGTGTTTGGGTTTCTCCGGAATAATTAGATAAGGACATGGGACTGACTAGGTGATTAGAGGAGTGCTTAGGTAGTAACATGGAGATTACTGAACTGTATATGTAGTGCTCAAGGGATTGTAGAAGTGCATGAGTTAGTGCCTGGGTCATTGCATGAGTACATGGGTACTGACTGGATGATTAGAGTACTGCAAGGAGAGTGCATGGTGAATTTATAAGTGCTTGGGTTTCGCCGGAATAATTAGATAAGGACATGGGACTGTCTGGGTGATTGGAGGAATGCACAGGGACTGACAGTGTGATTGCTAGACTGCATGGGTAATACCTCGGTAATTGGAGGAGGGAATCAGTAGTGTGTAGGTGGTTAGAGGACTGCGTGGATAGTGCACATGTGATTGTAGCATTGCATGTGTTAGTGCCTGGGTCATTGCATGAGTACATGGATAGTGACTGGATACTTAGAGTGCTGCAAAGAGAGTGCATGCTGAATTTATAAGTGCTTGGGTTTTGGCAGAGTGATTGGATAAGGACAGGGGACTGGCTGGGTAATTGGAGGAGTGCATAGGTAGTAACAGGGAGATTACTAAACTGTATAGGTAGCACTCAAAGGATTGTAACATTGCATATGTTAGTGCCTGGGTCATTGCACAAGTACATGGATAGTGACTGCATACTTACAGTGCTGCAAGTTGACTGCATGGTGAATTTATAAGTGCTTGGGTTTTGGTGGAATAATTAAATAAGGACATGGGACTGTCTGGGTGATTGGAGGAGCGCACGGGGAGTGACAGTGTGATTGCTGGACTGCATGGGTACTACCTGGGTAATTGGAGGAGTGAATCAGTAGTGTGTAGGTGGTTAGAGGACTGCATGGATAGTGCACATGTGATTCTAGCACTGCATGTGTTAGTGCCTGGGTCATTGCATGAGTACATGGATAGTGACTGGATATTTACAGTGCGGCAAGGAGAGTGCATGGTGAATTTATAAGTGCCTGGGTTTTGGCAGAGTGATTGGATAAGGACATGGGACTGGCTTTGTAATTGGAGGAGTGCATAGGTAGTAACAGAGAGATTACTAAACTGTATAGGTAGCAGTCAAAGGATTGTAGAAGTGCATGTGTTAGTGCCTGGGTAATTGCATGAGTACATGGGTACTGACTGGATGATTAGAGTACTGCAAGGAGAGTGCATGGTGAATTTATAAGTGCTTGGGTTTTGCCGGAATAATTAGATAAGGACATGGGACTGTCTGGGTGATTGGAGGAATGCACAGGGAGTGACAGTGTGATCGCTGGACTGCATGGGTACTACCTGGGTAATTGGAGGAGTGAATGAGTAGTGTGTAGGTGGTTAGAGGACTGCATGGATAGTGCACATGTGATTCTAGCACTGCATATGTTAGTGCCTGGGTCATTGCATGAGTACATGGATAGTGACTGGATATGTACAGTGCTGCAAGGAGAGTGCATGGTGAATTTATAAGTGCTTGGGTTTTGGCAGAGTGATTGGATAAGGACATGGGACTGGCTTTGTAATTGGAGGAGTGCTTAGGTAGTAACAGGGAGGTTACTGAACTATATATGTAGTGCTCAAGGGATTGTAGAAGTGCATGAGTTAGTGCCAGGGTCATTGCATGGGTACTGACTTGATGATTAGAGTACTGCAAGGAGAGTGCATGGTGAATTTATAAGTGCTTGGGTTTCGCCGGAATAATTAGATAAGGACATGGGACTGTCTGGGTGATTGGAGGAATGCACAGGGAGTGACAGTGTGAGTGCTGGACTGCATGGGTACTACCTGGGTAATTGGAGGAGTGAATCAGTAGTGTGTAGGGGGTTAGAGGACTACCTGGATAGTGCACATGTGATTGTAGCACTGCATGTGTTAGTGCCTGGGTCATTGCATGAGTACATGGATAGTGACTGGATACTTAGAGTGCTGCAAGGAGAGTGCATGGTGAATTTATAAGTGCTTGGGTTTTGGCAGAGTGATTGGATAAGGACAGGGGACTGGCTGGGTAATTGGAGGAGTGCATAGGTAGTAACAGGGAGATTACTAAACTGTATAGGTAGCACTCAAAGGATTGTAGCACTGCATGTGTTAGTGCCTGAGTCATTGCATGAGTACATGGATAGTGACTGGATACTTAGAGTGCTGCAAGGAGAATGCATGGTGAATTTATAAGTGCTTGGGTTTTGGCGGAATGATTAGATAAGGACATGGGACTGTCTGGGTGATTGGAGGAGTGCATAACTAGTAACAGGGAAATTACTGAACTCTTTATGTAGTGCTCAAGGGATTGTAGAAGTGCATGAGTTAGTGCCTGGGTCATTCCATGAGTACACTAAGCATACATGCACTTGTATAAATAGTATCTGAACACATAGATAACTCATTACATACTATCTAGTTAAGTAGATAAGTCCAACATACGACAAAGGGTAATATATGGTGGTTTATTTTTGAGTTACATCGTGACCATTCAATCTACAAATATGCAAGATCATTAAACTATACCTCACAACAGACTTA
Source organism: Calotriton arnoldi (assembly GCA_963921515.1). Taxonomy (NCBI): domain Eukaryota; kingdom Metazoa; phylum Chordata; class Amphibia; order Caudata; family Salamandridae; genus Calotriton; species Calotriton arnoldi. Next base: position 1,059,299 of record CAWUFW010006805.1, read on the forward strand.
AAAAGAAGAGCAATTAAAAACACATTTAATGATCTTTTTAAAACCACATATATCTTCAGCTTTCTATCTAAAATTATGTGGCATCATTCAACTATACCTTTGCTTAAACTACAAAAGAAACCTAATTAACAGCACCTTATTTCACCATTCTATCTTTAATTATATGCCATAATTTAACTTTACCTTCTGTACAAACTAATAACAGAAACTTAATTAATAACACCTTATATGATCATCTTTTAAACACCACAGTTGTGCTGCAACTTTACCAAAGTATCTATAATTATTCAGTATCATTAAACTATACCTTTGTAGAGAGAAGAAAAAATGATGCCTAATAAACTACACCTTATATGAGCATCTTTCAAAATACACATTTGTACTGCATCTTCAAAAAACTATCTAAAAATATGAAGCATCATTCAGCTATACCTTTGATCAGACTTTAAAAAAATATATTATTGTACAGACTGTTTTTTAAAGAAACTTCAAGTACAATGAAACTAATTCCAATATACATTTCTACATTTAATAATATATTTCAAACAACACAGTTTTAGAATAATGTCAAATCTTTTTAAATAAACATCAAAAATATATAACTCACCTTGCAAATAAATCTGTGGAATGAAAAATCTCACACACTCAGACAGGATTTTCTTTTACACACAGTCAATATAAATCACCAGACTCAGCAAGGTAAAACCAGTAATGGCAAGGTTTCCCTCTCTTTTTCCATACAAATATACATAAGCAACAAATGACATTGCTTCCCAGAGTTTTTTAAATTGTAACACACAATTCCATTGGTCACAGATAATAACCCTTATCAACTGACTTCTTCACCCCTTCTGCCTAATGTCAGTTTCCATAGTAACAGGTCATGCAACATTCAACTTAACTCACAGGTCACAAGTTCACCACACAATGTTGCAAATGAGAACAGCAGGTGTGGTTGGCGTTGCAAAACATGACCTTATCCTTTCTGCTGTACCTTTCAAACATTTTTTACTAACCAATAAAAAACTTGCTTTTTAAACAAACTAAAATGCACCCTATTTTTGAATGTACAATGTTCTGATACAGCCAATGAAATCTCTACTTTCTTTAAAACAGAATCTTGTCCACCATTTTAGATATCTCTCATTCTACCAACTGACTACCTCAGCTACAGACATCTTTTCATTACCTACAGTCATCACTTCAAGATGCTTTCAGTGTGGATTGTTGGGCACAGCTATGTTTTCTGGTGCAAAAGGTATGCTGAATGCAGAGGTATTGACAAAGACCTAGCTTTGCAAAATGTAGACATTAAATGGATTGGACAGAGAGGATTAAAGTGGCACCAATTGATGCCTGTGGTTAAAACCTTTTTGCATCTCCAACCCCCTGACCTCATGATTGTGCACTGTGGTGGCAATGACCTAGGCACATTGACTGGGGTAGGTCTGGAAATGCTAATGAAGGACACCTTTGCAGAATTGATGTTGCTTTCCCCCCAAACTGCCTTTGTATACTCTAACATATGCCAAAGACAGAAATGGAAGTGGTCCAATCAATTTTGTCCTCAGATTGAGAAAGCTAGAAAAAATGTCAATAAAGCTGTTTCTGCTTACCTCAGAGACCATAGAATGGGCTCCATATATAACAACAATCTACGTTTCCATATGGAGGGCATCTACAGGAGTGACGGAGTACACTTTACTGATGAAGGGAACAGAGTGTTTCTCAACAACCTGAAGCTCTGCATCCGCACTTACATGTAGCTGCAAGAAACTCATAATAAACACAAGGGCTCTTTTTAGAGCCACCCAATAACCCAACATATAACCTAGGTTTATATAAAATAAATATGAATTATTTTTGCTTGGAGTTGCGCACCCAATGTGACTTAAAGCCGCGAACCCATCGCAATGACACTAGGGGGCCGTGCTGAGCGCTGCGCACTGATTGCGTTCACACTAGGGGCCGCGCTGAGCATTGTGCACCCATCGCGTTCACACTAGGGGGCCGTGCTGAGCGCCGCGCACCCACCGCGTTCACACTATGGGCCGTGCTGAGCATCGCGCACCCATCGCGTTCACACTTGTAAAAACCGTCTACTTACATTAATTTACATTCGCCCCGGGGACCCCATCCTCCGGGGCATGCCCACATGTACTTTTTTTTTTTTTAAACGGAGGAGGGGGGGACTGCCACCCCCTCCCGGGCCATTTTGGCCCCTGGGGACCCCATCCCCCAGGACCTGGCCTCATGGTTAGGGACCGTCGGGGGAGCCCCAATGCCCCCACGGTCCCGCCGGCTCCCCGTCTCCTGCGGGAGCCGGCATTGCTTTTCCACACGGGGAACTGCTAACATGCAGCTCCCCGTGTGGAAAAGCAATCTGCTTTGGATTTTGGAAGCGAGAGCAGGAAACCTGCTCTCGCTTCCAAAATCCAAAGAAGTGTTTGCTATGACAGGGCGGGAGTCCACGGCTCCATCCCTGTTATAGCAAACAGCAGTGTCCCGGGGGTGGGCACCCCGGGACACTGCAAGAGCCGGCCCTGGGGGGTGGCGGTCCCCAGGGCCATGGAGGGCTCCTGGAGGGGGGCTGCGTGGCCCCCCTCCCTACTAGTGCACAGCCCCGGGGAGGTGGTGGTCCCTGGAGCTCAGGGGTCCGTAACAGACCCCCTAATTTGCATTATTAATGCCCCGGAGAGGTGGTGGTCCCCGGGGCGTGTGGGCTCAAGCCCCCCCACACAGGTTTAATTATTATTATTATTTTTTTTTTTTAAAGCCCCAGGGGTGGCGGTCCCTGAGGCAGTGGGGGGGCCGTGTGCCCCCGCACATATTTAAGAAAAGCCCCAGGGGGTGGTGGTCCCCGGGGCTTGAGGGGCCTTGGAGGCCCCCAAAGATTAATTAAGAAGAAGCCCCGGGGAGGTGGAATTCCCCGGGGCTGCGGGGGCCCAGTGGGCCCCCACAATTATGAATAGGGCAATGCCCCCGGGACCTGGCCCACCCGGGGGCCTCATTTAAATCAAGCGCGGAAGCTCGCGCTTCATTTTTGGAAAAAAAATTCGGCAGGATTCGCGACCCCATCGCGCATTCTGCCGAAATTATTAAAAAAAAACAGGCCTAAGGGGTCACAGTGTTTCTACCCTGCACCCTTTTCTTGTTTTTAAACATTTATTTTACTGTTTTCTTGTGACTCGGTTCTTCCGAGTCACAAAATGGCTGCCAACAGTTCCCAGTTTGGAGTGTTGGCAGCCAATTAGAGTGAAGCTCGTGCCCCGGAGGATTCGCGAATCCACCGCGTCCCTAGATATCGAAACTTTTTCTTTTTCGAATTTCTCAGGAACTACTGAACGGATTTACACTATTTAACAAAAAAAGGACTCTTTCTGAACCAAGGGCTACATTTTTGCCAAATTTGGTATAATTCCGTTCAGCAGTTCATGCTGTAGCTTTGTCAAAAGTTTCCTATGGAAAATTACATGGGAAAAACGCGTTTTGGGACCCCCTTTTTTCTCGGCCCCCGCTTGACAAATCACCCCGAAACTTTCAAGACAGGAGCTGACCAGAGCGGGCCACTAGTTTTGAAAATTTCGCAAAGATTCGTCAACCGGAGCCAAAGATATTGGGAAAACAAAAAACGCTTTTCCTATGGAAACTAGGTCCTAACTGTAACTACCTACTGGCGACCGCCAGTAGGTAATATATAATATATATATTAGGTAGTTATAGTTAGGACCTCGTTTCTATTCATAAAGAGTTTTTTGTTTTCCCAATAACTTTGGCGTCGTTTGATGAATCTTCGCAAAATTTTCAAAACTAGTGGCCTGCTCCGGTCAGCTCCTGTCTTGAAAGTTTTGGGGTGATTCGTCAAGCGGGGGCCGAGAAAAAAGGGTGGTCCCAAAACACGTTTTCCCCATGTTAATTTCCATAGGAAACTTTAGACAAAGCTACAGCCCGAACTGCTGAACGGAATTACACCAAATTTGGCAAAAAGGTAGCCCTTGGTTCAGAAAAAGCCCTTTTTGTTAAATGGTGTAAATCCGTTCAGTAGTTGCTGAGAAATTAAAGAAAGAAAAAAGTATATATCTGAGCACCGAGGAGGGTTCCCGAACCCTCCCGGGCACGAGCTTCACTCTGATTGGCTGCCAACACTCCAAACCAGAAAGTGTTGGCAGCCATCTTGTGACTCGGTAGAACCGAGTCACAAGAAAACAGTGAAAAAGAGGGTAAAAAAGAAGAAAAGGGGGCAGGGTAGAAACACCCTGACCCCCTAGGCCTGCTCAGGGGGTCCCACAAGGACCCCCAGGGCCCAAAAAAGCATTTTTTTCAAATAATTTTGGCGGACTTCGCGTTGGGGTTGCGACTCCCGCCGAATTTTTTTTTTAAAATGAAGCGCGGGCTCCTGCGCTTCATTTTAATGAGGCCCTCGGGTGGGCCAGGTCCCGGGGGCAATGCGTATTTAATTTGCAGGGGCCCACGGGGGCCCCCGCGGCCCCGGTGACCGCCACCTCCCCGGGGCTATAGTAGTTATATGTGGGGGCACGCGGCCCCCCCGCAGCCCCGTGGACCGCCACCTCCCCGGGGCTTTGAAAATAAATGCATGGGGGGTCCCAACCCCCCCACGCTGCCCCGGGGACCGCCACCTCCCAGGGGCATTGATGAAAATGGGTAGGGGGGCCTCGCGGGCCCCCCTGAGCCCCAGGGACCACCACCTCCCCGGGGCACTTAAAATTTAAATACTGGGGTCTGTTGTGGACCCCCGGGCCCCAGGGACCATCACTTTGAAATGGAGGGAGGGGGGCCGCGCGGCCCCCCTCCAGGAGCCCTCGATGGCCCTGGGGACCGCAACCCCCCAGGGCCGGCTCCTGCAGTGTCCCGGGGTGCCCACCCCTGGGACACTACTGTTTGCTATGGCAGGGCGGGAGCTGTGCGGCTCCCGCCCTGCCATAGCAAACGCTGCTTTGCTTCCTTGAAGCGAGAGCAGGGAAACCTGCTCTGACTTCAAGGAAGCAAAGCAGAATTGCTTTTGAGCAAGGGGAGCTGCATGTCAGCAGCTCCCCTTGCTCAAAAGCAATGCTGGCTACCGCAGGGAGCCGGCGGGACCGTGGGGGCATTGGGGCTCCCCTCACGGTCCCAAATGGAAAGGGCCGGCCCCGGGGGATGGGGTCCCCGGGGCCAGGAGTAGCCCGGGAGGGGGGCCACGCGGCCCCCCTCCGTCATTAAAATATATATTTTTTTTAAATAGAGGCACAGCCCCAGGGGATGGGGTCCCCGGGGCCAATAGAGGCCTCAGGAGGGGGGCCACGCAGCCCCACTCCTTAAAAAATTATTTTAAAAAAAATTAAATATGTGGCCATGCCCCGGGGGATGGGGTCCCCGGGGCCGAAATTGGCCTCGGGAGGGGGGCCACACGGCCACCTTCCCGTATTTTTTTTTTTAACTGTAAAAAACAGGTCCGTCCCTGGGGGATGGGGTCCCCAAGGCCTCAAATATTGTAAAAGAATGGGGGCCACACAGCCCCCCTTCTAAAAAAAAAATTTTTTTTAAAAAGCCGGCATCGCGCCGGAGGCCCCACTCCCTCCCTGCAGCACTCGGCAAACACGCCTCAGCGTTCCGAGGTCACGCCCCTTTTTACACCTCTCTGCAACGCAGCTCTGTGGCACTTACTGGAGGTACCTGGTGGGCTAGTTGGCCCCCAGGGACCCTCAGGACTCAAGGGGAATTAATCCCCCAATTTGCAACGTGCCAGGGGGCGCGTTTGCACAGTGGTGCAGGGAAGGGGCGGGGCCTAACAAAACAAGTGTGCAAATGTGCCCCCTGGCGCGTTGTAAATTGGGGGATTAAGCCCCCTTGAATCCTGAGGGTCCCTGGGGGGCGACTAGCCCACCAGGTACCTCCAGTATATGCCACAGAGCTGCGTTGCAGAGAGGTGTTCCGAGGACATGCCCCTTTTTACACCTCTCTGCAACGCAGCTCTCTGGTGCTTATTGGAGGTACCTCGTGGGCTAGTTGGCCCCCAGGGACTCTCAGGACTCAAGGGGAGATAATCCCCCAATTTACAAAGCGCGTTTGCACAGTGGTGCAGGGAGGGGGCGGGGCCTGATATAACAAGTTAGCAATCTTGCTGTGTGGGACTTACTGGAGGTAATATAAGGGGTAGTTGGCCCACAAGGTTGACGTTGGGGGCTAACTACCCCTCCTGTTACCTCCAGTAAATCCCACACAGTGGGATTGCTAAAAGGTGTTTGGAGGCCACGCTCACCTTTCTCCACCACTCTTGAAACGAGACTGCTATGTTATAGTTAGAAATTAGCATTTAAAAAACCTTTGAAATTCACTGAAAATACCATGGGTTTCAGCGACATTATAGTTAGAAATTAGCATTTAAAAAACCATAGAAATTCACTGAAAAAACCATCCAGTGTGCTACTGGGCTGCTTTCCTGGTTCGAATTATGCATCCCTCGTGCTGGCAGGCGATGAAATTTCACAGCCTCCCAGTCCCGTCATTTTCAGGCGGTGCATCTTCCGTGGCTTGGAGCCTGCCGCGTACAACATTCCTCCAGGTGCCCCAGAACATGAAGACGTCACTCCACGAAGGATGGTTTGCAAAACCTTTATTGCGAACCATGAAAACAGCCCATCCATTACTGTCCCTTACGCATTTCGGTGTAACAAACACCTTAATCATAGGGGGAGGGGGAGCTTGGCAAGATCCGGTGAGTACTTCACACATATTTATCCCAAAATATATGTGTGTGTGTTATATATATATATATATATATATATATATATATATATATATATATATATATATATATTATATGTATGAAGATGAGAACTCTGGGTAGTTCCCAAGTTTAGGTGGAAGGCAGCTTCTGTAGAGAGCACCCTCAACACCAGCGACACTCTAGATTTGCTCACCTCAAATGTCTGCTTTTCTATCAAAGTTTTTAAGCAATGGATTAGCACAGTGCTATCCACGCCGAGATAGAAAGGGACAAAGTCTCTTGCCATTTCTACAGCAAAGTCTTTAAGCATAGGAATAGCACAGTGCTATCCATGCCGAGCTGTTAAATGACAAAAGCCATTTACCACTCCAGGCACAGTATTACAGCTTTGGACTGGCAAAATACCATCCAAGCCAACCTGAAATGAATAAAAGCAACACCTGACATGTGTTTCGCTGTCCCTTTCCATCTCGGCATGGATAGCACTGTGCTAATCCTATGCCTAAAAACTTTGATAGAAAAGCAGACATTTGAGGTGAGCAAATCTAGAGTGTCGCTGGTGTTGAGGGTGCTCTATACAGAAGCTGCCTTCCACCTAAACTTGGGAACTACCCAGGGTTCTCATCTTTTTTTTTGTATATATATATATATATATATGAAGTACAGAAGTTCACCGCCATCGCAGCCACACGCCCTGGGTGCCTCCTTTTGCGGTGGTGAGCCACGTTTCCCAGCACAAACAGTCGAAGACCAGAATTGTGTCAGCCGACACAAAACAGGAGCACACTCGAGTCCGTGAGTAATTTTCTTTTTATTCGTGTAGAGCCCCCCTCAGCGCTGACAGACGCGTTTCACCACTCTGGCTTTTTTAAATGTCAGTTTGTTTTACAAAGTACCACCATTTTAAAGTGAAAAAAAGTGCAGTAAAATTAGTAAACATAAAAGACAGCTCAATACATGCATAATGCTTTGTTTTTGTGTCGGCCATCTTAACGTTCTATGCGGCATTATTTTAAATAATGATAATCATTCTACTCAGCCTCTATGTTTATGGAACACGGTGTCTAGATTCCAAAATCTTAACGATATTCACATCTTTCATAAATAAGAAGATCGTAAAGCATGTAAGAAAAAAATTGTATGTAAACAATTTTTAAAGAAAAAGCAAATATTTTTTCTTTTTCGAAAGAATGTTGATGTCATATATGAAGCCCTATAAACTGCTTTTCGTGCTTCAAAGTTTTTGGAATTATAACTATTACACCAAACAATCCAGCCCTGAATGGGCATTAATTATCCAAAACAAGAGGATCTCCAGTTAAAAAGGAGAAAGCAGACGGAGGCTATATATCCCTCAGTTCATAATTGAACATCCAGTTCTACCTATTGCTCACATAACTCAACCAAACAAGGGGGGAAAGCACACAAGAAACGGTATTTCCTCATCAAAACCAAAGCCTAGATTTTATAACAATACTAAATACAAAGCTTTAAAAGGAAAAAACATCCAAGTCACAATACATCCAAAATGTATGTGTAAATGAGGGATATAAAGAGTGGCAGCAGACATCTCTCTTTATCCCATTTCAAAACCAGTCTATCTAAGTTGTCGTAAATCCCTTAGCTCTGTTGATCATAACCCAAATATAGCCGTGTGTATATGCAATTCACAGTGTGGCTCATCACCTAATAGCCCATGAAACATGGACTTCATTCTAAATGGGCCCATAGCTCCTCGTCGTTATTCAGACCCTGGGGGCCATGGTACCAAGTTCAATGATATACTTAGACTCTAGGGAACGCAATCTCTTGACCCTGTCTCCCCCTCTTTCGATTTTGGGGATCTGATCTAAACAATAAAAGGTTAAAAGATAATGATTGCTTTTGTGAATGTCTTCAAAGTGGCGAGCCACAGGATAACTACTATCTTTTTTGGCAATCGCCCGCATGTGTTCCAACACGCGCTTCTTGGCAGGATGTATAGTGCTGCTAATATACCTTTTCTTACAGGGGCATTCCAGACAGTATATGGTGAAATCAGAGTTGCAATTGAGTAATTTATTGATGGTTCTAATAGATTTTGAGTCTTTTCCTAGTATCTCATATGTGTTCTTTTTGTGACTATATTTGCAAACCTTGCATTTCATGCAGGGAAAGAACCCAGTTATGGGTTCTTTCGGTCTAGTAATGAATTGAAAATGGCTAGAAACTAGGAGATCCTTGATGGATTTAGATCTTCTGTACGTTATCAGAAGGGATGGGAATGGGAATGGGAATGGGAATTTGGTTCTTGAGAATGTTGTCTGTTTTCAGGATGTGCCAATTTTTTCGGAACATCTGGACTATTTTGGAAGACTGCGTGTTAAAACGTGTAATCATACGTGTGGTTCAGTTTGTTGAGGGGTGTTACTTCCGCTGACAGTTTTCGGAGCTAAAAGTTCTTCTCTAGATATCCTTTCAACTTTTTTTGCTGCTGTACTGAGGGAATTATTTGAATAACCCCTAGCTTTAAAACGACTACATGCTTCATTCTTCGCTATAGTATAGTCCTCTTCAGTGGAACAGTTTCGCTTCATGCGCAGAAGCTCCTCATAAGGGATATTATTGATCAAACTTTTTGGATGGAAGCTTTTGGCGTGAAGCAAAGCGTTACCAGCCGTAGGTTTCCTGTACAGTTGGGTTAAAATCTCAGTGTTGTTGACATAGACTTCTAGGTCCAGATAAAAGACCTGAGTGCTGCTTATATGCCCGCTAAATACCAGAATCAGGTCGTTGGAATTCAAAAATGTTATAAACTCCTCAGCCGAGGAGTGTGAACCCTTCCATACGATGAAAAGATCATCGATGTAATGGGTCCAAAATGTGACCTTGTCCATCCACCTTTCTGGTACTTCCCTCCAGGCCACGTGCTCCTCCCACCAGCCAACGAAAAGATTCGCATAGCTGGGGGCCAAGCACGTGCCCATCGCAGTACTGCGTTGTTGCCTGTATAGCTGCCCTGCGAAAATAAATATATTATTTTCTAAACAAAATGCTAGCATTTTAAGAAGCATCTCATTATGTCTTTTGAACTTAAGAGGGCGCTTATCTAAAAACCATTTAACCGAAGCAATCCCTTGGTCATGGTTTATGCAGGTGTATAAACTTGTGATATCCAGCGTAATGAGCAGCATGTCAGGTTCCCACTTAACACCTTCAATTAACCTCAAAAAGTCTTGCGTATCTCCAATGTAGGAGCTAAGATTTTTTACCCAAGGTGCCAAAAAGCAAGGTGCCAAAAAGGAATCCAAATAGATGGAACAGTTTTCAAGAAGGCTGTTTATAGAGGCAACTATTGGTCTTCCAGGGGGCCAATGTATGTCTTTATGGACCTTAGGAAGGTGGTAAAAAGTAGGCAGCATGGGATATTCACATAACAAAAAATTTAATTCATTAGTGCCAACATTCCCACATCCCTTCACTTTCGTAGATTCTGATGGAAGGTCTCGATGCAAATAGAGTAATCTCTTCTGGTCGTGGGCAAATAACATTCTCGATCTTCCAGTTGATTCAGGGCTTCTCTGATGTATTGTTCCTTTGGAAAAACCACAATATTGCCCCCTTTATCGGAAGGTTTTACTACTATTGAATCATCCTGTTTAAGACTTTGGCTAGCCTGCCATTGTTTCTGAGAGATGTTGAAGTGCTTTTCATGGTTCGTTTTATGTTGAAGATTCTTTAAGTCCTGAATCAAGGCATCATTGAAGACATCTATAGCGTCATATGGCATCTGGGGGACAGGTTCTTGATTTCCTTTTAAATCCACTATTTCCACTTGCCTGTTCAATTCCTGCATATGGAAGACTGGATTCTGCCCCTCCTGGATCATAGGGGTCATCCATGTGTTTTGAAGTTTCCAAATTCTGAAGCAACATTAGAGTGTCCAGATCACTGCCAGTAAGAATGTCCATGTTGCAGATCGCTTTAGGTGTCTCAGTACTTCCGCCTTTTCTAGGATGCATAAGATGTACCTTCTGAAGTTTTAACTTACGGATAAATTTGAACAAATCTACCCTTGTTTCAACATAATTAAAGTCTGTGGTTGGACAAAACGTTTAATCCCAATTGCAATACTTTCAGTTCATCTTCATTCAAAATCCGGTCTGATAGATTGATGACACTTTTTTCAATCACCGCTTGCCCCTGTTGCCCTTGCTGCGAGTCACCCTGGGTGTTGATGTTTCTTCGCCCTCTCTTGCCACGTCTTGTTTTGCGTTTTTTCTTTTTTGGTTCGGAGGATGTGTCCTTTGTGCCGGTCTTTGGTGATTCTCGCGGATTAGCTTGAACTCTTGAAAAAATGTAGGTTCCGCATCAGTATCTCTTGCCTCTTTGCCTGTTGTTTGCTCGCTGCCAGAGGTTTCTACTTCATATTCAGAAGTCTCCCTGCTAAAGGACACACCTGTTTTCTTTTTGTACATCTCCTTTCTTGGCAGATCATATTTTCGGGCGAAAGTTAAAATGCGCCCCGACTGGTAATCTTGTTCGTCGCGCTGACATTTGGTCTGTTTGCGACGTCGTATTCCATTTTCATATTCCTTCAGCCTGTTCTTCATGGCCAATCTGAGTTCCTCGCTTTGCTTAGTGTCCTTGTCTTTATTTATCAATTCCTCCAAGTTCTTTATTTCCTCCAAAAGTTTTTTCTGGTCACTCCATGCGTATTTTACAAGAATTCTCATCATCCCCCTTGCTGACTCCGTTGTAAAATCAGACCAGTCTTGAAATAGCTGGGGGTCAGGGTTCTCATAAGAGGGCACAGTAAAAATACGCAGGCCCCGTGGGATGCGTCCCACCTCCAAATATCTTTCCAGGGATGTTCCTTCCCACCATTTTCTTATTTCTTTTTCTATCGTTTTTTCCAGGGTCTGGTAGAGGATTTTCAAGTTGCTTGGAGGATTGGTAGGATTACTAGATTCTTTTAGAATGCCTTTTGTGCGTGTCGTTCCCTGTTTGAAAACATCTATGGCAGCCTCCTCTCGCTCCGTAACTGTAGACATAATCGTGCCGCAGTTGATACTTTAACAAAGGGCTGAAGGGGGATACATTGTATCCAGAACACAACTCTTTACAGGGCTAACGCTAGCAGTGGTTTGGTCGAACGGAACACAAAGACGGAAGCAGCACTCACCAGGAGCTCCGTACAGGAAACGTGGGGCCTCCGATCCGTGCACTCCTGGACGTCCCAACCAGCGCCGTGCCGTTCCGCGGTGTGTCTACTTCTAAATCACTTCATGTTCAAATCCGCTAATCCTACACAAGCGGAGAACTCGGAAATCCTTCGCAGCGTTGGGGCAGACGATCAAAATTAATGAAGTACAGAAGTTCACTGTCGTCGCAGCCACACGCCCTGGGTGCCTCCTTTCGCGGTGGTGAGCCGCGTTTCACAGCACAAACAGTCAAAGACCAGAATTGTGTCAGCCGACACAAAACAGGAGCACACTCGAGTCCGTGAGTAATTTTCTTTTTATTCGTGTAGAGCCCCCCTCAGCGCTGACAGACGCGTTTCGCCACTCTGGCTTTGTCAATGTCAGTTTGTTTTACAAAGTACCACCATTTTAAAGTGAAAAAAGTGCAGTAAAATTAGTAAACATAAAAGACAGCTCAATACATGCATAATGCTTTGTTTTTGTGTCAGCCATCTTAACATTCTATGAGGCATTATTTTAAATAATGATAATCATTCTACTCAGCCTCTATGTTCATGGAACACGGTGTCTTGATTTCAAAATCCTAACGATATTCACATCTTTCATAAATAAGAAGATCGTAAAGCATGTAAGAAAAAAATTGTATGTAAACAATTTTTAAAGAAAAAGCAAATATTTTTTCTTTTTTGAAAGAATGTTGATGTCATATATATATATATACTACTGGGGGTTGCCAGTAGGTAGTTATAGTTAGGACCATGTTTCCATAGGAAAAGCATTTTTTGAGTTGCCTATAAATTTGGTGCAGTTTGACTAATCTTCACACAATTTTCCAAAAAAGCAAGCCCCTAATTCTAGCTGTGCATGAAAAGTTTTGGGGTGATTAATGAAGCATAGGCAGAGAAAAAGGAGGGGAGGTCAAAAAAAGTGCATTTCCCATGTTTATGCCCCTAGATATTTTAGACACACCTACAGCCTGAACCGCTGGATGGAACTACACCAAATATGGCAGAAATGTAGCTCGTGGTCCAGAAAGCACCTTTATTGTTATTTGGTGTAAAACCATTCAGTAGTTTTGGAGATATTTAGAAAATCCAAATTTGTATACCTAGATGTGCAAATGATTTGCAACTATTTCACAACAAATTGTGAAAGTGCACACCAACAGGAATGGCATGATTGGCTGGCTGCAACCTGTGTAGAAAGTTGCAGCTGCCATTTTAAGTAATTGGACACAGTCCCTGGGGCTGAAACTAAAGATGAAAAGTGGTATAAGAGATCAGGGTAGCGGTACCCTGACCCAATGTCTGCAATATAGGGGTTCTTCAGAGACCCCTTATGTGTAAAATATGTCAAAAATCTGTTTCTTTTCACTACATGTGACTGTTGCGAATTAGTCACGATGCTCAGTGTGGCCCCCCATTTAACGTTGCAACAAATTCACCAAAATTGCTGCAAAAATTGTAAAAATACATTCACAAATACAGATGTATTCAGACACTCCCACTCACAGACCCACTCTGAAACTCACACACCCACTCACAGACCCACTCAGACACTCACACACCTGCTCACAGACCCACCCAGAGAAGCATGCAACCACTCATAGACCCACTGAGACACTCATACACCCACTCACAGATCCACTCAGAGACTCATGTACCCACTCACTGACCCACCCAGACACTAAGACACTCACTCACAGACCCACTCATAGACTCATACGTTCACTCACAGACCCACGCAGACACTCAATGACCCACTCAGAGAGCCACTCAGTTACTCATGCTCCCACTCACAGATCCATTCAGACACTCATGCACCCACTCACAGACCCACTTGGATACTCATGCACCCAGTCACAGATCCTCTCAGAGACTCATGCACCCACTTACATACCCACTCAAACACTCATGCACCCACTATCAGACCCACTCACACACCCACTCACAGACCCCCTCAGAGACTGACACACCCACTCACAAACCCACTCAGACACTCACCTACTCACTCAAAGACCCACTCAGAGACTCCTGCACCCACTCAGAGACCCATACACCCGCTCACAGTCCCACTGAGACATAGATGCACCCACTCACAGATCCATTCAGAATTGCATGTACCCATTTACTGACCCACTCAGAGACTCACACACTCAATCACAGACACACTCAGAGACTCGCACACCCACTCACAGACCCACTCAGACACTCATGCACTGACTCACAAACCCACTCAGAGACTCATGCACCCACTCATAGAGACTCACACATCTACTCACAGACCCACTCAGACACTCACACACCCACGCACAAACCCACTCACACTCATGCACCCACTAACAGACCTACTCAGAGACTCACACATCCACTCACAGACCTACTCAGAGACCTATGCACCCACTCAGACACTCACACATTCACTGACAGACCCTTGCAGAGACTCATGCACCCACTCACAGACACATTCCGTAACTCATACACCCACTCACAGACCCACTCAGAAATTCATGTAACCACTCACAGACCCACTCAGACACTCATATCCATTTAGAGACTCATACACCTACTCACAGACCCACTCAGACACTTACACACCCACTCACAGACCCACTCACAGACTCACACACCCACTCAGATGCTCTGCACCACTAGCGGCTACTCGTACTATGAAGTGGTGGGGCATTCAGAAGGGGGAAACACAAAAAAATTGTATAAATAAAAAATAAAACTTACCTGCTCCGACGGCAACCACCTTGCCCCCAATCCTCGCGTCCTTGTCAGGAGCCTGCTGCACACTGTGCAGGCTCCCAGCTCCCAATCCCAGTGCTGCTCACATTCTGGTAATGGTTTTACCAGCATGTGAGTAGTGCTGGGATTGGTCTGAGCACCTCGGTTTGGTGCTCAGACATAGACTGGGAGCCTGTGTTGGTTTCTCCACCCAGCTGTACAACGCAGATAGGTGGAGAAAGGTTAAGTGTGCATGACGGTTTGGCCAGCCCAGAGGGCCGGCCAAACAGTCATAAGCACTTGGCAGTGCTCACCACTGTCCCCTCCTCCCTGGTGCTACAGCATCAGGATGGGAGCCCCCGCCCCACCTAGGCTCTCAGCCTGCAGGGCTAAACATAAAATGACAATAAAAATGTTTTATCATCATTTTTTTTTGTCCTTTGCCTCTGATGACTTTTAGGACAGAGGGGATGCTCTGCCGCATTAACGGAGGAGCCGCCTCTGCTGTCCGACCAATTATAGACCCACTCAGAGACTCATGCACCCACTCACAGATCCACTCAGAAACTTATGTAACCACTCACAGACCCACTCAGACACTCATGCACCCACTCATATATCCATTCAGAGACTCATGCAAACACCCTCAGACCCATTGAGGCACTCATACACCCACTCACAAATTCATGTAGCCACTCACAGACCCACTCAGACACTCATGCACCCACTCATATATCCATTTATAGACTCATGCAACCACTCCCAGAGACACTCATGCACGTACTCACAGGCCCACTCAGACACTTACACACCTACTCACAGACCCACTCCGAGACTCACACACCCACTCAAAGACCCATTCAGAGATTCATATATCAACTCACAGTCCCACTCAGCGACCCATGTACCCACTGATGACCCAATAAGACACACATGTACCCACTCACAGACCCACTCAGACACTCACCCACCTACTCACAGACCCACTCAGAGACCCATGCACCCACTCACAAACCCACTAAGACACAGATGCACCCACTCACAGACCCACTCAGAGACTCATGCTCCCACTCACAGACCCATTCAGACACTCATGCACCCAGTCACAGACCTACTCAGAGACTCATGCGCCCACTCACATAGCCACTCAAAGACTCACGCACCCACTCAAAGACTCACACACCCACTCATAGACCCACTCAGACACTCATACACCCACTCACAGACCCACTCATAGACTGATGTACCCACTCACAGACCCACTCAGATACTCACATATCTACTCACTGACCCACTCAGAGATTCACAGAGCCACTTACAAACCAAATCATGTTCCTGCTCACAGAACTACTCAGAGATTTACGCTCCCACTCACAGACCCATTCAGACACTCATGCACCCATTCACAGACCAACTCAGACACTCATGCACCCAGTCACAGACCCACTCAGAGACTCATGCACCCACATACATACCCACTCAACACTGACATACCTACTCACAGACCCACTCAGAGACCCACACACCCACTCACAAACCCACTCAGACACTGACCCACCCACTCACAGACACACTCAGATACTCACCCACCCGCTCACAGACCCACTCAGAGACCCATGCACCCACTCACAGACCCACTGAGACACAGATGCACCCACTCACAGACCCACTCAGAGACTCACATCCACTCACAGACCCACTCAGAGACTCACACAGCCACTCACAAACCCATTCAGACATTCATCAACCCACTCACAGACCCACTCAGACACTCACCCACCTACTCACAGACCCACTCAGAGACCCATGCACCCACTCACAAACCCACTAAGACACAGATGCACCCACTCACAGACCCACTCAGAGACTTGCACATCCACTCACAGACCTACTCAGAGACTCACACACCCATTCACATACCCTCTCAGACAATCATGCACCCACTTACAGACCCACTCAGAGACTCATCCACCCACTCACAGACCTACTCAGAGACCCATGCACCCACTCACAAACCTGCTCAGAGACTCATGCACCCACTCACAGGCCTACTCAGATACTCATGCACCCATTCACAGACCCACTCAGACACTCACGCATCTAATCACAGACCCACTCAGGTACTCATGCACCTACTCACAGATCCATTCAGATACTCATGCACCCCCTCACAGACTCACTCAGGCACCTAAACACCCACAGACTAACCTAGAGACTCACACACTCATTCACAGACCCACTCAGAGACTTACACACCCACTCACAGACCCATTAAGGCACTGATACACCCACTCACAGACCTAGCCAGAGGCAAATGCATCTACTCAGAGACCCACTGAGACACTCACGCACCTACTCACAGATCCCTCAGAGAATCATGTACCTACTCACTTAGACAATAACTCACTCACTCACTCACTCACAGACCCACTCAGACTCATACACCACTTATAGATCCACTCAGAAACTCATGTTACCACTCACAGACCCACTCACACACACATGCACCCAGTAATGTATCCATTCAGAGATTGATGAAACCACTCTCAGTGTTTTTTAAATTTTATTTCCTAACTGTAATGCCCCTGTAACCTTTGTTTTTTTTTTGTGAATTTCTGTGTTTTTTTAATGGTTTTGTACTGGATTTTTAGGGTTTTTAAATTTTATTTTCTAACTCTAACCTGTACCCTTTGTGACTGGGTGTGTGAGTGGCTGTAGAGATTGGTGCGTGGGTGTATGAGTAGCTCTATGGGTCTGTGAGTGGGTGTGTAAGTGGCTGAATGGATCAGTGAGTGGATGAGTGAGTGGTTTTGGGGGTGTAAGTGACTGAATGGGTTAGTGAGTGACTGCGTGAGTGTTTGAGTGGGTTTGTGAGCAGGTGCGAGTGTCTAAGTGGGTCTTTGAGTGGGTGTGTGAGTCTCTGAGTGGATCTGTGAGTAGATGTGTAAATACATGAGTGAGCACATGAGTGTCTGAGTAGGTCTGTGAGTGGGTGCATGAGTCTTTGACTGGGTCTGTGAGTGGGCGCTTGAGCGTCTTTGAAAGTTTGTGAGTGGATGGATGAGTCTCTGAGTGGGTGTGGGTGTATCTGAGTGGGTCTATCAGTGGGTGCCTGGTAAAAAACAGTGGGGTCACACAGAAGCAGGTCCTCATTCTAGCTCCCTCTGTGACGATCCTCCTGTCCATTTTGCCCGCAGTCCGCTACCCTTTGCTGCCTTCAGTTTTGTGCCTCCTCTGCTCATTTTCAACTCATTTGTCTGCCTCTTCTCTGCTCACTCCTGCCCTCTATTTTGTCTCTTTGTACTCATTCTGCCCATTATTTTGCCTCTTGCTGCTCGCTTCTGACATCTCTACTTTGCCTCTTTCTGCTTATTCTTCCCATAATTTTGCCTCTTTCTGCTCGTTTCTCACCTTTATTTTGCCTCTTGCTGCTGGTTTGTGACCTCCATTTTGCCTCTTTCTGCTCGTTTCTCACCTTTGTTTTGCCTCTTACTGCTCATTTCTCACCTTTATTTTGACTCTTTCTGCTCGTTTCTCACCTTTATTTTGCCTTATTAATGTTCGTTTCTCACCTTTAATTTACCTCTTTCTGTCCGTTGCTCACCTTTATTTTAAGGGTGGATGGTAAACTCTGCTCCACAAGCACCAAGGGGACTTCATGTCCCAACCAGTAATGCTGGGAGGTGCGTTTGTAGAGTGGTTGAGAAAGGAGGTGGGGCCTTCGATGAGGTCTCAGCAATCCCTCTGTATGGGACATAATGGTGGTAACAATAGGGGTTCTTGGCCCCCAATGACCCTCAAGAGCTAAGGGAACTTCACCCCCTAACCAGTAGTGCACCAGGAGGTGTGTTTGGAGAGTGGTTGAGAAAGGGGGCAAGGCCTCCGACAAGGTCTCAGCAGTCCCGCTATGTGGGACTTACTGGTGGTAACAGGAGGGGTTTTAGGCCCCCAAGGATCTTCAGCATCCAAGGGGACTTCATCTCCCAACGAGTAGCACTTGTTTTTTGCCATGAATTTGTGAAGTTCACGACCAAGTTCTTTTTTTTTAAATGCTGGGAGGCGTTTAAAAAAAAAATGCTTTTTTTCCCCCTGCCAGAGACCCCAGGAGCAAGGCATGGGGTATAAGGTATCGTACCCTGCCCCCTTTTCTTTCTTATTGTGTTTTTTGTTGGGATGGCTACCAACTCTTCCTGGTTGAAGTGTTGGCAGCCAATCAGAGCTCTGCATTTCCCTGCACAAGCTCGTTATTATTCGTGAATTTGTCGCAATTCCAGATATCCTTCTTTTTTGCCCTTAAATTTCTCGACAACTACCAAACGGATTTACACCAAATAACAAAAAGCACATACTGTGACCAAAAGCTATCTTTCTGCCAAATTTTGTGTAGTTCCATTTAGCGGATTGGACTGTAGTCATTTTCAAAGCTCCTATGGGATGTAACATGGGAAACACACTTTTTTTGACCCCCCATTTTTCTCAGCCCTCGCTCACTGGATAACCCCGAAACTTTCCATACAGAACAAGATACACCGGGGCACTTTAAAAAAAAAAATTCATGAAGAGTCAAGTCACAAAATGCATTTACTATGGAAACATGGTCCTAACCATAACAATCTCCTGTTGACCACCAATAGGAATTAGGATAAATATATATATATATATATATTATCTACTGGCGGTCGCCAGTAGATAGTTATAGTTACAACCTATTATCCATAGGAAATCCGCGACATTCTATTTGAAATAACTCTCTTGCCGGTTGACGTATCTTCGCGAAATTTTCAAACTTTGTGGCCCGCTCCGGTCCGCTCCTACCCTGAAAGTCTCGGGGGATTCGTCAAGCGGGGCCGAGAAAAGGGGGGTCCCAAAACGTGTTTTCCCCATGCACTTTTCCATAGGAAACTTTAGACACGGCTACAGCCCGAACTGCTGAACGGAATTACACCAAATTTGGCAAAGAGGTAGTTCTTGGTTCAGAAAGAACCCTTTTTGTTAAATGGTGTAAATCTGTTCAGTAGTTGCTGAGAAAATGAAAAGTAAAAAGTTAGTGATATCTATGGCCGAGTAGGGTCCGCGTACCCTCAGCGCACCCTGCGCGCACCGTCCCGATCACGAGCTGCATGTTAATTGGCTGTCAGCTGGCTGTCAACATTCCGATTCAGGAAATGTTGGCAGCCATTTTGTCCCTCGGTAGAACCGAGGGACAGAAACAAGTGCGCAAAGTGCACAAAGGGGGCAGGGTAGAAACACCCTGACCCCTAGGTTTGCTCAGGGGTCCCACAAGGACCCCCTGGGCAAAAAAGAAAATAATTTTTTTAAAAATCAGCAGGATGCGCTCAGGGTGCGCGAATCCTGCCGAAAAAAAAAAAAAATCGAGCGCGGTCTCCCGCGCTCGATTGTATTTGCCCCCGGGTGGCCCAAGTCCCGGGGGCATGGTGGGGGTTTAATTTTATGTGTGGGGGCCTCAAAGGCCCCCAAGCCCGGGGACCGCCACCCCCCGGGGCTTTCTTTTAAAAATGGTGCGGGAGGGCTCTGAGCCCTCCCGCAGCCCCGGGGACCACCACCTCCCGGGGCTTTTAAAAAAATTAAACAACCTGTTTGGGGGGTTCCAGCCCCCACACGCCCGGGGACCGCCACCTCCCCGGGGCACTAACAAATTAAAATGGGGGTCCGTTTTGGACCCCGAAGCCCGGGGACCACCACCTCCCCGGGGCTGTGCTGATGTAGGGAGGGGGCCGCGCGGCCCCCTCCTGGAAGCCCTTGATGGCCCTGGGGACCGCCACCCCCAGGGCCGGCTCCTGCAGTGTCCCGGGGTGCCTACCCCCGGGACACTGTAGTTTGCTATGGCAGGACGGGAGCCTCGCGGCTCCCGTCCTGCCATAGCAAACTGCTTGGATATTGGAAGAGAGAGCAGGGAAACCTGCTCTCTCTTCCAATATCCAAAGCCGATTGCTTTCCACATGGGGAGCAGCATGTCAGCTGCTCCCCATGTGGAGCTAGCACTGCCGGCTCCCAAGGGACGTGGGAGCCGGCGGGACTGTGGGGGATTGGGGACCCCCACAGTCCCCAACGGAGAAGGGCCAGGCCCGGGGGATGGGGTCCCCGGGGCAAGTAGTGGCCCAGGAGGGGGCCACGCGGCCCCCTCCCCAAAAAAGAAAAAAAAAGAAAATGGAAAGGCCGGTTCCGGGGGATGGGGTCCCCGGGGCCTTAAATGGCATGAGGAGGGGGCCACGCAGCCCCCTCCCAAGAAAATAAAAAAAGGCCATGCCCCGGGGATGGGGTCCCGGGGCCAATACAGGCCCAGGGAAGGGAGGCCACGCGGCCCCCTTCCCGTTTAAAAAAAAAAAAATTAAAAAAAGGGGTAAGGCCCTGGGGGATGGGGTCCCCAGGGCCCAAAAACAGGAAAAAGGAAGGGGGGCCACACAGCCCCCCTTCAGGGGACAAAAAAATAAAATTAAAATAAAAACGATCGGGCCCCAGGCCCCGCCCCCTTCCTTCACCACTCTGCAAACGCGCCCCTGGCGCGTTTGCAGAGAGGACGAATTCCCCTTGAATACTGGGGGTCCCTGGGGGCCAACTAGCCCACCAGGAACCTCCAATTTGCGCCAGGGGCTGCGTTGCAGAGACGTGTAGAGAGGCCACACCCCTTTTTACACCTCTCTGCAACGCAGCTCTGTGGCGCTTTTTGGAGGTATATGGTGGGCTAGTTGGACTCCGGGGACCCTCAGGATTCAAGGGACTTAATCCCCCAGCTTAAAACGCGCCACGGGGCGCGTTTGCACAGTGGTGAAGGGAGGGGCGGGGCTTCAGGTGACATGTGTGCAAACAGGCCCCGTGGCGCGTTTTAAGATGGGGAATTAAATCCCCTTCAATCCTGAGGGTCCCTGAGGGCCAACTAGCCCAACAGGTACATCCAGAAAGCGCCACAGAGCTGCGTTGCAGAGAGGTGTAAAGGGGTGTGGCCTCTCTACACGTCTCTGCAACGCAGCCCCTGGCGCATATTGGAGGTTCCTGGTGGGCTAGTTGGCCCCTAGGGACCCTCAGGATTCAAGGGGACTTAATCCCCCAACTTAAAACGCGCCACGGGGCGCGTTTGCACAGATGTCACCTCAGGCCCCGCCCCCTCCCTTCACCATTGTGGAAATATTCTTCTAAAATCATCCGAAATACGAATTCCGATTTACTCACCTGTTATCAGGAGAGACCTCAGTGCTGTATCTTTCAGCCCAGTACTGGTCCTGAAAAGTAATTTTAACCGTACTTACCAGTAACTTGAATTTCCTTCCATAGGCTAACATTGACTGGTTTCACTTGGAAATTCTTCTAAGTGTGGAGTTTTGGAACTTTAAAATATTCCTCTAAAATCAGCCAAAATACGAATTCCGATTTACTCACCTGTTATCAGGAGAGACCTCAGTGCTGCATCTTTCAGCCCAGTACTGGTCCTGAAAAGTAATTTTAACCGTACTTACCGGTAACTTGAATTTCCTTCATAGGCTAACATTGACTGGTTTCACTTGGAAATTCTTCTAAGTGTGGAGTTTTGGAACTTTAAAATATTCCTCTAAAATCAGCCGAAATACGAATTCCGATTTACTCACCTGTTATCAGGAGAGACCTCAGTGCTGCATCTTTCAGCCCAGTACTGATCCTCAAAAGTAATTTTAACCGTACTTACCAGTAACTTGAATTTCCTTCCATAGGATATCATTGCCTGCTTTTTGCTGAAAAAGTTTCGAAGTGTTGATTTTTGAAACATACAAATATTCCTCTAAAATCAGCCGAAATACGAATTCCGATTTACTCACCTGTTATAAGGAGAGACCTCAGTGCTGTATCTTTCAGCCCAGTACTGGTCCTGAAAAGTAATTTTAACCGTACTTACCAGTAACTTGAATTTCCTTCCATAGGCTAACATTGACTGGTTTCACTTGGAAATTCTTCTAAGTGTGGAGTTTTGGAACTTTAAAATATTCCTCTAAAATCAGCCGAAATACGAATTCCGATTTACTCACCTGTTATCAGGAGAGACCTCAGTGCTGCATCTTTCAGCCCAGTACTGATCCTCAAAAGTAATTTTAACCGTACTTACCAGTAACTTGAATTTCCTTCCATAGGATATCATTGCCTGCTTTTTGCTGAAAAAGTTTCTAAGTGTTGATTTTTGAAACATACAAATATTCCTCTAAAATCAGCCGAAATACGAATTCCGATTTACTCACCTGTTATAAGGAGAGACCTCAGTGCTGTATCTTTCAGCCCAGTACTGGTCCTGAAAAGTAATTTTAACCGTACTTACCAGTAACTTGAATTTCCTTCCATAGGCTAACATTGACTGGTTTCACTTGGAAATTCTTCTAAGTGTGGAGTTTTGGAACTTTAAAATATTCCTCTAAAATCAGCCGAAATACGAATTCCGATTTACTCACCTGTTATCAGGAGAGACCTCAGTGCTGCATCTTTCAGCCCAGTACTAATCCTGAAAAGTAATTTTAACCGTACTTACCAGTAACTTATATTTTCTTCCATAGGAATCCATTGTCTGGTTTTCAGCAAAAAAGTTTCAAAGTGTTGATTTTTACAAACTACAAATATTCCTTAAAAATCACCTGTATGACTTAAACGCATTCTCTCAACTGTTTACAGGAGATGCACCAGTGCTGGATCCAGGATCCAACACTGAGTAAGAAAAAGTAACGATAACAGTTTTTACCTGCTAAGTGAATTTCCTTCCATAGGATAACATTGGTGATTCTATGAGAAAAAGTTTCTAAGTGTCAACTTTTAAAATACAATAATATTCCTTAAAAATCACGACTGTAACCAAAACGCTTTTACTCAACTGTTTTCAGGAGATGTACCAGGACTGAATCTAGGATCCAGTCCTGTGGTTAGAAAAAGTAATCCATAAAGTAACTAATTGCATTTAACTAGAAATTCACATTGAGCTGAATGTTGCATTGTGTTTGAAAATGTGTTGCCCATTGCAACAACTGTAACTACTGTACTTAAAAGTCTATTGCCTATGTGCAAAGTATTTAAACTAAAGTAATTCATTCTGAGAAAGTATTTTTTGTAATGTAATGTATAATGTAATTACAATGTAATTTAAAAAATAAAATCTGTAAAAAAAATTGTTTCTAAAAATGTAGTAAATCAGTATGAAAAAAATTAGTATAACAATTAATACATTTAAAAATTGTCATTTACAAAACCTTTGAAATTCACTCAAAAAACCGTAGGTTTCAGGCACGTTATAGTTAGAAATTAGCATTTAAAAAACCTTTGAAATTCACTGAAAAAACCATAGGTTTCAGACACGTTATAGTTACAAATTAGCATTTAAAAAACCTTTGAAATTCACTGAAATAACCATAGGTTTCAGACACGTTATAGTTACAAATTAGCATTTAAAAACCTTTGAAATTCACTGAAAAAACCATAGGTTTTAGGGACAGTTATAGTTACTTGGACATTGCACTCGTACAAAACCCGTGAAATTCCCCCGTTATAGTTAGTTCAGCTAACTATAACTCGCGCCCGCAATGCACTGCTGATGACGTCACATATTACATCACTCATGACATGGTCAGTGACATCACTGATGACATCACTGATGACATCTCAAATGACATCACTGATGACATCATCCACGTGATAATCTGATGCACCTCCTCACACCCTAATATAATCTTTGATACACCCACTCTAAATTACAGACTGCCATTCGCAAAACCATAGACACTCCAACACCAATAACTACATACCCACTCACTGATTCTTAGGTCTACACACACACATCCACTCACTCACCCGTACAGTCACTCATACTTACGGTCACTCAGTACAGGACTATCATATGCACTCTTACTCCTATATAGACACTCAAACAACGCCACTCATCCATAGAGATACTCAGACACCTAGTCAGTCATGCAAATAATTAAACACACTGCCATTTACTCACCTATACAGTTATACACACACCAGCTCA
The DNA here is from genome assembly GCA_963921515.1 of Calotriton arnoldi. Taxonomy (NCBI): domain Eukaryota; kingdom Metazoa; phylum Chordata; class Amphibia; order Caudata; family Salamandridae; genus Calotriton; species Calotriton arnoldi. The sequence goes on from CAWUFW010006805.1 coordinate 1,083,929, forward strand.
CTTACTCATACAAATAGTAGCACATTGTTACGCTCTTATACAATCACTGATACAAGCACACACTCATCCATACAGCCACTATCACAATCACTCACTCTTGCTTATAGCTATTTATATACTCCAACACACATATATACTGCCTTTCACATATGTAGTTACTCACACATGTACCACTGGGACATACATTCACTCACTAACACACTCTTACACACACTTACCCACCCATACAGTCTATCACAGATGCACTCTTGAAACCATCCACCCAGTGAATCACCCACTCACACATCTATGCACAGAGTTGCACACACCCCTCCCACACAAACACTCAGGCACCCATACAGATACTCAGACAAGCATTCAATAACTCATATAGACACTCATTTAGCTATTCACAAACACATGCAGCCACTTACACAGCAACAGACAGACGGATACAGACATTCACCCAGTTTAGTCACTAACCCATGCATTCAGTAAGATACGTTAAATCACTCACTTATAGAGTCAGTCACGCACCTACTAAATCATCCATACAGACACTTACACACCCACTCATTCTTCAATACGTCTTTTCCTATATATATTAAAAATATTTAAACTTTACAGAAACACACAGTCACTGGATGATGTCATCAGTGATGTCATTTGAGATGTCATCAGTGATGTCATCAGTGATGTCACTGACCATGTCATGAGTGATGTAATATGTGACGTCATCAGCAGTGCATTGCGGGGCGCGAGTTATAGTTAGCTGAACTAACTATAACGGGGGAATTTCACGGGTTTTGTACGAGTGCAATGTCCAAGTAACTATAACTGTCCCTAAAACCTATGGTTTTTTCAGTGAATATATATATATATATATATATATGTTTATATATACATATATATATATATATATATATATATATATATATATATATATATATATATATATATATATAATCTACTGGCGGTCGCCAGTAGATAGTTATAGTTAGGACCTATTTTCCATAGGAAATCCGCAACATTCTATTTGAAATAACTTTTGCGCCGGTTGACGAATCTTCGCAAAATTTTCAAAACTCGTGGGGGCGCTCCGGTCCGCTCCTATCCTGAAAGTCTCGGGGTGATTTGTCAAGTGGGGGCCGAGAAAAAAGGGGGTCCCAAAATGTGTTTTCCCCATGCAATTTTCCATAGGAACCTTTCATCGCAGCTACAGCCTGAACTGCTGAACGGAATTACACCAACTTTGGCAAAAGGTAGCCCTTGGTTCAGAGTCGTGCCTTTTGGTTAAATGGTGTAAATCCGTTCAGTAGTTCCTGAGAAAATCAAAAGTAAAATCACATATATATCTGGGCGGAGCCTAACCACACATGTCATTGTGAGATCTGATTGGCTGTCAGCACTTCATCCTGGAATTGCTGGCAGCCATCTTGGGACCAATATACATGATAGTACCCCATTGAAATGCATTGTAGTGAATCAAAGATTTTGAGGGTTACCAAAAGGAGAACTATAAAGGGTGATAACAGACTTTAGTTACATTAGAATTCATTTGTTGATGGTACCATACTAATTTCAGGAATTGTGGTGTGTTCTAAGGTGATTTTACCCTGTGAAAAACCTTCTGCTGGGATATCATGAATCATGTTTGAGAGAAAACTATTTTCACATGCTTGTCCCATAGAGTTTTGGAAGGTGCTCCAGAAGCTAAAATGAGAGCAAATTTTCTGTAAATTCACATTATCTTTCTCAGTCATGTGAGAATGAAGTCTGACATTCTCAGTAAAACATGTACATCCAACAAGGGCAGGGACTGTCAGTTGATTCCTTTGTGTTCTACTGCAGCTTCCCAGAGTGTTCTAAAGAACAACTAGAGTGCTAACAGCCTTACTTATGACAAAAGTATGGCACACCTGAAGCCATCTTGATTGGAATAAACTGGTAACACTTAAAACATTTAATTTAAAAAGGAACAAAATGATGGGGTTCATTTTGTCATAGAAATTATGGTTAGTGCTGTAGAAAGAAAAATTAGGACATGTTTCAAGTGTGATCTCAAATATCTTCCTGTTATATTTCAACAGGAGCAGCCTGCCAGTTGATGCCTTTGTGTTCTACTGCAGCTTCCCAGAGTGTTCTAAAGAACAACTAGAGCGCTAACAGCCTTACTTATTGTAGGAGAGTAGGATCTGCTTCACATGGGTACCCCCACTTTTTGCTGATGCTTCACTGTTTTTCGACATTAGTCTGGCTGGGGCCCTGCTAATCAGAACCCCAGCCTAGCTGCTTCCTCTCTAAAATGGTTTCCATGTGCCTTAGGCACATCACTGATTGGAATCTGGAGTGCCCTTATAAGTCCCTAGTATATGGTATACTATGTACCAAGGGCATAGGTACCTCAGAGGCCTGCCAGGGGCTGCAGCATGTATTATGCCACCCCTGGAAGGCCATCCAAACTGACACCACAGGTCTGCTACTGCAGCCTGGGTAAGGTGGTGCATGCACCCCTTACTGTGATATAGGTTACCTATATCACTAAATACATACACACATATAAACCTATAAGTCACTCCTAAGGCAGGCCTTATCAATCCTAAAGGCAGAGTGCATGGTTCCTATGTGAGAGGGTGCCCCTGCATGAGCAGGGCCCCTCTGCAGCGTTCGGAGACCCTTCTCTGATGCTGTTTGTAGTGCAGCCTGACCATATACTCTTAAGCGCATTATAACCTCGCGTTAAATGCTAACTTTGGAATGGCTGCACCTAAACATGTCGTGTTTGGTGTCAAACATCTTGGAATACTACCCCCCGCCAATTCTGGCGGCGGGGGTAGCATTCCACCCTTCTAGAGGGAAAGACATGTTAACTCTGGCTAGCCCGGTAACTTCTTTCCAAAGCCCTGGCATCACAAAATGGATGCTGCTGCCACAGACACGAGTCTGGCCTCCTGCTGCTGGACGAAACTCCGGCAGGGGAGGCCTGGACAATAGGTTTCCTGTCCCAGGGAGGTGTGACCACCTCCCCAGACAGGATAATGTGTATTGGGGCTGGGCGGGAGCACTTTCGGGTGCTTTGAAGTCCTGCACTGGGGGCACACTTGGTGTCCCTGTGCATACCCCAGTTCAAACCGGATCAGGGGCTTGCAGCCCCTGCTTTAGTGCGAACTGGACAAAGGGAAAGGGGTGTAGCCACCCCTCTGCCCTGACCCACCCATAGGTGGGGCCACAGAGTAGTCCAACCCCTATCCTTAGTATAAGTATAGGAACCCAGTCCTTAGGACTTTAGATTATCCCTGGACGAAACTCTGAAACTGAATCCTGGACCTTCGACGCTCTACTCACGATTAGAGGACAGAAGAATCTCCCTTGGGGTCAAGGAGTGACTCCCCTGCTTGGCAGGCACCAAAGAAGCATCTGTCCGGTTCGCATTTCTGAAGCTCCCGCCGGACGCCGAAGTCATCGCATCACCAGAGGTGGATTCTCAGACTTCCCCGAGGCTACCCTGAGTCCCCAGCAAAGCTGAGGCCCGTGGCTATCGTGGGTGACTTGAGACCGTGACCCCTGGACACCGAGCACATTTGCAAGTGCATCCTCTTCTGGGTCTCCCCCGAAGTCGTGCTTTGGGCTCCGAGTAGCCCTAGCCTCCAGCACCAACTGCACCGAAGATCACTGGCCTCCACTCCACGAGTGTCCTGTGAGCCAGATCCACGTGCGGCGTCTCGAGGCTCCTTCGCGGTCGCTAGCCCGTTGGCTAGTAGCCCTTAACGAAGGCCAATCTTTTTCTAACTTGGCATCCTGGTTGCTCCAGGCCTGCCCTCACTTACCCTCGCTGGGTGAGTTCCCCAGACCTTGCTGGTCTGCACCATCGACGATCTTCCTCTGCATTGAGACTTGCCGTTGCCAAGGCTTGTTGGGTCCAATCCGGTCGCCGACACCTCAGCACTCGACAGACATCGTGTACCAGCCCGAATCCTGCTCCTGGTCGCCGACAACGCCTCCTGGACCTCGTGGCTGAAGAGTCAAGACGACCGTCAACGCACCTGAAGCACTCGACATCGGTGGGCATCTGTCCATCGCCTTCCTGGTCACTGGCTAGTGACCCAGACTCTGTCCCCTCTGCTTTCAGGTTCTTCAGAACTCCGATCCACTCTTGGATCCACCCGGACACTTTTCACTTGGTCGCCAGCAGCACTTTGCAGCAGATCGCCATTCAAATCGACGACGAAACCCGACCCCGAAAGGCACCTATGCACCCGGCTTCCCTGGGTGAGGTAACACGAGTACTCCGGTGCTCCCGTGGGTAGAGACTCTTCAAAGTCCTAGATCTCAAAGGGTTTGCTCCAAGTCCTCCTTTAAGTGTCCCTTTTCTCTAATTTCCCGATCACGACTTTCTCCATAGAAGTCAACGGCGTATCGCGGTTGTGTATTTACACTGCACGCGTCCCCGTGGGTCCCCTGTGTCACTACCTTGGGTGGTTCCTTGTGGTCCAAGCACTTCTAGAGGCTCTAGGCCTAGTGTCTAGTTCAGTCGTGGTTCTTATACCACTTTATTGGTATATGGTTTGAGTACGCCCCTAGGGCCCAAACGTGTATTTGTGCTATTACTGTGTTTAAATAACTTCTAACTTATGTACTTCGAACTCTAGCCTCATAAAGAGACTAGAGGGGTGTGTTTAGCAATAAATACATATATTTTGAATATATACCTGGTGTGGTGCTCTTTCATTTGATCACTCAAGAGATTATAGACTGGTAAAACAAGCTGCTTTACATTCCTTCAAGACTTAGCCTGAAGGCTGCTCTCCATAGCTACCACTAGGATAGCTTTCAATAAGGTTGTCTTTAACCTATCTCCAATAAGGGGTTGTTTGGACTGGTGCAAGGTGCCCACTATAATTAGTGGACAGCATATACCAGGCCAACTTCTCACATTGGTGTGCAGCGTGTGGGATTCCAGCTTGCTATTGTTTTACCAGATAATCTCAATTGAATTGATCAACTGAAAACCACTAAAGGTACCTAAGGTACATATAATTTAAGCTTAGAATACAGTAAGTTCTACTGAACTTAGAGTTGTGTGTTAAGGGATAGCACAACCCTTTCTACAACTCAAGAGAGTTTAGTAGGCCACACTAGAGTAGGTAGTGCATACACCACACCACACTAGTAATGTCTTTAAGGGTAGGATCTAAAGAATCCTTGCAGGAAGCCACTGAGCTTCCACCCTCCAAGTATGATACACTCCCATTCTTGGAATTGAGAGCTTTATGCAACTTGAGAAAAATAAGGACAGGCCAAAGCCCCACCACCCAACACCTCAAGGAGTTGTTGGTGGCTTATGACCTTAGTAAGCCCTTGGGGACTGAAGGGGTAGGAGCTGAGGGTGGGGCAGATGATGAGGATGGGACCAGGGGTACCAATACCCCCAGCCCCCCTCTGAAACTGGCCAGGAGGGCGACAATGGCCCTGACCTGGATAATCCAATCCCTCCTGAGGAAGATGAAGAGGATGATCAGGATGATGCCCTCTTTGTCCCCCCAGGAAGGATTATGAGTGTGCCCAGAAGGTCTAGGTCTCCTTCTCAGGAGTCTAACCACTCTGGCACCTCAATAGGGAGCTCTGTCTCATCTCATAGGAGGGAATCCTCTCATGAGAGAAGAAAGAGGCTGGTTCAATATGAGGAAGCTCAGCTTGAAATCAAAAAGAAGCAACTGGCTATAGACAGGGAGTCCCTAGATCTCTTTAGAGAGAGAAGAAAGTTGGGACTAGAGTCCCATGGTGGCAGCCATGTCCCTAGAGATAGGGAAAGGTCCTATGACCATAGGAACCTGAGCAAGATTGTCCCTCCCTATCAGAATGGGGATGACATCCACAAGTGGATAACTGCTCTAGAGAGGGCCTGTAAGGTACAGAAGGTCCCTCAGGAGCAGTGGGCAGCAATCTTGTGGCTCTCCTTTGCAGACAAAGGTAGAGATAAGCTCCTCACTGTTAGAGAGGAGGATGCTGATAATTACAAGGTCTTGAAGAGTGCTCTTATTGATGGGTTTGGCCTAACCACTGAACAGTACAGGTTGAAGTTCAGAGATACCCAAAAAGCACAGACTCAAGACTGGGTAGACTATGTGGATTGTTCTGCCAAGGCTCTGGAAGGCTGGTTGATGGGCAGTAAGGTGTGTGACTTCTCAGGATTGTACAATCTGATAATGAGGGAGCAGATTCTTAATAACTGTCAAAATCAGCTGTTGCATCAATACCTGGTAGACTCTGATCTGACCTCTCCCCAAGAATTGGGAAAGAAGGCAGACAAATGGGTCAGAACCAGGGTGAAGCAGAAGGTACAGAACCAAGGTGGGGAAACCAAGAAGCAAGATGCTAAGAACTCTGAAAAGGGTGGGGAGAAGGGTAAAGATCAAAAGTCTTCATCAGGCCCCCAAAAATCTTCTTCTGGTGGGGATTCACAGTCTACCAAAGGGAAAGGCCAAAGAAAACCATGGTGCAAGGTCTGTAAGCAAAAGACCCACTGGACCAGTGATTGCACCAAGTCCAAAGACTCCAGTCCAGCACCCACCAATGCCCCTAAGGCACCTGTTCCCCCTAGTACAGTTGGTGGGAGTGCTCCAGCCAAGGGTTTAGTAGGGTTCACCCTGGGTACTGAGTTGGGCTCTGACCTAGTCAGAGAACTGACTCAGGCTGTGTTAGTCTGTGATGGAGGCATGGATGTGACCTCCACTGTGAGTCCCAGTAATCTGGGCAAGTACAGACAACAGCCTTTAATCAATGGACGTGAGGCTTTGGCATTTAGGGACACAGGGGCAAGTGTCACAATGGTGACACAAGACCTTGTGAATCCTGGGCAAGTTATACTTGGTGAGATGTACCAAGTGACCAATGCTAGCAATGTCAGAACAGACCATACTCTGGCAGTTGTTAACTTCTCCTGGGGAGGGGTAACTGGCCTTAAGAAGGTTGTGGTAAGTGCAAACCTACCAGTCGAATGCTTGCTTGGCAATGACTTAGAGACTTCTGCTTGGGCAGAAGTGGAGCTCAGGACCCATGCAGAAATGCTGGGGATCCCTGCAGATGTGTTTGCTGTGACCAGGTCACAAGCCAAAATGTCTAGCACTGAACAGGCCTTGGATTCTGGAAGAATGGACCAAGTGCCTTCCAAGAGGAGGAGTAGTAGGGTTAAGGCAGTGCCTTCCCCCTTGGCTCAGGAGGAAGATCAGTCCCTTGAGGGGGATGATCTCAGCCCTGAAGAAGGAACTGTCCCAGAGGAACTTGAACCTGACCAGGTTGAGTTCTTGGGGACAGGGGGACCTTCTAGGGCAGATCTGAGCCAGGAGCAGCAGAGCTGCCCCTCCCTTGAACCCCTCAGACAGCAAGCTGCTGCTGAGGCTGCTGGGAAAGCTAGTGGTCCCCATACAGTGTATTGGGATGATGGACTCCTGTACTCAGAGAGTAGAGACCCCAAGCCTGGTGCTACCAGGAGGTTGGTTATACCTCTGAAGTTCAGGGGCTTCCTATTGACCCTAGCCCATGATATTCCCTTAGCAGGTCACCTGGGCCAGAACAAGACTTGGGACAGAATTGTCCCTCACTTTCACTGGCCCCACATGTCTGAAGACAGCAAGGAGTTTTGTCGCTCCTGTGTAACCTGCCAAGCCAGTGGCAAGGCAGGTGGCACTACAAAGGCCCCCTGATACCACTACCTGTGGTGGGGGTGCCCTTTGAAAGGGTAGGGATTGACATTGTTGGTCCCATGGATCCCCAAACAGCCTCTGGGCACAGGTTTATCCTGGTGGTAGTGGATCATGCCACCAGGTACCCAGAAGCTATTCCCCTCAGGACCACTACAGCACCTGTGGTGGCAAGGGCCCTCCTGGGAATTTTCTCAAGAGTGGGCTTTCCTAAGGAGGTAGTATCAGACAGGGGTGCTAACTTCATGTCTGGGTACTTAAAAGCAATGTGGAAGGAGTGTGGAGTGACTTATAAGTTCACCACACCCTATCACCCACAATGCAATGGTTTAGTTGAGAGATTCAACAAAACCTTGAAGGGCATGATTAAAGGGCTCCCAGAAAAGCTTAGGCGTAGATGGGACATACTCTTGCCCTGCCTTTTATTCGCATATAGGGAGGTGCCTCAGAAGGGGGTTGGTTACAGCCCTTTTGAACTTCTGTTTGGCCACCCTGTGAGGGGTCCACTGTGCTTGGTGAAGGAAGGATGGGAGTTACCTCTCAAGCCCCCAAAGCAAGATATAGTGGACTATGTACTTGGTCTCCGCTCCAGGATGGCTGAGTATATGAAAAAGGCAACCAAAAACCTTGAGGCTAGCCAGGAACTTCAAAAGGCCTGGCATGACCAAAAGGCTGTTCTGACTGTTTACCAGCCAGGACAGAAGGTGTGGGTGTTGGAGCCAGTGGCCCCAGCAGCTCTCCAAGACAAATGGAGTGGACCCCACACTATTGTTGAGCAGAAGGGTGAGGTTACCTACTTAGTAGACCTAGGAACACCCAGGAGTCCCCACAGGGTTCTCCATGTCAACAGGTTAAAACCATATGTGGACAGGGCAGACATGGGCTTGCTCATGGCTACTGATGAAGGGCAGGAGGAAGAGAGTGACCCACTCCCTGACCTGCTCTCACAGAACCCTGACGATGGGTCAGTAGATGGTGTAGCCTTGGCAGGCAGCCTCACTACCCAGCAACAAACTGATTGTAGGCAAGTTCTCAATCAGTTTAGACATATGTTTTCACTGACACCCAGTCAGACCACCTGGTGCACTCATGAAGTGGACACTGGGGACAGTCTGCCTATTAAAAATAAGATTTATAGGCAACCTGACCATGTCAGGGACTGTATCAGGACTGAAGTCCAGAAAATGTTGGAATTGGGAGTTATTGAACCCTCAGATAGCCCTTGGGCTAGTCCAGTGGTCCTTGTGCCAAAACCTCACACCAGTGGTGGAAAAAGAGAGATGAGGTTTTGTGTGGACTACAGGGGTCTCAATGCAGTCACTAGGACTGATGCCCATCCAATACCAAGGGCAGATGAGCTCATAGATACTTTGGCCTCAGCCAAATATCTCAGCACATTTGACTTGACAGCTGGCTACTGGCAGATCAGACTAGCTGATACTGCAAAGCCCAAAACAGCATTCTCAACCCCTAGTGGGCATTATCAATTTGTGGTAATGCCCTTTGGTCTGAAGAATGCACCTGCCACTTTCCAGAGGTTGGTGAATACAGTTCTCACAGGTCTGGAAGCCTATAGTGCAGCATATCTAGATGATATTGCTGTCTTTAGCTCCACCTGGGAGGATCACCTGGTCCACCTCAGGAATGTTTTACAGGCCCTGCAAAGGCAGGCCTGACTATCAAGGCCACTAAGTGCCAGATAGGGCAGAGTCAGGTTGTGTACCTGGGCCACCTTGTGGGTGGAGGCCAGGTTCAACCTTTGCAGAGCAAGATCCAGACTATCATGGACTGGACTGCTCCCACTACCCAGACTCAGGTGAGAGCCTTCTTAGGCCTGACTGGGTACTATAGGAGATTTGTCAAGGGGTATGGATCAATAGTGACACCCCTGAATGACTTAACTTCTAAGAAAATGCCCAAAAAGGTTCAGTGGACAGTTAGCTGTCAAAAGGCATTTGATGACCTGAAGCAGGCCATGTGCACTGCTCCCATTCTACAGAGTCCTGATTACTCCAAGAAGTTCATTGTTCAAACTGATGCATCTGAATTGGGGGTAGGGGCTGTACTGTCACAATTGAATGAAGAAGGTCAGGATCAGCCAGTAGCTTTCATTAGCAGAAGGCTGACCCCTAGAGAGAAACGTTGGTCAGCCATAGAGAGGAGGCCTTTGCTGTGGTCTGGGCTCTGAAGAAGTTGAGGCCATACTTGTTTGGTACACACTTCCTGGTTCAGACAGACCATAAGCCCCTCTTATGGCTAAAACAAATGAAGGGTGAAAACCCCAAACTGCTTAGGTGGTCCATTTCCCTACAGGGGATGGACTTTACAGTGGAACATAGACCTGGGAGTAACCATGCCAATGCAGATGGACTCTCTAGGTACTTCCACTTAGAACATGAAGACTTAACTGGGCAAGGTTAGTTTAATGTCCCTACGTTTGGGGGGGTTGTGTAGGAGAGTAGGATCTGCTTCACATGGGTACCCCCACTTTTTGCTGATGCTTCACTGTTTTTCGACATTAGTCTGGCTGGGGCCCTGCTAATCAGAACCCCAGCCTAGCTGCTTCCTCTCTAAAATGGTTTCCATGTGCCTTAGGCACATCACTGATTGGAATCTGGAGTGCCCTTATAAGTCCCTAGTATATGGTATACTATGTACCAAGGGCATAGGTACCTCAGAGGCCTGCCAGGGGCTGCAGCATGTATTATGCCACCCCTGGAAGGCCATCCAAACTGACACCACAGGTCTGCTACTGCAGCCTGGGTAAGGTGGTGCATGCACCCCTTACTGTGATATAGGTTACCTATATCACTAAATACATACACACATATAAACCTATAAGTCACTCCTAAGGCAGGCCTTATCAATCCTAAAGGCAGAGTGCATGGTTCCTATGTGAGAGGGTGCCCCTGCATGAGCAGGGCCCCTCTGCAGCGTTCGGAGACCCTTCTCTGATGCTGTTTGTAGTGCAACCTGACCATATACTCTTAAGCGCATTATAACCTCGCGTTAAATGCTAACTTTGGAATGGCTGCACCTAAACATGTCGTGTTTGGTGTCAAACATCTTGGAATACTACCCCCCGCCAATTCTGGCGGCGGGGGTAGCATTCCACCCTTCTAGAGGAAAGACATGTTAACTCTGGCCTAGCCCGGTAACTTCTTTCCAAAGCCCTGGCATCACAAAATGGATGCTGCTGCCACAGACACGAGTCTGGCCTCCTGCTGCTGGACGAAACTCCGGCAGGGGAGGCCTGGACAATAGGTTTCCTGTCCCAGGGAGGTGTGACCACCTCCCCAGACAGGATAATGTGTATTGGGGCTGGGCGGGAGCACTTTCGGGTGCTTTGAAGTCCTGCACTGGGGGCACACTTGGTGTCCCTGTGCATACCCCAGTTCAAACCGGATCAGGGGCTTGCAGCCCCTGCTTTAGCGCGAACTGGACAAAGGGAAAGGGGTGTAGCCACCCCTCTGCCCTGACCCACCCATAGGTGGGGCCACAGAGTAGTCCAACCCCTATCCTTAGTATAAGTATAGGAACCCAGTCCTTAGGACTTTAGATTATCCCTGGACGAAACTCTGAAACTGAATCCTGGACCTTCGACGCTCTACTCACGATTAGAGGACAGAAGAATCTCCCTTGGGGTCAAGGAGTGACTCCCCTGCTTGGCAGGCACCAAAGAAGCATCTGTCCGGTTCGCATTTCTGAAGCTCCCGCCGGACGCCGAAGTCATCGCATCACCAGAGGTGGATTCTCAGACTTCCCCGAGGCTACCCTGAGTCCCCAGCAAAGCTGAGGCCCGTGGCTATCGTGGGTGACTTGAGACCGTGACCCCTGGACACCGAGCACATTTGCAAGTGCATCCTCTTCTGGGTCTCCCCCGAAGTCGTGCTTTGGGCTCCGAGTAGCCCTAGCCTCCAGCACCAACTGCACCGAAGATCACTGGCCTCCACTCCACGAGTGTCCTGTGAGCCAGATCCACGTGCGGCGTCTCGAGGCTCCTTTGCGGTCGCTAGCCCGTTGGCTAGTAGCCCTTAACGAAGGCCAATCTTTTCTAACTTGGCATCCTGGTTGCACCAACCCTGCCCTCACTTACCCTCGCTGGGTGAGTTCCCCAGACCTTGCTGGTCTGCACCATCGACGATCTTCCTCTGCATCGAGACTTGCCGTTGCCAAGGCTTGTTGGGTCCAATCCGGTCGCCGACACCTCAGCACTCGACAGACATCGTGTACCAGCCCGAATCCTGCTCCTGGTCGCCGACAACGCCTCCTGGACCTCGTGGCTGAAGAGTCAAGACGACCGTCAATGCACCTGAAGCACTCGACATCGGTGGGCATCTGTCCATCGCCTTCCTGGTCACTGGCTAGTGACCCAGACTCTGTCCCCTCTGCTTTCAGGTTCTTCAGAACTCCGATCCACTCTTGGATCCACCCGGACACTTTTCACTTGGTCGCCAGCAGCACTTTGCAGCAGATCGCCATTCAAATCGACGACGAAACCCGACCCCGAAAGGCACCTATGCACCCGGCTTCCCTGGGTGAGGTAACACGAGTACTCCGGTGCTCCCGTGGGTAGAGACTCTTCAAAGTCCTAGATCTCAAAGGGTTTGCTCCAAGTCCTCCTTTAAGTGTCCCTTTTCTCTAATTTCCCGATCACGACTTTCTCCATAGAAGTCAACGGCGTATCGCGGTTGTGTATTTACACTGCACGCGTCCCCCGTGGGTCCCCTGTGTCACTACCTTGGGTGGTTCCTTGTGGTCCAAGCACTTCTAGAGGCTCTAGGCCTAGTGTCTAGTTCAGTCGTGGTTCTTATACCACTTTATTGGTATATGGTTTGAGTACGCCCCTAGGGCCCAAACGTGTATTTGTGCTATTACTGTGTTTAAATAACTTCTAACTTATGTACTTCGAACTCTAGCCTCATAAAGAGACTAGAGGGGTGTGTTTAGCAATAAATACATATATTTTGAATATATACCTGGTGTGGTGCTCTTTCATTTGATCACTCAAGAGATTATAGACTGGTAAAACAAGCTGCTTTACATTCCTTCAAGACTTAGCCTGAAGGCTGCTCTCCATAGCTACCACTAGGATAGCTTTCAATAAGGTTGTCTTTAACCTATCTCCAATAAGGGGTTGTTTGGACTGGTGCAAGGTGCCCACTATAATTAGTGGACAGCATATACCAGGCCAACTTCTCACACTTATGACAAAAGTATGGCACACCTGAAGCCATCTTGATTGGAATAAACCGGTAACACTTAAAACATTTAATTTAAAAAGGAACAAAATGAGGGGTTCTTTTTGAAATAGAAATTATGGTTAGTGCTGCAGAAAGAAAAATTAGGGCATGTTTTGAGATCTCAAATCCTCTTCTATTTCATTAGAAAATTCTGACATGCAGACTGAAACAATCACTTTCAATACCAGCAGCAGACTTCCAGTTAACTCCCTGGTGAGCAGTAGCTTTACTACAGTGATCTAATGAGTAACTAGAGTGCTAACATTCTGAATTTATGGCAAATGTGAGACA